>VCRD01000464.1:83642-103691 GCA_006783055.1 Trinorchestia longiramus
TGCTGCTGCTGCTGCTGCTGCTGTGCTGATTTTAGTATTTTTCTTTTCCACTGAGTGTTAAATACACTCAAAAAAAGAAAGAACGAAAGCGAGAAACAAATTTACTCCTACAATCAAATTGCTTTGAATATGTTAGTTAGATTTTTGATTCCAAGGTAATTTATCAAAAGCTAGTTACGCAAAGGTACAGCACACGCTAAAAAAAGATATGCAAAAGCGTAATTTGACTGTAAAAATCTGAAAAAATCGTGCTACTGCATTCTGTGATAGCGTCATTTCATCCACTGTGTCTTCATATTACACTAGTAAAGAACATAGTCTGTCGTGTGTGTGGAGATCCACTTGATCTCAAATACTAGACTCGTAGCTTTAGAATGCAGCTCAAAATTTTTCATAAATTCTGGTGTCATCAAAGTATTATTGTCGTGCTTAGCAGAGTGTACTGAGTATTTCATCCCCAGATATCACTTGTATCAGATTCCGAAACAAGGCATCCATTGTGACCTTTAAAAATAACGGAAAAAAATTGATGTCGAAAAGCGTTTCTAAATGTAATAAGTAGACAACGAATGAAGGAATTTACATGTCCTCTATATCTGGGTCTGCATATACAAGTCCAGAATGCATATTGAAAGCCAAACATTATCGCCATTTAAAAGCTGTCCTGTTTCATACGTAATGTCAACGTGAAACCAAAAAGTGTTAGTTTCCATTATATCCTTTTTGTTGTTTTGAAATAGCATGCATTTATTTGTGAAATTAAGGAAGATATCATAGATTTAAATTTGTCAGTGACTCTTGGGCCACCCTGGATAATTAAATCTCAAACAAGCATGACAACTTGCAGAGTTTGAGGGTAAAATATATGATTAGCTAAGAAATCAAGTACCTTAATTTTCACGAGTTTAAAGCCTAATTTAGCAACAGCGAAATGTGCCAAGAATATTAATTAACATTAGTATTCAACCTAATTAGAGCCTGCATACACGACTATTTGAATCAATTAGTAAAGTTTTACTGATTGTTTGAATAAATAGTAATGCAGTACCGATAATTTTACCTTGGTAAAAACTACGCAGACGATTATTCGTCCTAGTTAAAACTAGTGTATAGTTTTGATTGTTAGACCTAGTTATACCTAGCATATACATAGTTCCGATTGTTAGGCCTGGTCAGAAACCATAGAGAAAATCGTTCTACATAAAAGCTAGGTATGACGCCGATAATTGGACCAAGTCAAAAGCTGCATTAGAATGACAATTGTTCGAATCAGTTAACAATAGTGCTAATAATTATGCGAAGCAGAAACTGCGGAGCCGATTGTTTGAAACAGTTAGTAACTGGGGTGCAGAATATTCAGCTCAGTCAGGCTGTGCAGTGTAGACCAATACCGATGCATGCAGATTAGCATCAAATCTTCACATTTTGCCCTGATGTGTACCAAGTTATAGTGGAACAAGTCTTATGCAGGCATACCAAGCAACGCAACAATGCGATGCTCCAGCCCACACGTATTCTTACAGCTGTCAATGAAAGTACAGATGAAGCGAGTTCATGCTTCCATAGGCAAACTAAGTCCTCAAGGAGCCTCCTTTTACTTTTGCCTCCAATAAATTCCGAGATTCGCAAGCAGGATTCGTAAATGTAGCCTGTGGGACAACGGAAGCCCCTAGAGTCGACCAATCAATGCGTTCGGTGGTCGTTGAGAGCTTGATGTGGGGTAGCCATCGGGTGCTATTGTTATTGTTTTCAACATTGAAAATAATGCTTCAAATTGGTTCAGTAGCATTGAATGTTATCGGTTTGAACATTTAAATTTTTTCACACTTGTATATGTTCAAATATTCAGCAACGAGTGAATTCCCGTGCGAATGATTTCGTTATTTAACAATTCATTTATTTCAGTTTTTCCGACATACAATGATGTAAATTTTATCAACACTCATGTTTGGTTTCTGCGTGCCAAGTGATTTTTCACCTAACATGCGATAATTTCACCTTACCTGAATTAAAGACATCAATTCTAAAAATAATGCTCCGATTTATCTGCAGATTAGTTCATGGGGAAAGAATAGACAGATTTTTAATTCCCTAAAAGTACAATAAATAAATAAAATAATGATTTCATCGGTTATTCAATCATTGGTTCATAATTACGAAATGACAGATATATTAAATTCTTTCATAAATATTTAACTAAACATTATGTGCTTAAAATTGTTTCAGGTAATTTCCTAATGGCTCACAAGCGGAAATTATCAGGAAACGACCAGCGAGGCATAATGCATGTCGGTTGCAGAATTAGATATCAAAGAATAGGAAATTTCAGCTTTCACCAATTGGCTGCAGGCGTCAATATTGTCGAATGATTTCAACTATTGTTTTGCGTCATTACTCTTATGTTGACTTTTCCAAAACGATGGAAACTATGAAATGCAAAAAAAAGGAAAAGTAATGGAGGAAAACTTCATATTCTGTGTCGATATTTTCTGTAAAAAGCGTTTCGAAATAAAGGATCTACTGCCAATCTTTAAAAACTGTAGAGTAATAGGTATTGCATTTTAAGAGATATCCCTTCTAAAATCTTCATTTATTTGGTCTACATGTTCAAATATAAGATGAAACATATTGCATGAAATATTTTGAGAAGATAATGAAATAAAATTCATCTTAGGAGTTTTCAGGCGTCAAATTAAAAAATTTTTCTTTTTCGTAGACGTACACAATCTTGTCTGAACCGTCAACTACGACTCATTATTTCACAAAAATTTTGAACCAAATCCATGATAGTCTTAAACCCATTTGACAGAAACATATTGCCAATAATTAGTGTAAACGTTTGTAAGCATTTGGTAACATTGTGCTTGAGATCCAAGTATGAAAACCACTGCATTAAATAAAATTCCATTCATTATCTAGGGTTGCACGTTTTAATTCTTGCTCTATAACTTTTGTTGTTTGTTCATAAACAAAGTTTTCATCCAAATTCATATCCCGGCTGAGCACAGGTCATTACTCGATGTCAACATTTTTTGATGATGAACTTTCCGGGTGAAGTAGATGCATGGAAAAATGTTTATTAAAAAATTATCTCTTGAATAATGTATTTTATAATAAGTTTGTAAACTTTGACGCAAGTGTTTAGTTGTGTGAGATCTACAGTTGTAACAAATGTTTATTTATCGATGCCAATAATTGCCAAAGACACTCCTTACTGACCTACAGAGAACTGTTTCAAACCAATATTATCCTTAAACTTTACTATTATCTTGGTGGGAACTGATTTCTTTAATAGTAAAGAAGTACGTCCCTTAATAAATGCCATTTTTACACGGAAAAACAACCCCCGTGTATGAAGGCACATCATTCCCTCGGTTGAAAATTTCTGCTCTAGAAGTTCTGCTCAGAAGTTTCTGCTCCATTGAGTGAGACAACCATGGATGGCTGCAGGTTGAGAACTTACTCTACGTTATTACTTCACATTCGACGCTGATGCGCGTGTGAGATAACTCCCCTGGAGCGAATTATCCTTCAAAATAATAGCCACAATATCCCCTGGCGTAAGAGACAAGCAGATTCCCGCGCCCGTCTTCACAATGTCTCCCATATTAAAGCACTGGCTGCTGTAAGAGTGGTTAGAAGTACTGCTAGCACCCCACGTTTGATGAGTCCCGTTGGTTAAAATGGAATTACATTTCCATTCTCAATTATGATATCCCATCTAATAAGGTTCACCAACGTTCAATAGCACTTGAATTAGACTGACGCCGAAAAAATTTGTATTTTATACAATTTATGTTCACCGAGAGAAAACTAGTTTGAATTTGACTAATTTCATTCAATTTTTACCTAATTTGCTACTCATTTTGTCCGTCAAACGTTTAATCCCTTTATGTTATTTCTACGATTCAAAATCCATTGCGTTGAAATAATTATGACCTATATCAGAGATTTTAACGATCTTTTCCCACTTCCAGTACTAGCGTGAACGAGTTAAATCATCAACTGACCCTTATATTGAACATTTTCTTTGCACGCACTGACTGCAAAGAAAATAAGATCGTGTTCTGATGCATCTCGATCATTTCGTTCTAGAATTCCCGAGCCCGAGGCGTGCTAAATGTGCACATAATTTTCTTTCTCTTGAAGCGAGAAGTTTTTATTGCAGCCACAGAAAAGTTTCCCTTTCTTTTCCCTTAAGCGAGCTGACGCCTAAGTGCTTTTCTTCTGAAAAAATGTAATGTTGCGAACGGTCGAGTGCGTGGTCGGGAGTCCTTTACCTGTCAAATGAGGTTATTGATGGTTACGGAGAACAAACAAATAGTGACACCTGTTGTAAATATTGACCACTACTACCACCGAAAATAAAAAGTGTTGTCATCTATTGCCACTGAGAACAAACGAGCATTGTCACCCATAGCCACTGAAAACAAAAATATTATCACTTGTGGCCTCTATGGACAAACAAATATTGTCATCAACTGTAACTCCCATAGAAAAGGCAAATATTGTCATCAATTGTCAGTAAGAATATTGAATAAAGATTCTGGGGGTAAAAACATTCCATTTTTCATTTAAATCCGATTTTTTTACGAACAGGAATATTAATAATTTATGATGTTTACATGAGTAACTGGTTGACATTTGTGCAATGAAAAGTTGCTAAAATTAATGGCATCTATAATAAGAATCGTAGAAGGAATCACATGATGGTTCATTTGAAATAGTCATGCCTGTTTTCTAATGAGAATGTGTGCATGTAAGTACCAATGATTTTATCAAAATATTAATTTTAATTTTATTGTATGTATGTAAGCTTATTTTCAGACCCCAAAAATCATTCAAATACACATTAATTGCTCAGTTTTTTTAGGAAGAAAACAATTCCGGAACATTTAAAGTATTCAGCAATTCCATCGTCTAATATAAAACATGTTCTACTACTAGTGCCTTCAAAACTCGTATTTATGTTAAAAGACCGCATTGATTAAAAAAGGGGGAAAAGCAATGCGTGTGAACAAGTACATTGGGAACATAATTAGTTGCAATGCTAGATTCATTTGTTCTGGGTGAACTACGTACCATTATTTAATCGTACATCCATTAACTGACACAATTCAAAATCTACTGATATACTCGACTCAGATGCTATAATGGGAAAGCTGTCACATAAATTCACTAGGAAAAATCTTATGTCTTACCTCAGTACTGGATATTATTTCAAAAATCTCATCCAAGTAACGCCTTCCGGTAAGAGATGCTTGTATTGATGAGCCACTTATATGTTGGCTTTAAAATTCCCACTTGAATTACTGACATATAGAGTGGAAGTTAAAAATCTTAAATCGAAGGCACTTTTCATCAACTAGATCAGTTAAACTGAATATGATTATATCATGATAAAAAAGACTACAATTCAACGGTAACGTGTGTTTCTATAAGTACAACTTCAAATGCTACTATAATGCATTTCTGGAAGATACAAAATAGTAAGCATTTGATAATCGTTTATTTTAAACTATGACCTTCATGTTTGAAACAAAGTTTTGATTATATAAATGCGGAATGCTTATTACAAATTACTGCAGGTGCAGTATTTTAAAACTAGAAATTAATTTATTGCTTCATCTGTCAAAACAAGGTGAACGTTCAGACACGCTAGTTCACCTGCTTTCATTGTGCATAACTTTTTGAGATTTACAAATTCAACACCGCTCCCATACACAAGACCTATAATAACTCACTACTTGGGCTGCAAATATAAATTTCGCAAAAACTTTAGCGTCATTTTAAATGATATCAAATTTAAGAGCCACAAGCGCGTGAATCTTCCTTTCAAAAATTATTTTATATGCGTAAGACTTCGGTGTAAAGTCGGTCGGTTGACCACCGTCGGTAGCATAGCTGTGCACGAGAGCTATATAACCCAGCGCCGTCTGGGCCCAAGCATCACACTTCAGCTTCCTCGACCACCATGGACATCAAACTGGTGAGGCCTCTCTGCTGTGCCTCAGGGAGGAAATGAGATGAAGAATACTGTTTTAAATTAACCACTACGAATATCATAAGTCGTTGATGTCGATTAGTAAGGTTCAGTACAAATCTCTATGTAAAATTGTTATTTAACGGATATCAGAGCATGGTCAGAAAAGGTGGATGCATAAACTCAGGCTTTTGTTGCCAGACTAAATATGATAGATGTACCAGATGCAGCTCTATCGTCAATCTGCAGATAGACTGTTTTGACTCAGGTTTCAACTGCAGTTTCTTGGTTATCTTTTGAATCGCAAGGTCGTTATCAAGGATTTTTTGGTATTACAGCAGATGGAAAAACACAACTAAGTTTTAAGGATGCCGACATCATGGTACAAAAAAGTCGTAGATCTATGCGTTTCCCACATTCAAATGCCGAAGCACATAACTTTGTGAAATTTTCATGCACTAACATGCAAAGGTACTCGCATCGATTTTCTCATCGTATATTTAATATATAATGGAGCTGGCTGGTGGCCAAACTCAAGCTTTAAGTCGAATTCAATTCAAATGTTCTCTTTTTACAAAGGAATAATTCGATCTCTCTACGAATGCCCACACTACTTAATGTTCATCGAAGCTGGTAGCATTATGAACTGTTAGGAGATGAACTAACGAACTAATATGATGAAATGAGTTGTTGAACTGCCGGTGAATGACTCAAAGACATGAACAGAAGAATGCTCGAAAACTTCACATTAAGCAAAGGGTCAATGAAATAAACTTTTTTTTCTGTCTTCAGGTTCTTCTCTTCCTTGTGATTGCGGTGGTGGCCACCACGGCCGCCCCTGGTTATGGCAAACATCATGGTTATGGCAAACATCATCACGTGGGCCACCACGGTCACAAGCACGGGCACCACCATAAACACGGCCACAAACATGGCCATGATCACCACCACAAACACGGTCATGATCACCATCACAAACACGGTCATGATCACCACCACAAACACAGTCATGATCACCACCACAAGCACAGCCATCATCACAAACACTCCCACCACCACAAGCACCACCACGACCACAAACACGGCCATGATCACCACCACAAACATGGTCACGATCACCACCACAAACATGGTCACGATCACCACCACGGACACAAGCACGGCCATGACCATCATCACGGACACAAACATGGTCACGGACACAAACATGGCCACGGTCACCATGGATACCACTAAGTGAGTAACCCGCCTCTAAATGTATCTGAAATTTTTTTGATCCAGCTCTCTATTGATTTTCAGTGTAAATTTAATTCAGTTACGTAGGCTTATTATTATTTGCTCGAATATTAAGTAAAAGATAACGGAAGTTTTCTCAATTGAACTGCTCTTATTCTTTCTAATATGTGAATTCAGCGACCTACTGTACAAAAAATTACATCGACATCATATTTGTTGGGCATGAAGTCAAGTATTGTGGTTGATGTAAGGAACACACGATGATGTTACTTATGCTTCTCAACTCTACTGCTTTCAATGGAAATCTAAATAACTTTAAAAAATTTAACAGTTTAACTAAACGCGACGTATTTTAGTTCTGAATAATGAAAATTACAGTAATGCAGTTTTTTTGCAATAGACGCCTGAATGTCATCTAGCACCTCAACAATTTACGCAGCTTCTGATATAAGTCTTACGTTACGGGACAGAAATTCAACTTACCCCTTCAGCGACCAATTTGTTTTTCTAGTTTCTACATTTAAGCTCACAAAGACCGTCTGTACACTGATGCAATGAAGCACGCTGAGAGCCTGGCAGCCAAAAGAACGACGCTGTAACATGCCGAAGCGTTCAAACCTAGTAGCAACCTCATATTGCTCACTGTTTAATTATTAGAACAATTCTCCCAAAGACCGTGAAAGGCGACCGAATAGTCCACTTGGTCGCTAAAGGGTTAAGGGATTCAACTTCTCGGTCATTTTAGCATTACAACAATATTACTGATATATTCTATAGGGCGAAGTCACGTCATCAGTAAGCTACATGATATATTCAACAGATATGACTCCTTTCTTTTAGCTACTTGAGTAATCACATTTATCCTCCGTCTTACCATCCATTTCCTACATTATAAGAACATGTTCCCCACAGGTCCCCCCGTTCCTCCTCTCCGTTACGATCTCCCGAAAGACTCCCACGCTGGGGAACGTCGACTTCTGACGCTGTGTTGGTGCTCCTCCAGCACCGACGATCCGAGCCGCGGCTGTGCAGAGTCTACCTGCCTACGTCATTTGTTTATTATTCAATAATAATGTTATCAAACATAATCCAGTCTTTATTTATAGTATTCCTCCCCGTATCTATCAGTGGATACTCGCATTTGGGCAATATTCTTTGTATGAAGATCATTTACAATAATTTGAGACGAGGACGATGCCCCCTTAATAATAGCGTTGCCAGTTTATTAACACATTTATGGATGACTGCAACTCATTACACTCACATTCACAAATAATTATACTAACTCTGACATGCGTGGTGCAAACAAATAAGTTTTTCTCTTTATAAATTTGAATAATTAATAGGTACTGCACAAAAAGCTGATTCTCGAATATTAGGACAGCGAACATACAGGATACAGTAAACTAGCTATTCATTTAACTTCACGGATAACTCGGCTGTCATTAACAAAAATATTCTAGTCACACTTTTCTTTGAATTTAAACTAAAAGACACAATTGTAATCCTAAAGTTTTCAAAGTTTAAAAATTGTACTGTGCACAATGCAAGTCAAATTATAACACGTGTGAGTAATATTATCATACGTAGTCAGATAAATACCTGTAGCAGAGACACCAAGGCTAACCACGCATAATAGGAGTCACTACTGAGTATCAGGCGTCAGTGCTGAAATAGGAGTCAAAGCAGTGAATTAGGACTAGATTCCGTGACTTAAGAGTCAATACCGTGAAAACGAATCAATATTCTAAAGTTTGAGTCAGTATTGTCAATCAAGAGAATACATGAGCATGAGTAATCAATACTGCAAATTAAGCGCCTCAGCCCTCAAAAATATTTCGAGAATTATGAATCAATTTCAGGAACTAACTCGGATAATGGTGAATTAATATATAATAAAAAGAAAAGCGATTTTTCTACAAGCTGCACCCATGGAATGAAATTTTATGGTTCTGGTGATATAAGTCGTAGCTACATAAATGACTGTACCAGCAGCTTGAAACTTTTTCCACTTCTACTAATAACTTTAAAATATTTTGTGCGAATTTCACGTATACGTTTATCTGTGACATGGAACATGGTGCCTCAGTAACTATGCAGAATCTTCCTTTAGACCGTAATAGAAAGTTAATAAGTTTGATTTTCCCTCGACCCAAGTGACACAATATTTTGGTACGTTAGCCATTTTATGGAGCCATATTTTCATTCTTTGATCTTGTAGCGTTAAGTAAGAAAAGAATATTTGCATAAATAAGCAAGCATAGACCAACACTTAGTCTTCTGCAGAATTAACTTAATCCCTACCTCACCTATGCATTCAGCCACCCGATTCCAAATTGTGAAAACGAAAAGTTCTTTTAAAAAAATGATTTCTCCATTATTAATTCTTAAATCTACTAGATCTTACATCGCAAGAATCCTTCTATAACCATAGAACTAAGCCAGCAGTAAACAAAATATCCTTCCTTGTTCCTTTCCTAACAACCATCAGTTGAAATCTGACTCGAAAAAATCGAGAATTTTTGATTGTACCACCCCCGACCTTGTGTTACGCAGAAGCACCTGAACCACTTGCCTTCTAGGCCCCGTCGGGGTCGTACCACCTGTACAAATGAAAGATTTAATTTATTCTCATTCGATCATTGTTATACTGAAAACGGAGTATTGCAGATTTATGGAATTTTCTTGTACAATTCTGTTGGTTGGTGGACATGAAGGGATCTACAGCCTACATTAGTAATTCGATGGATGAAATACTGGTTGCGTATTATTTTGCCGGCAGGATCTGCAATGATAGGAATGTATTTATGATGTATTCAACTGTTAGCGTAACTAAGGAGGCATCTTAGTGAAAATGGTATAAATTTTCAGTTTTTGAGTTGTGATTCTTACGGTGGCAAAAAAGGGGCATGATCGTATGTAGATATTGATTTTCTCTTTTCAAAACTCTATTTATATTTGTTAAATCATGACAACTGTAAGAGGAGATCGATTTGGATTGAAAATGCAAAAAATACCTTATTTATCCCTGAAATCGTCATTATTTCGAAAAAATGAGAGTACATGAATGAACTGCGTTCTAAATTCAATTTAACCTAACATGTTGCGCTTAGTTTTGTCATACCATGCATTTAAGCTTTTCACTAAGATGCCTCTTTAAGACTTCCATGAGCACGTATCGAAGATTGTATTACAAACAGTGTGATTATCGAATAGAATTCATCAAGCAAAGGAAAGAGGCTACGGAAAAAGCAGTTCTCGTTTCTTGGTAATCTTCGTTTGGGTAAAAACGTGTGGGAAAAGTTCTTCATATTAGAGTATCAATACTTCGACTTAACGCAAAACTTTATATTCGACTGTAAGCTAAATCAACACTCAAAACATTACAGGAATGATAGAGCTCCGAAGTGATACAAGCCTTTAATTTGTTTTATAAATGTCAGATCATCGTTTATAGGAGAAAACTACAATATTCCCCACGAAAGCTAATAGTTGTGTAAACAACTGCAATTATTTTCACCGGTATGCCAGCTCGTCTGATGAACGCCCACTAGATGGATGAATTGACAGCGCAGGGTCCGCTTGATATTTTAGAAACTAAATCTAAATTATGTTCTTCCCTCTCGTCTACTCGCGCTAGAACTTTCCTGAGGCAATTAACAAGTAGTTACGTACGGCATAATAACATCTTACGAAGTAATTTTAAGCTGAATTTAGCGCACGATTGTTCAACAGAAGCGTTCTCTAACATCGAATTTATTCTTCTCGAACACTCCCATTCACCTACGTTCTAATTTTGGTCATTTTCCTTTCGTTAATTTGACAGAAAAGAACGGTTTTTGGTCAACCACACGCCTGCTAAAATTGTGAAGCATGAAATACAAATTTATATTTAAATGTATATAATATAAATGGACTGGTTTTTCTTTCAACCTCTGAAGGAGCATAAAGAAAAAGTGAACTTTCATAACACAATGATTTATAACCAAAAGTACTGCAGGGTCTTTATTATTTTCCTACGTAATTGCCAAAATGGTAACAACCGGATTGTCATATGTACAGGCAATTGAACTTTGACGCCACGACCGAAGTGATGAAAGAAGTCAAACTTAGTTTTTGACACAAAAAGCAATTACGAACTAAGTTCCGTCAATGTTTCGATCCTTAATGCCTTGAAATCTTTCCTTAACTTATATTTCTTACATTACTTTCAGACTCTCTTCCAGCTCACGAATGGACTAAACTCAAATTTGAGTTGCTACAGACATACTCCAATTCTTCAATATCTTCATGGCAGCTTCCAAACTCCTGAAAATTTTCATGGTTTTCGTGCCCTTTGTATTTTTAGATGCATGATCTGGAAAGCATCGTGCGTTGTGAAATGCACTGAAGAGCTCGACAACGCTCTCATGAAAGTTAGACGTCTGCCCAGCAAGCAATCATCACGATCTTCTGAAGTCACCCAGAATTATGCTTACACAACACGTGTCACTCAAACAAGCTACGCCTCACTACAAATTACTTGAAAAAAATCGTTGTCGGCCGTTGCTCCTTTTTTTGAGACGTTAACTTGTCTATAGAATCAACATTATGTATTATTTTGAACATTAGGTTTCAAAAACATAACTTAAAGAAGTTAACTTTAATGACATTGTGTTGATGATAAAAATCATGACTTTAGCTTTAAAATAAAATGAGAACCATTTTTCCTAGCACAGATCTGAAGTCTTTAGTTAACACTACTGCAGCAGTGGCTCGTGCAACTGTTTCCTTGCTCATATTTCTCGTGATTTTGCTGACAAACTGCCTTGAATTATCAATTAGAACTGACTTGCGTCAAAGGATAATGGATTCCATCTTTCCTTACTTTTTTTAACGGACTATACCTACATTACTAAAATACCCGTTTTCGAAACAGTCTGTTAACGGCTAGAAATTTCATCCCAAAATTAGTTTTTTTCAGCGAAATTATTTACTGCTTACATTAACAGGTTAGTAATGGCGCTTGTCATTTACTATATTTAGCTTATTCAATCAAAATACTTTTAAGATTAACTTTCTTGACGCAATGAAACTTAACTGTTTTTCGACAACCCGCTTTCAAAATGCTAGGATGATAAATTCGAAAACAAATTAAGAAATGATGAAGAAATACGTAGCAAGCACAAGTTGGTCAATAATAATTGATACACAAAGTTACAAATACTGCTGGAAAAATCGAACATTCGTGTCCAAAACTTGGTGCAGTAAAACTAGTCTATTATAAATTCTGCCTTAGAAAACTAATTACCTTATTTTTCTTGTGGTATGATTTCAAATTTGAATTCTGCGTTAAAAGATATATACATAATAGGCCCAATTTTTGTTTGGTTTCAGTTGTGTAACTATAATAAAAAAACATTTTGGTAACCTGTTAGATGTTTACAGCACTTACTGTATGTGTGGAATACATTATGTAAAATTTATTATTTATTTTGTATGATTCCTATAAAAAATTATTAAAATCCCTTAGTCATTTATCAGCATGGAAAAAATATGCATTTTCCGGTTTTCTTTTATCCAACGAAAAATCGATTCCAAAACAACCTGGAAATAATTTTTGTTTAACAGTTTCGGATTAAACGGAATATTAAAATTTCAAACTTTTCAATATTGGTGTGGTTAAATATAAGTTAAAACAAAATTTTTATTAATAAATTGCAGATGAATGGAAAGTTACGAGAGACCGGTTTTATACATACATACTTTTGCCCAAAAAATAGGCCTATAAAATATTTTCAAGTGTCGTAAATTTATCAGGCGCTCGCACTAACTTTTAGAGACGCCATGTATTTGGATCTTTCAAAACGAACAAACTGCGGAAAAAAAATTATACCGACCAGCGTCAGTAGCATAGCTGTGCACGAGAGCTATATAACCCAGCGCCGACTGGGTCCAAGCATCACACTTCAGCTTCCTCGACCACCATGGACATCAAACTGGTGAGGCCTCTCTGCTGTGCCTCAGGGAGGAAAGTACTGAAATGAAACGATGATTTGGATTTTAATTCAATGACGACGAATGTCATAATTCCTTTGTATATTAGTAAGGTTCAGTACAAATCTTTAAGATTATTTGTTTTTACCGGATATCAGAACATGATCAGAATAGGCGGGTGCTCAGACTCATGCTCTTGTTGCCAGACTTAATAGATGCACGAAGGGCCACCCTGCCGTCAATCTGTACATGAACTGTTTTGAAAGCAGTTTCGAAGTTATTTTTAGAATCAAAAGGTATTTGTCAAAGATTCTCTCGCTTTTTGACCATAAGAAAGAAATAAAACTATAGCTTGAGAAAGCAGACATTATGGTACACAAAATCCTTGTAGGTTTATGTATCTCCCACGTTCAAATAATACAGTATATAACTTGGTAAAGTTTTCATGCATTGGCATGTGAAGATACTCGGATTCATTTTCTTATCGTATATTTAATGTTCAATGGACCTGGCCATATTCAAACTTAATTTATTATTTATTATTGGGCCATATTCAAACTCAAGCAATGGAACAAATTCAATTCAAACTTTTTTTCTTACTCCCTTTGAACAATTCGTTTTTTTTCTATGAGTGTACCCACTACTTGTTACAGCAAGGGGCATGGGTAGCAAACAAAGAATGGCCCAAACGGTTCATCTCTATTGCCTTCTTCTGTTCTACTTAATGTCCATCAAGGCTGAAGGCATTATGATCTGTTAGGAGACGAACTAATGTGTGGATGAGTGAAAGGCATGAACAAAAGAATGCTCGAAAACTTCACATTAAGCAAAGGGTCAATGAAATAAACTTTTTTTCTGTCTTCAGGTTCTTCTCTTCCTTGTGATTGCGGTGGTGGCCACAACGGCCGCCCCTGGTTATGGCAAACATCACGGTTATGGTAAACATCATGGTTATGGCAAACACCATCACGTGGGCCACCACGGTCACAAGCACGGGCACCACCATAAACACGGCCACAAACATGGCCATGATCACCACCACAAACACGGTCATGATCACCATCACAAACACGGTCATGATCACCACCACAAACACAGTCATGATCACCACCACAAACACAGTCATGATCACAAACACTCCCACCATCACAAACACAGCCACCACCACGACCACAAACACGGCCATGATCACCACCACAAACATGGTCACGATCACCACCACGGACACAAGCACGGCCACGACCATCATCACGGACACAAACATGGTCACGGACACAAACATGGCCACGGGCACCATGGATACCACTAAGTGAGTAACCAACTTTTATCTAAATGTATACGAAATTTTTTTTATCCCGCTCTCTATTGATTTTCAGGGTACTTTTAATTCAGTTACGTATGTTTATTATTAATTGTTCGAAAATTAAGAAAATAAATCAGCAGTTCCCTAAATTCAGCTTTTCTTATTTCCTGGCCAATGAAAATTCAGCGATTAACCATACAAGTTATTACACCATGCTTCATCTAAAACAGAATTAAATTGTTGGAACTCAAATATGTTGGGCATGAAGTCAAGTATTGTGGTTGATGTAAGGAACACACATTGTTATTACGTATGCTTCTCAGCTCTATTGCTTTCAATGGAAATTCAAACGGTTAACCACAGACGACATATTTTAGCTCTGAATATTAAAGTTACAGTAATTCTGTTTCATCTTTCGGTGAATGAGTTGTAGACGCGTGAATGTCATCTACACCTCACAACAATTTGCGCACCTTATGACTTAGGCCTTACTTTACGAGGGAAAAATTCAATTTACTGGTGTATAAAAATGTTTTATAATTTCTATAAGATATAGTTTGTCGTTTTAGCCTCATATCAATGTAAATAACAAATTCTATACTTCAAATTCACGTCATCAATAAGCTACATGGTATATTCAACAGATATGACTCCTTTCTTTTAGATACTTGAGCAATCATATTTATCCTCCGTCTTACCATCCATTTCCTACATTATAAGAACATGTTCCCCACAGGTCCCCCCGTTCCTCCTCTCCGTTACGATCTCCCGAAAGACTCCCACGCTGGGGAACGTCGACTTCTGACGCTGTGTTGGTGCTCCTCCAGCACCGACGATCCGAGCCGCGGCTGTGCAGAGTCTACCTGCCTACGTCATTTGTTTATTATTCAATAATAATGTTATCAAATATAATACAGTCTTTATTTATAGTATTCCTCCCTATTTTTCTCAATGGATACTCGTATTTGGGCAATATTCATTGTATGAAGATCAGTAGGATAAAAGGGAAAGAAGTACGATGCCCCAATAATAGTAGCGTTATCAATTTATTAAGATTTATGGAAGACAGCAACTTCCTAAGAATTTTACTCACACTGACATACCTGTCGCAAAAATTCAGTTTTTCTCTTCATAAATCTGAATAATTAGCATATATTACAATATCAGCTAAATCTCATATATTGGCAATAGCAAACGTATCAGATACAGTAAAAAAGTTATTCATTTAATTTTACGCAAAACTCAACTGCTTGTAACAAAAATATTTTGAGACACTTTCAAATTAAAAACTATAAAGTATGATTTTAATCCATATGATTTCAAAGTTCTAAAAATTCTACTGGGTACAAGGCAAGTTAAACTATTATAAGTATAAGTAATATTTTCATACGTACTCAGATAAATGCCTCTAGCAGAGATGCCAACTCTCATACGTGCATAATAAATCAGTACAGAGTATTAGGAGTCAATTATGAATATTATATGTGTGAATAAATTGTCACTTAAAATTCATTGCTATAAATTATAAGTCAATTTTGTCGATAACTAGTCAATACTAGTTTATGAGTCAAAATAGTGAATTAAGAGTCGATTACACATCTTAAGAGTCAATACTGTGATTACGAATCAGTATTCTGAATTTTGTGTCAGTATTGTCAATCGGTAGTTCATTCGAATGGATTAGGAATCAATACTGGAAACTAAGAGCCTTAGCTCACAAAAATGTTTCGCTAAGTGGGAATAAATTTTAAGAATCAATTCGAATAACAGTCTATTAATATACATAGGAGCATGATTTTTTCACAATTTACACACGTGAAATGAAATTTCATCGTTCAGGTGATGAAAGTCGTAGCAACATAAATGACAGTACCCACAGCTTGAAACTTTTTCCACTTTTACTAATAATAACTAAAACTAATTAGGGGTAATTTCACTTGTATGTTTACCAGTAACATGGAACATGGCGCCATAGTAACTATGTGTAGAAGCTTCCTTTAGAACCCTGATAGAAAATTAATAAGATGTATTTTCCCCTCTACCCAAGCTACACAATATTTCAAGCTAGAAAATATAAAGAATTTTTGACTGTACCACCCCTGACCTCATGCTCTGCCTAACCACCTGAGCCAATCACCTTCAAGACTCCACCTGGGTAGCAACACCTGTACGACTGAAGGAATCGATCTGTTCTCATTCGTTAATCGTGATACTAAAAACTCAATCGTTTGTGGAATTTTCTTGATCGATCCTGTGGGTTGGTTGACATGTGAACTATAGCATAGGTTAGCCATTCATTCGGTGATAGGCTGGTTGCGTACAATAAGGAAATGTAATGATAGTAGCAGCAATGAATTTCTGAAGGATTGGAACTGTTAGCATAATCAAAACTTAAAAACTACGCCTTGAAGAATTGTATTCCATACATTACGGTTATCGTACAGAATTCCTCAATTAAAGAAGATGTACTTAGGAACACATAGTTCCGGTTCCGATAAGTGCCCCATGAACGAAGAAGCCAGAAATAAGCTTTGAATAATTGCTATGTAAAGCATGAGANCTGAAGACAGAAAAAAAGTTTATTTCATTGACCCTTTGCTTAATGTGAAGTTTTCGAGCATTCTTCTGTTCATGTCTTTGAGTCATCCACCGGCAGTTCAACAATTCACTTCATCATATTAGTTCGTTAGTTCATCTCCTAACAGTTCATAATGCTACCAGCCTCGATGAACATTAAGTATTGTGGGCATTCGTAGAGAGATCGAATTGTTCCTTTGTAAAAAGAGAACATTTGAATTGAATTCGACTCAACGCTTGAGTTTGGCCACCAGCCAGCTCCATTGCATATTAAATATACGATGAGAAAATCGATGAGAGTACCTTTGCATGTTAGTGCATGAAAATTTCACAAAGTTATGTGCTTCGGTATTTGAATGTGTGAAACGCATAGATTTACGACCTTTTAGTACCATGATGTCGGCATCCTTAAACCTTAGTTGTGTTTTTCCATCGGCTATAATACCAAAAAATCCTTGGTAACGACCTTTTGATTCAAAAGATAACTTACAAACTGCAGTTGAAACCTAAGTCAAAACAGTTTATCTGCAGATTGACGGTAGAGCTGCATCTGGTACATCTATCATATTTAGTCTGGCAACAAAAGTCTGAGTTTATGCCTCCACCTTTTCTGACCATGCTCTGATATCCGTCAAATAACGATCATACATAGAGATTTGTACTGAATCTTACTAATCGACATCAAAGATTTATGACAGTCATAGTGGTAAACTTAAAACCATATTCTTCATCTCAGTTATTTCTTCCCTGAGGCACAGCAGAGAGGCCTCACCAGTTTGATGTCCATGGTGGTCAAGGAAGCTGAAGTGTGATGCTTGGAGCCAGTCGGCGCTGGGTTATATAGCTCTCGTGCACAGCTATGCTACTGACGCTGGTCGGTATAATTTTTTTCCGCAGTTTGTTCGTTTTGAAAGATCCAAATACATGGTGTCTCTAAAAGTTAATGCGAGCGCCTGAGAAATTTACGACAGTTAAAAATGTCTTAAATTCCCATTCTTTTTTATAATGGCTTATATAAAACCGGTCTCATATTTACCCATTCATCTGCGAAAATAAATAAAATTTTTGTTTCAATTTAAATTTAACCCAATCAATCTTGAAAAGTTTGAAATTGTAATATTCCCTTTAATCAGAAACTGTTTAACGAAAATAATTTCCTGGTGGTTTTGGAATCGATTTTTCGTTGGATAAACATAAGTCGGAATCTACAAACTTTTCCTATACTGATACATGAATGATGGGAATGAGCACAAAATAAATGATTAACTATACATTATGTTTTCCATACTTCTTAAGTGCATAATATCTAAGAGATTATCAAAAGTTTTTTCCATACATAATATGTAACAGGTTATCAAAAGTTTTTTTACAATAGTTACACAATTTAATACAAAAAATTGGTTACAATATATATACATATACATCTTTTTACGCAGAATACAAATTTAAAATCATTCCACAAAAGAATTAAAGTAATTAGTTTTCTAAGGCAGAATTCATACGAGACTTGTTTTGTTGCACCACGCTTTAGGAAGCGATTTTTCGATGTTTCCAACAGAGCTTGTATCACGGTATTACGATCATTACTGGCCAATTCGTTCTTGTTAGTTATTACTTTATCTTTCCCTTTAATATATTTTACGTTTCTTATTCTAATTTCTTACCAGCGGGTTGTTGGAAAACAATTTTGTTATATTGCGTCAAGAAAGTTATTATAATTTTAGTTTGACAGTATATCAATTCAATAAGCTAATTCCAATATCGAAGGAGCAGCAATACTAACCTGTTAACCTAAACAGTAAATAATTTAATTGAAAATTACTAAATTTCGAACTAAATTTCTGGATGTAGAGTCTATTTCAAAAACTGTTGTATTAAAACTGGAGATACACGCCTCTCAGAAAATAATTTATGGGTACAGATGGAATCCATTGTCGTTTGGCGCAAGTCGAGGCTAATTGAAAATTCAAAGCAGTTTGTTAGAAAAATCACGAGAAATATGAGCAAGAAAAGAGTTGCACGAGCCACGGCTACAGTAGTGTCAGCTAAAGACTTCAGATCTGTGCTAGTGAACATGGTTTTTATTTTATTCTTATGCTAAAATGATGATTTTGACCTTCAACACATTATATTAAAGTTCAACTTTTTTAAGATATATTGATGTAATATAATCATAATTATGCATGATGTTGATACTATGGTCAGGTTAATTTTACAATGAGATTAAACAGCAAAAAGGGTTTTTCCTCAAATTTAAAGCGAGGCGTATCTTGTTTGAGTAATATGTACGTGTTGTGTAAGCCCTAAATTCTGGGTGACTTCAGAAGATCGTGAGGATGATTTGCTGGGCAGACGTCTAACTTTCATGAGAGCGTTGTCGAGCTCTTCAGTGGGTTACACAACGCACGATGCTTTCCAGATCATACTTCTATAAATACAAAGGACACGGAAGCAAGGAAAATGTTGCGGAGTTAAGAGACACTCTTGAAGATTTTTAAGAATTGGAGTGTGTCGGTAAAAACTCAGTTTTTAGTTTAGTACATTCATGAACTGGATGAGAGTTTGAGAGTAAAGCAAGAAATTAAATGTTAACGAAGACTTTCAGAAGGCATAGAAAATAGAAATATTGTAGGAACTTGGTATTGTAAATTACGTTCGACTATTTTTATACGAGTGGAGTAAACTCTCGAAACCTCTATCTAATCAACAGTTATTTCATAAATAGTAACTCATACTAGGTCAATTGCAAAAGCTTAAAATACGCTCACAGGGGAAGGATAAAAAATTTAATAATAATTTTATATAAAATAAGCTTTATTAATCCACTTAATTTTGATTTTAGTTTGACAAACCAGCCGCTTGACCTCTAGAGGGATTTATGCGTACAAGATGTCTGTACAAAATCAATGTGTGAATATATGAGGCCCTCCGTGCCACAGGTGCGAAGATGTCACCCGCTAAGAAATCCATTTTC
>VCRD01000464.1:110714-120862 GCA_006783055.1 Trinorchestia longiramus
CGGTCATGATCACCACCACAAACACAGTCATGATCACCACCACAAACACAGTCATGATCACAAACACTCCCACCATCACAAACACAGCCACCACCACGACCACAAACACGGCCATGATCACCACCACAAACATGGTCACGATCACCACCACGGACACAAGCACGGCCATGACCATCATCACGGACACAAACATGGTCACAGACACAAACATGGCCACGGTCACCATGGATACCACTAAGTGAGTAACCAACCTTTATCTAAATGTATCCAAAATTTTTTGATCCTGCTCTTTATTGATTTTGCGTGAATTTAATTCAGTTAGTTAGGCTCATTATTAATTGCTCAAAAATTAAGAAAAAGATTACAGCAATTCCCTAAATTCAGCTTCTTATTTTTTTTAAATATTTAAATTCAACGATAAACCATACAAAAATTACATTATACATTATCCAAAACTGAATTAAATTGTTGGAACTCTTTGTTAGGCATGAAGTCAAGTATTGTGGTTGATGTAAAGAACACACGGTGATGTTACTTATGCTTCTCAGCTCTACTGCTTTCAATGTAAAGTTAAATAACTCAAAAGAAACTTTAACAGCTTAACTAAACGCGACATACTTTAGCTCTGAATAATGAAAGTAGCAGTAATGTAGTGTCTTCTGGCAATGAATGAGTTGTAGACGCCTGAATGTCATCTAGCACCTCACAATAATTTACGCAGCTTCTGATTTAAGTCTTACGTTACGGGACAAAAATTCAACTTAAGGGATTCAACTTCTCAGTCGTTTTAGCCTTACAATATTACTGATATATTCTATAGAACTATAGCTATATAAAATTTTCAACAGGATGCCTCATTTCCTTTAGATCTTACCATCCATTTCCTACATTATAAGAACATGTTCCCCACAGGTCCCCCCGTTCCTCCACTCCGTTACGATCTCCCGAAAGACTCCCACGCTGGGGAACGTCGACTTCTGACGCTGTGTTGGTGCTCCTCCAGCACCGACGATCCGAGCCGCGGCTGAGCAGAGTCTACCTGCCTACGTCATTTGTTTATTATTCAATAATAATGTTATCAAACATAATCCAGCCTTTATTTATAGTATTCCTCCCTATTTTTCTCAATGGATACTCGCATACGGACGATATTCATAGTAGAAAGAAGATCAATAGAAATAAATTTCCAAGAAATACGATGCCCCAATAATAATAGCATTACCAGTTTCTTAACAGATATATGGATGACTGTAACATATTTAGAATTTTCCTCACACATATACCTGTAGGAGAGAAAGAAATTTTTCCCTTCATAAATTTGAATAATTAGCAGGTATTACACTAAAAGCTGAATCTCGAATATTGGAGACAGCAAACAAATAAGATTATAAATAATTATTCATTTAATTTCACGAAAATCTTGACTACCATTAACAAAATTATTTTGGGACACTTTTAAATCAAAACTAAAAAGGTACAGTTTAAATTCAAAGAGTTTCAAAGTTTAAAAAAAATGTATTGGGCACTATGCAAGTAAAATTATAACACGTATAAGTAATATCATACGTAGGTACTCAGGTATGTAACTCCCTCTAGCAGAGACACTAACGTCCATACGTGTATAATACGTCAGTACTGAGTATTAGGAGTCAATTATAAAAATTGAGTCAATACTGAGACGAATGAATTAATTGTCGATTAATAGTCATTGCTGTAAATTGTAAGTTAATTTTGTGAATAACTAGTCAATGCTGAAATTTAGGAGTCAAAACAGTGAATTAAAAATCTATTCCGTGATAACGAACCAATATTTTGAATTTGGAATCAGTATTATGAAGAGTCCATAAATATAGATTAGGAATCGATATTGAAAATCAAGAGCCTTTACTCACAAAAATATTTGGCGAATTATGAATAAATTTCATAAATTAATTCAATATAAATAGAAATACAATTTTTCCACAACCTGCACTTATGAAATGAAACTTCATCGTTCTGGTGATAAAAGTTGTAGCTACGTAAATGACTGTACTCGCAGCTTCAAACTTTTTCCACTCATAATAATAAAAACTAAAATTATTTTGTGGTAATTTCACGGGTACGTTTACCAGGGATAGGAAACAGGGCGTCTTAGTAACTATGCAGAAGCTTCCTCTAGAACCCTAATAGAAAATTGATGTTGTATTTTCCGTTCGACCCAAACTACATAATATTTTGGTAGTTTAGCCGTTTTTGTAGAATCCTATTTCACTCTTTTGACCTGTGGTGTTAATTAAGATAAGAATATTTGCACAAATAAGCATGCATAAACCAACACTTGCGAGCCTTCTGTAGACCTAACCTTCTCCTTATCACACCTATGCATTCAGCCACCCGATTCCATGTTACAAAGACGAAAAGTTCTATTAACGAAAATGATTTCTACACTGTTGATTTTTCAAATCTACTAGACCTTGTGTCTCAAAAATCCCTCTACAGCCGTAAAACTAAGCCCATTTTGAACACAATATCCTCAGTTGTACCTATCCTTATCACCATCTGTTGAAATCGAATAATAAAGAGTCAAGAATTTTTGACTGTACCACCCTTGAGCTCTTGCTCTGCCTAACAACCTCAGTCAATCACCTTCTAGACTCCATTTGGGTAACATCACATGTATAAACGTAGGAATCAATCTGTTCTCATTCGGTCATCGTGATACTAAAAACTATTAATTAAACATCTTAGAAACAATCCTGTAGAACACTGTGAGTTCGTTGTCATGTGGTGAGCTACGGCTTACGTAAACCATCCATTCAGTGGTAGACTGTTTGCATACAATACTGCAATCAGGGTAATATCAAAAGTGTTGAAATCTTTAGCGTAATGAAAATTTCCAGGAGGTCGTTTCGATTACATTCCATACATTGCTGTTATCGAACAGAATTCCTCAAGTAAAGAAAATGTAATCAAGAGCACATAGTTTCTGTACTGATGTGTGCTCCATGGACGAAGATGCCAAAAATAAGTTTTGAATAATCGCCATGCAAAGCACGAGGGTTAGGATAACGCTATTTCAATGGGAACTGCGAACAGTCTTGCAGCTGACGAGGCCAAAAAATTAAGCTCTGCTGTGAGATTCCGGTACCATGGAAAATGAATTTCTTAGCGGGTGACATCTTCGCACCAGTGGCACGGACGGCCTCATATATTTGTATATAGATTTTGTGGAGAGATATTTTACACATGAATTCCTCTAGATCCTAATTGGTAAGTTTGTTAATGATTATCGAAATTAGGTGGATTGATTATGCTTATTTTTTATAAAATCGTATTTTAAGTGTATGTCATTCCAAGTTGAGCTTATCTTAAGTTTTTTCAATCGACCTAGTACGAATAGCTCTTTATTAAATAAACTGTCTTTAGAAAACTGTTTTAAAAGGTAACTCTATTCGAAGTTATGAATGAAATCAAACGCAATTTATGATACGAAAATTTCCTTCAATATTTCGATTCTTTCTGCACTTTGAAAGTCATAGTTCACATTTAATTTCTTGCATTACGCTCGGACTCGCATTCAAGTCATAAATACTCTGAACTAAAAATTGATTTTTTACCGACATACCCAAGTTCTACAAAATCTTCAAGACTGCCTCCAAATTCTTCAACATTTTCATGGTGCCCTTCGTATTTAAGCAAGCATGATCTGGAGAGCATCGTGCGTTGTGTAACCCACTGAAGAGCTCGACAACGTTCTCATGAAAGTTAGACGTCTGCCCAGCAAACCATCATCACAATCTTCTGAAGTCACCCAGAATTTAGGGCTTACACAACACGTGTTACTCAAGCAAGCTACGCCTCACTCCAAATTTTAAGAAAAAAAATGTTGTAGGCCATGTTTCGAAAATTTTAATATTCATAGGGCCAAATTTAAAAATGGTCCTAATTTTGAAATTTGTCGTAGAAATAGGTGAATATAGACAAGAGGTTGGTTTTAAATACGTGTTAAAACAAATGCTATTATAAAGTATATTCATTGTCGTAGGTTCATCTGGTGCAAGCAAATAACTTGTATAAACACTATGTATATTGATCTTTCAAAACAAACTCACTGGTGGTAAAACATGTGGTCAAAATTATCTTCGTTGTCACTGGAATGAAACAGTGTAACAGGCTCCAGAGACTAAGTTTTAGAATTGCAAAATTTTCCTTGGGCAACGTCGAAAAAGTCACTGCGCATCAGAAAGCCTTGCAAGATTTTTGCAATCCTAAGGAAGCGAGTATACGAGATGTCACAACGCGGTCAAAGGAGCAAAAGTTCACACTGGCACTGCAGGGCAGTAATGCTCAAGATCCACAGTTCTCGACTCAAAAGGTCACGATGATAATTTGCATGCTGGACCGTTCTTTTCACCACAAAACAAAAATTACACATAAACCTGTGTGCATACTTTGAGTTATTTTTACTCACGTAAGATTGGAAGGTGTAAAGAAATTTTCCCCTATGCTGTTGACTGTAGGTATTTATTTCAATTGTCATGCAACTTATTGAACGTGCAATTACTGGTAAACGCCAGTTTTTGCCTTTTAATTAGTTGACTTCGCAGACCATTGCAGGCAAAAAGCTTTGTTTTATTTTTCTTCATCCTGTATTTAAGACTGTCTGACGTGAATCAAATTGTTTAAGAGTGGGACTAACGGGTACCATAAAATTATTTAACAAACTTCAGTTGCGTTAAGATAAAAAAACGTGAATACGTTTTTAAAAAGCCAGCCTTTTTATGAAACTGAAATGTTTTAACGAAGTTTGACCAGTGCGTGCGTATGTTTGAAGCTGAGAACGAGTGCCGCAATGAGACTGACTTACGCTCTGACGTGGAAAGATAGTAAAAAGTATGCAATTAGATTGAAAAGTATAGTCTCTGGTTATAATTTATTGCAAGAATGAAACATAACCTGAATGAAAGCAAAGCTGCAGTTACATCCTTGTGGATGAGGACAAGCAGCAACGGAGGTTCAGACTCAAGTAACAGAGCTACCGAGGTGTCATGGAGATACCAGAACAGTATTGGGAATACAAGAACTGGGGAACATACTACGAGAACAAGAGAGATGGACAACAGCGCGAACACAAGCTAAGATCACACACACAACTGACGGAATGTGATAAATCAGATCATAACCCGTGTTAATTTTCACACTAGGTGGGTCGAAATGTTATTATTGTAATTAGTTTGGGAAAAAAGTGCGAAGAAGATGCTCAAGCATGAAACAGTCAAGAGAGTTTGAGCTTATGTTCAAAGTCCTAGTTCCCGAGGGAACCAATTTTATGGGTCGAGACATGGTACACGGAGAGTATTAACACATCCTGAAGTTACAAGCACTATTTTGCATTCAAGTAACTATACAAACTGTACATGTTCTTTATTAAAAGATTTAATTTAAGCATTAGCCAATTAAATTCTGAGAAGTTTCAACTAATTTAAAACTGAAACACGAATTTGTTAATGAACCTTAAATCAAAATTAAGAGGAAAACGCCCAAACACATACGCCAAATGAATATCAACAGCTTGAAGCAAAATAGTAGCGAGTAATTGAATTTTTTTTATATAACTAGTGTCAAGCAGAATTTCACACGGAAACTTGTCTCAGATATCAACCCACCCGACCCAAATCTACTCAAATATCAAATCGTCAGTTAGTACGGCAGCGACTCTCTCGAACATAAAGAAGAACACAACCATCACACCTCCCTCTGGTTTACTGCAGCAACAGACACAAGTAAGAGGCGAAGCGACTACCAGACACCACTGATGGTTCAAGCAGAAAATGTCATGGGAGTATATGGGAGGAATTTCGCCAAAGTTTGTTTTCATGGCAGATTTGTTATGCGATTTGATATTACCCGTAGCAGTGTTCTGATCCGTGACTTCATTATAGTTTTGATGAATTCGTCCATTTATTTTATACTCACGTAATTTCAATTGTATTCTTCTAAGGCTCCATTCAAACCTCAGCTTCACTGTTCCAGAGCGTTACAAAACTTTGGGATGCTAGCTATAAAGATGTCACAGAACTCGAAATAGTCAGCATGCGATATGTTTCTTCCCGCCACAACCGCACGAGCGACTAGAACGATTGCACAATGGAGATTGCGTGGCCTATCAATTAAAAAGCGCTATTTTTCAAGCTGTGTAGAGTGACGTAAGCTCATATCCTCCGCAATTATTCCTCAAGCGCTCACAGAAGTTCTTTTGTCACATCTCTGTTGTATAGAAGCCATGACGCGCCTAAAGCGCGATAGGGGACTTGTCGGGAGCCTTCAATAGGTTCGCAACAATACAGAATAAGGTGTCAAAACATTTAGGCGTTTTGATGAGGCAACGACAAGGTAGCCAAATTTATTACTTTCGTAAAATATTAGCCAACTGTGCGTTTATAAATAATGAAAAAGACTGAAGCGATATGTTCAGAAGCCAGATGCTAGGGCCACAAAAGGCAATAAAAAAATTTAATCTCAGAATAGATATATAAACGAACACATTTTACGTCCTGTTAACAGCAACTTACTACCTAAATGACAAGATGACCTCTCCATAAACAAAAAACTATATAAACTGTTATTGCGGAGGAAAGGCAAAATTTTTTTAGAATCTTCCCAAGTATTCTTTTAATTCTCGTTTTTTTCATAACGAACCGCTTTTAAAATATCGAGAGATAAATAATTTACGACACTAGATTTTTTATCTACTCGTGTGTTCATCTCAAGGTTTCAAGCACAATAATTATTACTATTATGAGTGACTTTCTGTGTACAAAATGATATGAAGATGTAAAGCATTTGTTTATCGTCGTGAGTAGCGCACAAATTGAATGGAAAGTTTATCTCGCAGCGTCCTGAGGAACCACATTTATTGTTAGTAGAAAAATATTTTAAGGCGTTCTTTCTTGCATTCTGCCCTTTTATGGTGAATCAAAATAGTAAATTTTATGTTAATTTCGAGAATAAGCATCACGGTGGAATTAAGAGCATCAGTGAGACATCATTCTGTGATCAGAAATTGCATTTTCAAGTTGACAAATTTAACCAGTTTCCGGATCCTATATTTGGAATTTGATCAAAGTGTCCTTTATTCAGTATTTTCTATAATAACAAACGGACTAGTTAATAATTCTTTCGTGATAATGAAAGAACGTATTCTTTAGTAATTCCTAACGTACTTTTATCAATTAATTTTTTCACATATGTTCAAACCATTATGTACATTCCCATCACGGCATATTCACGTCAATTTCTATGAATATTTGTAGAAGAATCAGACTGAAGTCTTTAATTTAGAACGCCCGCACACAAATTTAGATCACATCATAAGTGAACTGTTCATACAATACGAAGAACGAGCTGGTTTCAGCTTATAGATTTGTATATCAATTTCATTTATTTTCCATGTATTGTGTAACAAGTTATATACGAGGGATTAGACGCTTTCAAACGTGCATTGCTTCTAAAAAAAATGCTGTTTTAAACTCCAATCAAAGGAATTGGATCGTTATCTTATATTCACTTCTCTACTTTCTCTGTAGACGTCATGCTGCAGCCTTCTGCTCACCATAGGATGATAAGGAAAAATAATTTACAAAAATTAATTTTTGCGTCAGTTACCTACAGTATTTTTTGATGGAATCCGCTAACTAGGTTGCACGTTCATAACGCTTTCTGGAGAGGTCTTATTCGATGGGAAAAGTCAGATTTACAGTTTTTTAAGCCGTGGCTCTGCACGAAAGAGTAGCGTTCCTGAGCGATTCCATCGCCAGTTTAAAGAATGTGAGACTCGGGAGATTTAAAATTTTCACTTTCCTTCCTTTCAGAAACTTTTAAGATGTTGAAAATTTACTTCTTAACAAATACGAGGTCTTAACTGTGATTGCAGTTAAACTTACACCACCGAGAGCAAAACATTAACATTTCAGAAAGTGAAGGTACTCGTTAGATCATAAAAATATAGGTTAGTAGCGGCAACCGAGGAAAACGATGTAGACTGGAAGGCGTGTTTACAGTCGTTGCTCAATATTTCTGTCGCGTAATGTCTAATTGCTTTTTGCTGTACGCTGTTGAGGTGTTTCAGCGAGAGTTAACTAAAGTTTATGTGTCATGTTCGAGTCAATTTGCTTGGAACCATTTCTTGATAGCCGGGGGAATATCTATGGTTGTTAATAGAAGCAAAGGTTTCAATGTTCAGCAGGAGCCTGAGGCAAATCTCTTTCCATGGATGATTGCAGATGCTAGTCTATAACTATAAATTATTACTACAGGAAATTTTTTAAGCCGATTCTTCATTTCGAAAGGGAAGAGAAAAAGATTATTCTGAAAAGAAAACAATTCAGAAAAGAGGAAGGAGAGCCCAAAAAACTTACATTTAGAGTCCCCGAGCACAGTTTTAACTGTACTGCACGATGCTCTAAAAGTTTAGAACTAAGTAGTCAGGAATATCCCGTAGTATTGAAACTAATTTCTTTATTTTGATTACGGTTTTAAACACTCCAAGTACCTTAAAAATAGATGAGCTTCTATCACTTCGTCCAGGAATTTTTTGTAGTATTACATTCATACGCGATTAAAA
The DNA here is from genome assembly GCA_006783055.1 of Trinorchestia longiramus. Lineage (NCBI taxonomy): Eukaryota > Metazoa > Arthropoda > Malacostraca > Amphipoda > Talitridae > Trinorchestia > Trinorchestia longiramus. The sequence goes on from VCRD01000464.1 coordinate 119,317, forward strand.
TAGGGCTCATATGAAAGAACTAATGCGAGATACTCATATGCCTTAAAAAATTCATCTTGATATCTATTCTGATTATTTTTGTGTTATTCAGATCCTCCGATTCTTTATTTCACACCACTCATTAACTTTTACAACGCACAGTTCGAGTGTACAGTAAACCCAACTTGAAATGACAAGGACGGTCAAAATACAAGAAAAATAGAAAAAAAATTTCATTGCCTATTATGAGTATTGTGTAGCAGTCGACCCCACGTAACAGCTTGTAAAGCTTCGCTGCTGAAATGTCACGAAAGGAAGGAAGCAAGCAAAATTGCTGTGTACCTTTACAATGTCACGATATTCAAGCTACATCGTAACCATTGCCTGACATTAGAGTCTCGGACCTGAGTGCGTTACGTAGCGTAACGCAGTATAACAAGTGAAATACTGCATGTGCTCTACACGTTGCACTTTTACCATCATCAAAACCCCTTGAATTAGAACCAAAAATTGAAGGTGCTGAAATCGTGCCGCAATTTTATCGTTGAACTTTATGAGAGTGTGATGATTTCTACGTCTGAAGTAACGACGCATGAACAAGTGGTCGCAACGAAATTTCACTTCAAAGGCATAGTTAAAATCAAAACTCAAGCACCAAGAAAGAGAACCGGTGTAAATATGCGTCGCTGTTAAAATCTGGATATTTATTTAAGCAAATTTCCTTAACAATTTTTAAGTTTTATCAAAGTATTTTGCCACGATTCGAATACTGTTATACTATTAGTAACGCTGCGATGTTTTCGTAACACTGTTGAGGCATGATATCATTTTCTTGATAAAACAATTTTCTGAAATTCTAATCATCTTGAGAGTGTTGAGAAAAGGAAGGCTGTGTTTCCAGTTTTCTAAACGACGGATGGCAATTTGTCACTACAAGTTTCAACAAATTAAAAAGTAAAGAGTCGGAAATTGTATTTGTACCAATAACAGTTCTCTCAGAGAAAGCTAGCTTGTAGGCCATTCTTTGAATTATTTGTTTAATTCATTGATTTGGAGAATCGTTTCTCCGACTTCTAGAATGCTACATCCGTGTTGACGTAGTTGCTCCTCATGAAAGTGCCACTGTGCTTATTTTAAAATTATACAGTGCGTAGTAACTCTAGTTGAATTTCTAATTCAAACTTTCAGATTTATAATTAGAAATTTCAGTCCTTTCTCTATTCAGTTGTAACCAAAATTTGTTAACTGACAGTGAGACAGCAGGTGACTAGAAATATCTTAAGACGCTGAAACCACATTAAAAAAAAGAGAATTTATTCCCAATCAAGTCTCCAGTACAGATAGATTGGATTTTTAATTCTTAATGTTAAGATCTTAAGAGTAGTGATGACACTCCAAACAAAACGCTAAAAGACAACGCTAAAAGACGACAACGCTAGAAGACGACAACGCTAGAAGACGACAACGCTAGAAGACGACAATGCTAGAAGACGACAACGCTAAAAGACGACAACGCTAAAAGACGACAACGCTAGAAGATGACAACGCTAGAAGACGACAACACTAG
>VCRD01000464.1:120873-142009 GCA_006783055.1 Trinorchestia longiramus
CGACAACGCTAGAAGACGACAACGCTAGAAGACGACAACGCTAGAAGACGACAACGCTAGAAGACGACAACGCTAGAAGACGACAACGCTAGAAGACGACAACGCTAGAAGACGACAACGCTAAAAGACGATAACGCTAAAAGACGACAACGCTAGAAGACGACAACACTAAAAGTTACCAACGCTAAAAGATGACAGAAATTCAGCATAGGTAGTCATATTGAAATTACAGTGCGCCGTAAAAGTTTGAGAAAAAATCATGAAAAATAAAAATCTGAAGTTTCAATTCATGGAGGGAAATTAAATTTTCCCAATTCTTACAATATTATGTAGTAAATAAATTCAACTGTCAGAACTCTGATATCATGACTACAAAAAATACAAGCAAAAAATTAAACAAGTGCAACACAATAGTTTAAGATACATTCTTTAAAATAGACTTTAATTTTAGTTTTTGGCACGTCAGAATGTTCCAAAAACACTTAAATGCCCTAGGACCGACGCGCGAAGTACATTCAACGTAGAAATTAGAAATCGTAGTATTACTAGTTCTATAACTCTATTGTAAACACCATATAAAGGGAAACAATAAGTAAGTTGTTATATTACTAGTTCTGTAACTCTAGTGTAAACACCGTACCAAGGGAAACAATAAGTAAATCAGTCAAGAACTTCAGCAGCGTATTGTTGCATTTCATGAAAATTATATTGTGTATAGAAAAATTTCTGAACAATTCAATACAACTTTAATTTCAGATGGAAATGTTCAATTGCGAGTCCACACAACATATGAAATAGTCCGGCCGTCCTCTTGAGTTGACAGGAAGAACAGCACGGAAAATTTCTAGAAAAGTATTTAAACTGCCACAAAAAAACTTTCGAAGAACTGCAGAGGGAGCCAGAACTAATGGTATTATATGAGAGTTAGCACGGTTACAATTAGTCGATCTTTCCATAAATGTTTTTTTTCGCACACCGAAGAAAATTACATTTTTGAAGTAAAAAAAAACAATCTTTATTTCCAATCAAGTACACAGTACATAGACATTTAGTACATTGGTTTTTAAATTCTTAAGGTTAACATTCTTAGAGTAAGGGTGATGGTGAGCTCCATGCGACGATCCTGGGATGTGTGCGACGATCCATGGGCGAGGTCTTAATTGCTGAGGTCTTACCGATAAGTGCGAGCTCACGGCGTGAAACGAAAAACAGCTCTTATTCATTGCCGGGTTTCGAACCCGCACGCAGTCTTTCTGCGCAAGCAGAGACCCGATACAGAACACGGGCCGCATACCACTCGACTACGGTGGCTGCTGACATGTTGAAGCTAGTTACTTTTTGTGGAAGCTGATAAATAAACCAAAATGTTTTTGGAATCAAGTTATTTAGTCAGACAAAACTAATAATTGAGCTTTCCGGTGGAAATCCGACCATGAAAATATAGAACAAGAAAACCAAGCATATGTGCCAAAGAATGTTATACTAACCGTCAAATTTGGAGGGGCTTGTTTTTCTCGTCAGGTGTCGAAAGAATAAAATAACTTCAAAGTAATATGAACGGAATAAAATACAGAATAATTTTAACGAACAATCAGTCACCAAGAGCGCACCCGCTTGATTTAAAACCGAGCTGAATTTTCTAGGACGATAATAATCCAAAACATTGTACAAACATAACGAAACGACTGATTTATTTTTGGAAACTGGATTGTTTTGGATTAGCGTAGTTAATCTCTAGACCTTACCCCATCGAAAATTTATGGAGGAAACGGGAATAGAGGGTGAAGAAAAGAAAGTCTGTTAAATCAGGCACCTTGAAAAATAATGTGAAAGTGCAAGGCGTAAAATTAATCAGAACACATATTGAGAGATTGTAGCAAACGAAACAAAACGTTTTCAAGCAGTGATTTTGATAATAATAGTCATGCTACAAATGGCAGCAATGTCTGTAGCAAATGTTTTCTAGACTTTTTTCGTTGCAGTTTTTCCCCTTTTTTAATTTTTGCGCAAAGGATATCATAATTCTGATGGTTACACTGAATTTATCGCAAAATACTATATAAGTTAGTAACATTTCATTAACCTTCTTCTACTAAATCGATTTATATTTATATTCTTCAAGATGCTTCCAAAACCTATACGGAGCTCTATATGCGGACGTACGCTTCCACATTTCCAGATCTAGGAAAAAATTTGGTTTCCTGCTGTGCTGGTAACACACCTCGTACTTTCTTAAAACGCTGCTCAGTCGTGTAGGCGATGTAGAGTGAACTTGAAGTCGAGTACGGTGCAAGAGACAAAATAATATCAGTGGTTTTAAACCGCAAAGCAAAAGCAGTGCTATGGCAGTAATGAGCAGTTGCCATCCCATGCCCCTTTTATTTTTTCAAGTAAAATGCAGGAGGAATAACGTTTGTCATAAATCTCCTCTCTACCATATGTATATGACACATAAGTAAACGATAGGCTGAGTAAAGTGTAGAGTGCGTTTTTCAAGCCTTGGTAATTCACTTTATTTCCTTTGAATACAAGGTGCAACAACATAACTTCCTTTTTTCATAACTTTTTGAAAGTCAAAAAAGGAAGTATGTTGTTGCACCTTGTATTTATACATCGAAAATATTGCGTCAATGACTTCCATGAAGAAGTCGATGGTAATGTAACTTGAGGTAGTTTTTCGCTCAGATTGGGAATAAATTTGAAATTATATTCAGTTTACTCCTTAAATTGCCTTCACGAAGATTCCCATTAGCTCAGAGAATTCATAAATAGGTAAAGTACGTACATGAATGCTCTATACACAAATACAAGCACATACATGTACGTTTTATGTACACATGCAAGCTTGAGTTCAAAATTTTCTCTTGAGTCTTCCTTATTATCTGGAACTTGCAGTATTTGTAACGGTGTAACTATTAAGAATTCATGACACTTTTCTATGAGCGTGCAGTCATTATGACTCGTAGGAGGATGAGGTGGTGGTCAGCCAGCACGTACTCCGTCATAGCTCCATCCAAGCTGCGCTGGTCACATAATTAGAAATCTGAATTACACTCTTGATATTAACAATAATCTTTTTTAAATAAGTGCTTAGAAGAATATAATGTCGGAGTAAAGTAGAATTTAGGCGCAACGCTTACTTGACAATTATTGTTTGATGCGAACAAATGGGTTGCAAAAGATACAAAAATTTTAGTTGTTCTTTCTCCGTCCTACGTGTATTCGATAGTGAGCTTTTTTCTGCTCTTTCGCTAGATTGCATGGTATACGCAGTTTTATGTTTTGTTGTAATATATTTTTTTTCGATGACAAATATATCGAGTATAAATTTATTCAGAAACTTTTACTGATGCCATTCTTATTTGAGGAATGTCAGAATATACGAGACACAGTTTCGTACCCAAGTCATGCTTTTGATTCCAGAGTACCGTTTTGTTTACTCTAAGGAACGAAATAAATGAATCTTTTCTATAAAAATATATGTATGTCCTATTTAACATTGTAGATGTAGTTGAAGCACCAGTTAAAAAATAATATTAGTCTTAAATCCTGAGTGGGATAAGTGAATGCTGTAGATTCATAGTGACTACTTTTTGAGAAGGCTAAAGTAAAGAAAACGTAAAACTCGTTAAATAAATGAATTAAAGATTTTTTCGAAATTCATATGTTCAATTAGAAATAAAAAATGTTTTAATTATTCAAAGGCGTAGTTCATTTTGTTCGAAAGACACTTCACTCCAGGTAGTGTGTTAGTTATCCAGGATGTGAATCGCGATACAGGAGCAAAATGGAGTTAAACAGTCAAAACAAGTTCCATTTCATACCGAAACAGTAATTTAAAAGCATATGGTTCATAAATGGAAATAGTAGATTAAATTATTTGGAGCATATACGATCACATGAATTAATGTCCACAGTGCCAAACTAAAATAAGCAATTTACTTTTTTACCTTTTTCTGCATTCTTGTGATGCTGTACCGGCGTCAGAGTTAAATGTTCATGCAATATCTCCGTACGCAAATAATGAAGCATAGAAAAGAATAAGACTAGTGATTACTTACGCTTAATTAAGAAATTACGACGTTAATTGCCTTCATTAAACTGTCTGCTTCAGACTGTTTTTCTATTGATGCTTTATTACCAGCAAGCCATTTCCAGTCATCTCTTGGTATAAGCTAATATTTATCACAAAGAAATTGAAAGAAAGTAATACCTGTCGGTAAAAAACACGTTCATGGAAAATATACGTCTGACAAATGGTGCCAGATTTATGAAGAAGAAATTGCTGTGACTTAGATAGCATTTATTATAGAGTCGATATTAATAAGTGTTACAGATTAAAAAAGATAGTGTATTATAGGTATTTATTCCACTTGTTCTCGATATTCATGAAAAATAGAAACGAACTGCTGTTTCTCCTCTCTCCGGACTGAACATCTAAAAAATACTGTTGTCAACGTCCAACTTTCCTCCAAAGTTCAAATTCACGTTTACGTTCCAGTCTTTTGCACGGGTGATTTAGCTCTTAAGTAAGCTGTAATTTTGAGAGGTGTGTTGCTGGATCTAGGCTAGCTAGCGCCTATATAAGGGCTCAACCGCTGACCTCAAGCATCAGTGTTCAACGATCGACAGCCAACGAAACACATGGATCTCAAAGTGGTGAGTCCGACTTCTGAAGGAAGTTTGAAAGTTTAGTTTCCAAAATACGAACTGGATAGTTGCAAGAAATAGACTTTTCATGAGATAAAACTCATCCTTACCTTCCGTATGCAGTAAATATATTACTTGCCAGTCAACAGTTGTTTCAGTATACGTTGTAGGTATTACTTACCAGTCAACAGTTTCAATATACCGTATAATATAACTGGCCAGATTCCAGTAGTGTCAAACTGATTCATTCAAAAAAACAGTATGAGAAAATCGTATGTATGAGAATAGTATGTGCAGAAAATAGTTTCTTGAAATCGAATCGATAACAGTTTTTACTGCGCTATTCGCCTTAATTTCTTTACGAGGAAGGTTTTCTTTTTTTTCTGTTCAAACTGTCATGTGGAAGTTAGGCAATGAGTTAAAGCTGAACTTTAAACTAAAACTTAACTTACATCATCAACGACAGAAGATTCCTTCTGGTGCATCACTGTTGAATTTTTACTACCCACCCTGAAAGTAACTTGTCGCGATCTATGATAAGTTTCATGAAAAGTATAATAACATGTTAAATTACCTGTAATACTGAGTCAAAAGCTTGGTTCGCAATGATGTTCACTGCGAGAAGCAAGATGAGATTGAGAAGTTCATCTGAAAATAAGCAACCATAAAGGTGTCTGTTTGAGACAACTACGAATTTTAATACGTACGTCTTTGTATGAGCAGGCGCTCTGTGTGCTGGTGGCAGCCGTGGTGGCTACAACCACTGCCGCCCCTGGATATGGTCACCATGGTGGTGGATTTGGCGGTGGATTTGGCGGTGGATTTAAAGGAATAGGAATTGGTCACGGTCACGGTCACGGGCACGGGCACGGGCACGGTCACTTCTCAAAACACGGCCACGGACACAAACACGGCCACGGTCATCACCACGGCCACGACCATCATCACAAACATGGTCATGACCATCACCACAAGCATGGCCATGGCCACGACCATCACCACAAGCATAGCCATGATCATCACCACAAACACCATCATTCTCACCACCACACCCACAAACACTCTCACCATCACAAGCACCACCACGATCACAAGCACGGTCATGATCACAAGCACGGCCATGATCACCACCACAAACACGGCCATGATCACCACCACAAGCATGGACACGACCACGGTCACAAGCATGGACACGACCACGGTCACAAACACGGCCACGGTCACGGCCACGGTCACGGACATGGAATCGGATACCACTAAAGGTAAGTACGACAAAATGCTTCAATTTTGTAGAAGACTCAACGCATCAAAGAAAAAGCACAGAGAATTACTAAGAATCATGTATTTCAGAACCTTTATAATATTCATACTTGATGGATTATATGATGTGTAACTTTCTTCTTTCAGTAGAGTGTAGTCATTAAATTTCAGAAAGGGTTTTCATAGAAAAAGTTGTCATCTTGGAGATTTTTTCACTTATTTTCATTAAACAATAATTAACGTTTAATGTGTAGTTCTCCATTCAGGCAACTGAACAGTCACAGAAAGACGTTACACATTACAAAATTTCAACGTAACCAAACGACATCAATAAAACAAAAACTGGGAGCAATGCTAAAATATTATAATTCTTTAGAGATCAAAGCTCAAAGTCTTCATATTAATATTCCTTAAAATGAAGAACGTTCATTCATGTTTCATAAATTCATTTATGTTTCATGTTTTGTTCATATGTTTTCAAGATTTGTTTGTTCGTTATGCTAATGTATCACCTATTGCCAAGAAGGTTTCTTTTCCAGGCTTTCTACCTTATCTACTTTCAAACAGATATTCTTAAAATATGTTATTTCTTATCATTCCACGATGTGAGATGTATATTCTAATTTTGAATGTAAACTCCATCTACAAAATTCACAGTAATGTATAATTTAGCAAAACTTATTCGTAAAACAAAATATGCTTATTGAAAACTGCAATAAAACGAATAAGTACTAGTTAAATATGTGCGGATTCTAGTACGAGCATTTCTCGATTGTGGCCTTGTGAATTATTATAAATATGCAGAAAATTTTGGGTCATTGCCTAATTCCCGACCAGTTACGGAGTGCAGTCCTAAAAAAAAAGACCTAGAATATTAATTAAGAGAACTTGAACAGCAACACCTTACCTTTGATAGCTTATATGTGTCCCGAAAAAGAGTAACTCCAAAAGTGGCATACATATGTCCATAAAGGTTCACATGGACAACCAAACACTAATAGTTTGCGATAATACTGAATTTGTATGATTCAGACCCTAAAAATATAATTAATTTTCTCATTTAACCGAAAAATAATTTTAAAAATCTATACATGACAGGAAGGGAATGTTGTACGTCTTACTATTATTCAACACGGTTCATAATTCCTTCATGAACTATTATTAATGCTGTTCATTATCCCTCCATGAATTGATTGCTACTTTGCATGGCATTTAAGTAACTACTCTATACCTCCTAATAGTTTTATTAACTCACAACTTCTGAGCCCTGGCTTATCAAAAGTTTTACTCGATACATATGCTTGAACTGACGGCTTCTAATAAGGAAGTCTCAAACGCCCATGTATACCTTCACAACCACGTACATAGCCAATTGATCATATGGACAACGTATAACTAATATACTGATTCATTATGAGATTAAATTATGCATCTTTCAACAAATAATTTTATCTACTGTATTTTCAGAAGACATCCACGAGAGACAATCCGAAGGCTGCTGTTTTCCCGAACTAACGAAGAGTTTCCGCTGTTACTCAACGACTACGAAATGATCTGCGTGTCTGTTGCTCAAATACTTTTAATTTATGTTTTCTGTTCTCCCATGAATAAACGTTATGAAAAATACTTACTAGTTCTCATTCACCATATTTCTATTCCAAAGAAATTAGTGCACTAAAGCAGGCTAGTGAACTCTAATTTGTGCTTTCTGTTAACAAATTGTAATCAATCGAAGAATCAGTTGCGTTCAGCAGTGAAACAGTGAACTTCATCACTTGTAATTGTTGCAAAATTGTACTGAAATAAGTCACATTTTCCACTCAAAACAGACGTGGTCCCAGTTGCAAAGAATTATAAATGAAATTTATGTTTTACCTACGGTAACTCAATGGCCGCTAATCTATGGAGATTTTTAAAGCTTCACTCCATCAAACAAAAAATAACCACAAAATTATCTGATTCGAAGAAATTTCTGTTACTATGCTTCATGAAGCCCTCAAATTTTTCAATTGGTAGGTAACATAGTGCTGGTGACAAAGCATATGCATTTTTTCTGCAACATACCTATGGTATATAATTATAAATGGAAATGATTCAAAAATTTCAATGATATTCGTCCACAAAACTTTTGCCAAGCTCATTGCTATGTATTCAGATATATTTTCGAAATAAAAAAATACATCCTTCGCCGTTAGCGACTGTTACCATAAACTCCTTATAAGAACACAAACTCTTTTTCATACCAGCTTAAAAACAAGCAGCTCTTCCATTATTTCACTTGAATAGTAATTCACCTACTATTCAATCCATATAACCCCATGAGCGTCAGCTACCTGAAGAAACAACGTATTACATTTAGTACACTATTTTTTCCATTCAAAGGTCATTCTCTTTTTGCTTTCGGAACGAAACGAACTTGACACCATCGTTAAAACCTGAACGAGTATTACATATAATCTATCCCATTTTTTGTACCCCTTCAACCTCAAATGGTAAATACGCGACACAGAAAACTGTTGGATCAATGTTCATGAAATCAATGTATAATTTGTTTTCTTGGAGCTTATCTACTCGTACTCACCTTGCATTTAGTTATTCGAAAGCTTAACTCAAAATAATCCTATACAAAGTTATGCTAAATCGCCAACCCACCGACTTGCAATCAACACTATATAATAAAACACTAGGTGTCTCCTTAAAAAAATTATGTATTTTTTGTGTGTAATTTCTCCTACGTTAATACAATGGGAAACTCCCTTAAATACTGGAAGTTAAATCTGTAGACTTTCTGATTAGGTTTGAGAATCTGATGCTTTAAGTTCTTCCTTGAAATGCATGATATTAACACGTTGCCTCCGATTGCCTGGCCGGTGTAAATCATCACTTTGTACATATTATTACTAGAACGCACTGTACAATTTACAGAATCTAACGTAAGTGGCCTACATACGTACCACTTCGAAGTCAACTTGTTAAAACCCGTTATTTTTAACAGGTATACACACTAGTTTCAGTATCAATTGTCAAGCACGCCGACGATAACACGGAAGCACGATTCTCACCATCCCTTTCAACAACATCAATGATCGTAGAACAACTCTTTTTCCAATATCATCGAATTCCCATCCTTTCCATAATTTTGATTTCTTATGATCGAATCTTTTAACAGTTGTGAGCTTTAACGTTTGTGTTACAATGGTTCCTAACAACTCTCAGAATAGAATAGAATAGAATAGAATAAGGCACTAGGAACGAGCCGTTTGGCCCATTCTTGGTTCAATACCGAAGTCCCATGCCGTCTAAAGTAAATCCATCAGTCATGCACGTACACCTTAACCACGTAAGTCAATTTAGTCGTGTGCACACATATCACTCACGCACAGGCGTTTATGTCACGAGCATTTATCTCAATCATACATTAACCTTAAGGAGTTAGGGACATAGTTAGTAGGATGTACATAGTACTGGGGGGGTTCGTAATCCAAAATTTATCGAGACGATTTTTGAATGTGTTCACAGTGCCAGCAGAAACTATGTTTTCTGGCAGCTGGTTCCAAGTTGCGGCAATTTTAACGGGAAAAAATTTCATAGCTTGAGATGTCGCGAAGTTTCTCAGTAATAGTTTTTGACCGCTATTTCTGGTTCTTACGTTACCGTCTCTTTCGAAGAGCCCTTCCAGGGTAACATTGTTGAGGCCATTGAGATACTTAAAGGTCTCAATAAGTTGTCCTCGTAGTCTTCTTTGTTCTAGGGATATAAGTTCAAGGCGTTGAAGACGTCTTTCGTAGCTGAGATTGCGGAGTTCTGGAATCATCTTCAGATACCTTTGGTTTTTTCTAGAAATTTTCTGTTGTAATTTTTCCCTGCTTTGCTTCTAATTCTTTGTGCATAGAATATCATAATTCTGATGTTTACATTGAATTTATTGCAAAATACTTTATAAATCAGTTACATTTCATTAACCTTCTTCTACTAAATCGATTTATATTTATATTCTTCAAGATGCTTCCAAAACCTTTACGGAGCTCTATATGCGGACGTACGCTTCCACATTTCCAGATCTGGGAAAAAATTTGGTTTTCTGTTGTGCTGGTAACACACCTCGTACTTTCTTAAAACGCTGCTCAGTCGTGTAGGCGATGTAGAGTGAACTTGAAGTCGAGTACGGTGCAAGAGACAAAGTAATGTATGTGATTTCAAACTTAAAAGCAAAAGCAGTGCTATGGCAGTAATGAGCAGTTGCCTTCCCATGCCCCTTTTTTTCAAGTAAGATGCATGAAGAATAACGTTTGTCATAAATCTCCTGTCTACCATATATGACACATAAGTCTATGTCTAAAGTAAAGCAATCAGCTGAGTGAAGTGTAGAGTGCGTTTATTAAACCTTGGTCATTCACTTTATATCCTTTGAATACAAGGTGTAGCAACATAACTTCTTTTTTTCATAACTTTTTGAAAGGCAAAAAAGGAAGTTATGTTGCTGCACCTTGTATATATACATCGAAAATACTACGTCAATGACTTCCATGAAGAAGTCGATGGTAAAGTAACTTGAGGTAGTTTTTCGCTCAGATTGGGGATAAATTTGAAATCATATTCAGTTTACTCCTTAAATTGCCTTTACGAATTTTCCCATTTGCTCAGCGAATTCATAAATAGGCAACGTACGTACATGAATGCTCTATACACACATACAAGCACATACATGTACGTTTTATGTACACATGCAAGCTGGAGTTCAAAATTTTCTCTATAGTGTTATTTTTTAGCTGGAACTTGCAGTATTTGTAACGGTGTAACTATTAGGAATTCATGACACTTTTCTATGAGCGTGCAGTCATTATGACTCGTAGGAGGATGAGGCGGTGGTCAGCCAGCACGTACTCCGTCATAGCTCCATCCAAGCTGCGCTGGTCACATAATTAGAAATCTGAATTACACTCTTGATATTAACAATAATCTTTTTTAAATAAGTGCTTAGAAGAATATAATGTCGGAGTAAAGTAGAATTTAGGCGCAACGCTTACCTGACAATTTTTGTTTGGTGCGAACAAATGGGTTGCAAAAGATACAAAAATTTTAGTCGTTCTTTCTACGTCGTACGTGTATTCGAAAGTGAACTTTTTTCTGCTCTTTGGCTAGATTGCATGGTATACGCAGTTTTATGTTTTGTTATACTATATTTTTTTGCATGACAAATATATCGAGTATAAATTTATTCAGAAACTTCTACTGATGCCATTCTTATTTGAGGAATGTCAGAATATACGAGACACAGTTTCGTACCCAAGTCATGCTTTTGATTCCAGAGTACCGTTTTGCTTACCCTAAGGAACGAAATAAGTGAATTTATTCTATAACAATATATTTATGTACTATTTAACATTGTAGATGTAGTTGAAGCACCAGTTAAAAAATAATATTAGTCTTAAATCCTGAGGTGGATACGTGAATGCTGTAGATTCATTGTGACTACTTTTTGAGAAGGAGAAAGTAAAAAAAACGTAAAACTCGTTAAATAAATGAATTAAAGATTTTTTCAAAATTCATATGTTCAATTAGAAATAAAAGATGTTTTAATCATTCAAAGGCTTAGTTCATTTTGATCGAAGGAAACTTCACTCCAGATAGTGTGTTAGTTATCCAGGATGTGAATCGCGATACAGGAACAAAATGGGGTTAAATAGTCAAAACAAGTTCCATTTCATACCGAAACAGTATTTTAAAAGCAAATGGTTCATAAATGGAAATAGTAAATTAAATTATTTGGAGTATATACGATCACATGAATTACATAATGTCCACATTGCCAAGCTAAAACTGAGCAATTTACGTTTTTGCATTTTTTTGCAATCTTGTGATGCTGTACCGGCGTCCAGAGTTAAATGTTCATGCAATATCTTCATACGCAAATAATGAAGCAGGGAAAAGAATAAAACTAGTGATTACTTACGCTTAATTAAGAAATTACTACGTTAATTGCCTTGATTAGAGTGTCTGCTTCAGACTATTTTTCTATTGATGCTCTATTACCAGCAAGCCATTTCCAGTCATCTCTTGGTATAAGTTAATATTTATCACAAAGAAATTGAAAGAAAGTAATACCTGTCGGTAAAAAACACGTTCATGGAAAATATACGTCTGACATGGTGCCAGATTTATGAAGAAGAAATTGCTGTGACTTAGATAGCATTTATTATAGAGTCGATATTAATAAGTGTTACAGATTAAAAAAAGATAGTGTATTATAGGTATTTCTTCCACTTGTTCTCGATATTCATGAAAAACAGAAACGAACTGCTCTAGAAGTAAACAATAGAAGTAAACTATTATGTTTCTCCTCTCTCCGGACTGAACATCTAAGAAATACTGTTGTCAACGTCCAACTTTCCTCCAAAGTTCAAATTCACGTTTACGTTCCAGTCTTTTGCACGGGTGATTTAGCTCTTAAGTAAGCTGTAATTTTGAGTGGTGTGTTGCTGGATCTAGGCTAGCTAGCGCCTATATAAGAGCTCAACCGCTGACCTCAAGCATCAGTGTTCAACGATCGACAGCCAACGACACACATGGATCTCAAAGTGGTGAGTCCGACTTCCGAAGGAAGTTTGGAAGTTTAGTTTCCAAAATACGAACTGGATAGTTGCAAGAAATAGACTTTTCATGGGTTAAAACTCATTCTTACCTTCCGTATACAGTGCATGTATTACTTGCCATTCAACAGTTGTTTCAGTGTACAATGTTAGTATTACTTGCCAGTCAACAGTTGTTTCAGTATACATAGTAGGTATTACTTACCAGTCAACAGTTTCAATATACCGTGTAATATTACTGGCAAGTTACCAGCAGTGTCAAACTGATTCATTCGAAAAAATAGTATGAGAAAAGCGTATGTATGAGAATAGTATGTGTAGAAAATAGTTTCTTGAAATCGAATCGATAACAGTTTTTTCTGCACTATTCGCCTTAAGTTCTTTACGAGGAAGATCTCTTTTTTTCTTTTTTGCCCAAACTGTAGTGGGGAAGTTAGGAAATGAGTTAAAGTTGAACTTTAAACTAAAACTTAACTTACATCATCAACGACAGAAGATTCCTTCTGGTGCATCGCTGTTGAATTTTTACTACCCACCCTGAAAGTAACTTGTCGAGATGATGAGTTTCCAACCAAGTTTAAGAACATGTTAAGTAACGTGTAATACTGAAAGTAAAATGCTTGGCTCGCATTAAGTTTTACTGCAAGAAGCAAGATAAGATTGAGAAGTTCATCTGAAAATAAGCAACCATAAAGGTGTGTGTTTGAGACAACTACGAATTTTAATACGTACGTCTTTGTATGAGCAGGCGCTCTGTGTGCTGGTGGCAGCCGTGGTGGCTACAACCACTGCCGCCCCTGGATATGGTCACCATGGTGGTGGATTTGGCGGTGGATTTGGCGGTGGATTTGGCGGTGGATTTAAAGGAATAGGAATTGGTCACGGTCACGGGCACGGGCACGGTCACTTCTCAAAACACGGCCACGGACACAAACACGGCCACGGTCATCACCATGGCCACAACCATCATCACAAACATGGTCATGACCATCACCACAAGCATGGCCATGGCCACGACCATCACCACAAGCATAGCCATGATCATCACCACAAACACCAGCATTCTCATCACCACACCCACAAACACTCTCACCATCACAACCACCACCACGACCACAAGCACGGTCATGATCACAAGCACGGCCATGATCACCACCACAAACACGGCCATGATCACCACCACAAGCATGGACACGACCACGGTCACAAGCATGGACACGACCACGGTCACAAACACGGACACGGTCACGGCCACGGTCACGGACAAGGAATCGGATACCACTAAAGGTAAGTACGACCAAATGCTTCAATTTTGTAGAAGACTCAACGCATCAAAGGAATAGCGCAAAGAATAACTAAACATTGTGTATTTCAGAAACTGTATTATATTTATACTAGATGGATTAACGTTTAATGCGTAGTTCTCCATTCAGACGACTGAACAGTCACAGAAAGACGTTACACATTACAAAATTTCAACGTAACTAAACGACATCAATAAAACAAAAACTGGGAGAATGCGAAAAAATTATAATTCTTTAGAAATAAAAGCTCAAAGCCTCCATATTAATATTCCTTAAAATAAAGAACGTTCATTTATGTTTCATGAATTCATTTATGTTTCATATTTTGTTCATATGTTTCACATGATTTATGTTTGTACGTTATGCTAATGTATCACCTATTGCTGGGAAAGTTATTTTCCAGGCTTTTTACCTAATCTACTTTCTAGTAGATATTCTTAAAATAAGTTATTTCTTATCATTCAATGATGTGAAAAGTATGTTCTAATTTTGAATGTAAATTCCATCTTCAAAATTCACAGTGATGTATATTGCAGCAAAACTTATCCGTGTAGAAATATGTTTATTGAAAACTCCAATAAAACGAGTAAGTGCAAGTTAAATATGTGAGGAATCTAGTACAGGCATTTTTCGATTGTGGCCATGTGAATTATTATTAATATGCAGAAAATTTTTTGTCATAGCCTAATTCCCAACTAGTTACGGAGTTCCACCTCAAACAAAAAGGCCTAGAATATCAATTAAGAGAACTAGAACAGAAACACCTTACCTTTGATAGCTTATATGTGTCCCAGAAAAGAGGAACTCCAAGAGAGGCATACATATGTCCATAAAGGTTCACATGGACAACCAAACACTAATAGTTTGCGATAGTACTGAATTTATTTGATTCAGAGCCTCAAATTATGATTAATTTTTCTCATTTGACCGAAAAATAATTTTAAAAATTTATACATGACAGCAAACGAATATTGTACGTCTTACTATCAATCAACACGGTTCATTATTCCTTCATGAACTATTATTAATGCCGTTCATTATCCCTCCATGAATTGATTGCTACTTTGCATGGCATTTAAGTAACTACTCTATACCACCTAATAGTTTTAATAACTCACAACTTCTGAGCACTGGATTATCAAAAGTTTATCTCGATACATATTCTTGAACAGACAGATTCTAATAAGGAAGTCTCAAACGCCCATGTATACCTTCACAGTCACGTACATAGCCAATTGATCATACGGACAACGTACGGCTAATATAATGATTCATTATGAGATTAAATTATACATCTTTCAACAAATAATTTTACCTACTGTATTTTCAGAAGACATCCACGAGAGACAATCCGAAGGCTGCTGTTTTTCCGAACTAACGAAGAGTTTCCGCTGTTACTCAACGACTAGGAAATGATCTGCGTGTCTGTTGCTCAAATACTTTTAATTTATGTTTTCTGTTCTCCCATGAATAAACGTTATGAAAAATACTTACTAGTTCTCATTCACCATATTTCTATTCCAAAGATATCAGTGCACTAAAGCAGGCTAGTGAACTTAAATTTGTGCTTCCTGTTAACAAATTGTAATCAATCGAAGAATCAGTTGCGTTCAGCAGTGAAACAGTGAACTTTATTACTTGTAATTATCGCAAAATTGTACTGAAATAAGTCACATTTTCCACTCGAAACAGACGTGGTCCCAGTAGCAAAGAATTATAAATGGAATTTATGTTTTACCTACGGTAACTCAATGGCCGCTAATCTATGGAGATTTTTAAAGCTTCACTCCATCAAACAAAAATAATAACAAAATTATCTGATTCGAAGAAATTTCTGTTACTATGCTTCGTGAAGCCCTCAAATTTTTCAATTGGTAGGTAACATAGTGCTGGTGACAAAGCATATGCATTTTTTCTGCAGCATACCTATGGTGTATAATTATAAATGGAAATGATTCAGAAATTTCAATGATATTCGTCCACAAAACTTTTGCTTAGCTCATTGCCATGTATTCAGATATATTTTCGAAATAAAATAATACATCCTTCGCCGTTAGCGACTGTTACCATAAACTCCTTATAAGAACACAAACCTATTTTTCATACCAGCTTAAAAACAAGCAGCTCTTCCACTATTTCCCTTGAATAGTAGTTCACCTACTATCCAATCCATATAACCCCATGAGCGTAAGGTACCTGAAGAAACAACGTATTACATTTAGTACACTATTGTTTCCATCAGAAGTTCATTCTCTTTTTGCATTCGGAACGAAACAAACCTGACACCATTGTTAAACCTGAACGAGTATTACATATAATCTATCCCTTTTTTGTACTCCTTCAACCTCAACTATTAAATACGCAACACAGAAAACTGTTGCATCAATGTTCATGAAATCAATGTATAATTTGTTTTCTTGGAACTTATGTACTCTTACTCACCTTGCATTTAGTTATTCGAAAGCTTAACTCAAAATAATCCTATACAAAGTTATGCTAAATCGCCAACCCACCGACTTGCAATCAACACTATATAATAAAACTCAAGGTGTCTCCTAAAAAAAAATTATGTATATTTTGTGTGTAATTTCTCCTTTGCTAATACAATGGGAAACTCCCTCAAACAAACAAACAAACAACTTTATTTCCAATCAAGTACACAGTACATAGACATTAGTACATTGGTTTTTCAAATTCTGAAAGTTAACATTCTTAGAGTAAGGATGATGGTGAGCTCCATGCGACGATCCCGGGATGTGTCCATGGGCGGGGAGTTGAGGGCTTACCGATAAGTGCGAGCTCACGGCGCGAAACAAGAAACAGCTCGTATTCATTGCCGGGTTTCGAACCCGCGGTCTGTCTGCCCGAAGCAGAGACCTGATACCAAACACAGGCCGCAGACCACTCGACCACGGTAGCTGTAATATTAATCAAATACTGGATTATGTAATTCATAATCAAATACTGGAAGTTAAATTCGTAAACTTTCAGATATATATATTCTTTGCCACTGAAGTTAAATCCGTAGACTTTCTGATTAGGTTTGAGAATCTGCCGCTTTAAGTTCTTCTTTGAAATGCATGAGATTAAAACCCGTTATTTTTAACGAGAATGCAGCCTAGTTTCAGTATAAATTGTCAAGCACGCCGACGATAACACGGAAGCACGAATCTCACCATCCCTTTCAACAACATCAATGATCGCAGAACAACTCTTTCCAATATCATCGAATTCCCATCCTTTCCATAATTTCGATTTCTTATGATGGAATCTTTTAACATTTATGAGCTTTAACTTTTGTGTTACAATGGTACTTAAAAACTGTCAATGTACCCTTGTTTTCTTTAGAAATTTTCTCTTGTAATTTTTGCCTGCTTTGCTTTTAATTTTTTGTGCATAGAATATCATAATTCTGATGTTTACATTGAATTTATTGCAAAATACTTTATAAGACACTAACATTTCATTAACCTTCTTCAACTAAATCGATTTATATTTATATTCTTCAAGATGCTTCCAAAACATTTACGGAGCTCTATATGCGGACGTACGCTTCCACATTTCCAGATCTGAGAAAAAATTTGGTTTTCTGTTGTGCTGGTAACACACCTCGTACTTTCTTAAAACGCTGCTCAGTCGTGTAGGCGATGTAGAGTGAACTTGAAGTCGAGTACGGTGCAAGAGACAAAGTAATGTATGTGATTTCAAACCGAAAAGCAAAAGCAGTGCTATGGCAGTAATGAGCAGTTGCCTTCCCATGCCCCTTTTATTTTTTTCAAGTAAGATGCATGAAGAATAACGTTTGTCATGAATCCCTGTCTACCATATATGACACATAAGTCTATGTCTAAAGTAAAACAATCCGCTGAGTGAAGTGCACAGTGCGTTTCTCAAGCCTTGGTAATTAACTTTATTTCCTTTGAATACAAGGTGTAGCAACATAACTTCCTTTTTTCATAACTTTTTGAAAGTCAAAAAAGGAAGTATGTTGTTGCACCTTGTATTTATACATCGAAAATATTGCGTCAATGACTTCCATGAAGAAGTCGATGGTAATGTAACTTGAGGTAGTTTTTTGCTTAGATTGGGAATAAATTTGAAATTATATTCAGTTTACTCCTTAAATTGCCTTCACGAATACTCCCATTTGCTCAGAGAATTCATAAATAGGCAACGTACGTACATGAATGCTCTATACACACATACAAGCACATACATGTACGTTTTATGTACACATGCAAGCTTGAGTTCAAAATTTTCTCTTGAGTATTATTTATTAGCTGGAACTTGCAGTATTTGTAACGGTGTAACTATTAGGAATTCATGACACTTTTCTATGAGCGTGCAGTCATTATGACTCGTAGGAGGATGAGGTGGTGGTCAGCCAGCACGTACTCCGTCATAGCTCCATCCAAGCTACGCTGGTCACATAATTAAAAATCTGAATTACTCTCGATATTAACAATAAACTTTCTTAAATAAGTACCTAAAATAATATGATGTCGGAGTAAAGAAGTATTTAGGTGCAACGCTTACATGACAATTTTTGTTTGATGTGAACAAACGGGTTACACAAGAAACGTGTTCCTTCTTCATGCTGCGTGTATTCGAAAGTGAGCTTTTTTCTGTTCTTTGGCTAGATTGCATGGTATACGCAGTTCTATTTTTTTATACTATATTTTTTGGAGACAAATACATAGAGTATCATTTTATTCAGAAACTTTTACTGATACCATTCTTATTTCAGGAATGTCAGAATATACGAGACACAGTTTCGTACCCAAGTCATGCTTTTGATTCCTGAGTACCGTTTTGCTTACCCTAAGGAACGAAATAAGTGAATCTATTCTATAAAAATACATGTTTGTCCTAATTAACATTGTAGATGTAGTTGAAGCACCAGTTAAAAAATAATATTAGTCTTAAATCCTGAGTGGGATACGTGAATGCTGTAGATTTATTGTGACTACTTTCTGAGAAGGATTAAGTAAAAAAACGTAAAACTCGTTAATTAAATAAACGAATTTTTTTTAATTCCATTAGTGCAATTGGAAATAAAAAATGTTTTAATCATTCAACGGCGTAGTTCATTTTGTTCGAAGGAAACTTCACTCCCGGTAGTGTGTTAGTTATCCAGGACGTGAATCGCGATACAGGAGCAAAATGGGGTTACACAGTCAAAACAAGTTCCATTTCATACCGAAACAGTAATTTAAAAGCAAATAGTTCATAAATGGAAATAGTAAATTAAATTATTTGGAGCATATACGATCACATGAATTAATGTCCACATTGCCAAACTAAAACTGAGCAATTTAATTTTTTGCCTTTTTCTGCATTATTGTAATGCTGTACCGGCGTCCAGAGTTAAATATTCATGCAATATCTCCGTACGCAAATAATGAAGCAGAGAAAAGAATAAAACTAGTGATTACTTACGCCTAATTAAGAAATTACGACGTTAATTACCTTCATCAGACTGTCTGCTTCAGACTATTTTTCTATTGATGCTCTATTACCAGCAAGCCATTTCCAGTCATCTCTTGGTATAAGTTAATATTTATCACAAAGAAATTGAAAGAAAGTAATACCTGTCGCTAAAAAACACGTTAATGGAAAATATACGTCTGACACGGTACCAGATTTATGAAGAAGAAATTGCTGTGACTTAGATAGCAGTTATAATCGGAATCGATATTAATAAGTGTTACAGATTAAAAAAAGATAGTGTATTATGGGTATTTCTTCCACTTGTTCGCGATATTCGTGAAAAATAGAAACGAACTGCTCTAGAAGTAAACAATAGAAGTAAACTATTATGTTTCAGCTCTCTCCGGACTGAACATCTAAAAAATACTGTTGTCAACGTCCAACTTTCCTCCAAAGTTCAAATTCACGTTTACGTTCCAGTCTTTTGCACGGGTGATTTAGCTCTTAAGTAAGCTGTAATTTTGAGAGGTGTGTTGCTGGATCTAGGCTAGCTAGCGCCTATATAAGGGCTCAACCGCTGACCTCAAGCATCAGTGTTCAACGATCGACAGTCAACGACACACATGGATCTCAAAGTGGTGAGTCCGACTTCCGAAGGAAGTTTGGAAGTTTAGTTTCCAAAATACGAACTGGATGGTTGCAAGAAATAGACTTTTCATGGGGGAAAACTCATCCTTACCTTCCGTATACAGTGCATGTATTACTTGCCATTCAACAGTTGTTTCAGTGTACAATGTTAGTATTACTTGCCAGTCAACACTTGTTTCAATATACATAATAGGTATTACTTACCAGTCAACAGTTTCAATATACCGTGTAATATAACTGACCAGTTACCAGCAGTATCAAACTGATTCATTCGAAAAAATAGTATGAGAAAAGCGTATGTATGAGAATAGTATGTGTAGAAAATAGTTTCTTGAAATAGAATCGATAACAGTTTTTTCTGCGCTATTCGCCTTAAGTTCTTTACGAGGAAGGTCTCTTTTTTTCTTTTTTGCCCAAACTGTAGTGTGGAAGTTAGGCAATGAGTTAAAGCTGAACTTTAAACTAAAACTTAACTTACATCATCAACGACAGAAGATTCCTTCTGGTGCATCGCTGTTGAATTTTTACTACCCACCCTGAAAGTAACTTGTCGAGATGATGAGTTTCCAACCAAGTTTAAGAACATGTTAAGTTACGTGTAATACTGAAAGTAAAATGCTTGGCTCTCATTAAGTTTTACTGCAAGAAGCAAGATAAGATTGAGAAGTTCATCTGAAAATAAGCAACCATAAGGGTGTGTGTTTGAGACAACTACGAATTTTAATACTTACGTCTTTGTATGAGCAGGCGCTCTGTGTGCTGGTGGCAGCCGTGGTGGCTACAACCACTGCCGCCCCTGGATATGGTCACCATGGTGGTGGATTTGGCGGTGGATTTGGCGGTGGATTTAAAGGAATAGGAATTGGTCACGGTCACGGGCACGGTCACTTCTCAAAACACGGCCACGGACACAAACACGGCCACGGTCATCACCACGGCCACAACCATCATCACAAACATGGTCATGACCATCACCACAAGCATGGCCATGGCCACGACCATCACCACAAGCATAGCCATGATCATCACCACAAACACCAGCATTCTCACCACCACACCCACAAACATTCTCACAATCACAAGCACCACCACGATCACAAGCACGGTCATGATCACAAACACGGCCATGATCACCACCACAAACACGGCCATGATCACCACCACAAGCATGGACACGACCACGGTCACAAACACGGCCACGGTCACGGGCACGGTCACGGCCACGGTCACGGACAAGGAATCGGATACCACTAA
>VCRD01000464.1:149651-161639 GCA_006783055.1 Trinorchestia longiramus
TCTTTCAACAAATAATTTTACCTACTATATTTTCAGAAGACATCCACGAGAGACAATCCAAAGGCTGCTGTTTTCCCGAACTAACGAAGAGTTTCCGCTGTTACTCAACGACTACGAAATGATCTGCGTGTCTGTTGCTCAAATACTTTTAATTTATGTTTTCTGTTCACCCATGAATAAACGTTATGAAAAATACTTACTAGTTCTCATTCACCATATTTCTATTCCAAAGAAATCAGTACACTAAAGCAGGCTACTGAACTTAAATTTGTGCTTCCTGTTAACAAATTTTAATCAATCGAAGAATCTGTTACATTCAGCAGGGAAACAGTGAACTGCATTACTTGTTATTGTCGCAAAATTGTACTGAAATAAGTCACATTTTCCACTCAAAACTGACGTGGTCCCAGTTGCAAAGAATTATAAATGGAATTTATGTTTTACCTACGCTAACTCAATGGCATCTAATCTCTGGAAATTTTTAAAGTTTTAAATGATTTCATTTGAATAAATTTCTGTGACTATTTTAGGTGAAGCCCTCAAATTTTTCAATTGCTAGTCAACATAGTCCTGGTGACGAAGCATATACATTTTTTTATTGCATACCTTTGATGTATGATTATACATGAAAATATATAAGAATATTTTCAATTTTAAATGATATTCGTCTGCAAAAACTTGCACTAAGCTCATTGCTATGTGTTCAGATATATTTTTGAAAAAAAATATACATCCTTCGCCAATAGTGACTGTTACCATAAACTTCTTATAAGAATACAAACACGAACAGCCTAAAAACAAGCAGTCCTTCCACTATTTCACTTTAATAGTAGTTCACCTACTGTTGAATCGTGTAATCCCATAGACGTAAGGTACCTGAAGAAAAAATTTATTACACTTTAGGATACTATCGTTCCTATCAAAAAGTCATGCCCTTTTTGCATTCGGAGCGAAACCAACTTGAAACCATTTTTAAAATCTGAACACGTATCACGTATGATCTATCACATTTGTTGGACTCGTTCAACTTCAACTTTTAAAAATGCAACACAGAGCACTGTTGGATCAATGTTCATGAAATCAATGTATTATATGTAATCTAGGAGCTTATGTACTCGTAGTCACCTTATATTTGGTTATTCGAAAGCTTGACTTAAAATTGTTTTATGCAAAGTTATGCTAAATCGACAACCCACCAACTTGCAATTTCAGTATAAATCGCCAAGCACGCCGATGGTAATACGGAGACACGATTCTTACCATGCCTTTCAACAACGTCAATGACCGTAGAACAACTCCTATTCCAATATCATAAAATTTCCATCCCTTCGATAATTTAGATCTCTTATGATCGAATCTCTTAACATTTATGAGCGTTAAGTTCTGTGTTATAATGATACTTGAAAACTGCCAGTGTAGTACTAAACTGTATCAGCTAGGTGATTGTATCAAGCTAATGGTACATCAGTTTGCTACAAACTATGACTACAGGAAGAGAACCTCTAGAGCACATTTAATCTGTCAGTTATAGAGGATGGCTCATTAACACCTTCCTGCAAGTTGGAGTCGGTGATGCATTAAGATCTGCCTGTCAGCAGTAGGTAATGGCGCATCAAGACCTACCTGTTAACTGTAGGTGATGGCGCATCAAGACCTACCTGTCAGCTGTGTGTGATGGCGCATCGAAGACCTACCTGTTAACTGTAGGTGATGGCACATTAAGACCTACCTGTTAACTGTAGGTGATGGCACATTAAGACCTACCTGTTAACTGTAGGTGATGGCGCATCAAGACTTACCAGTTAACTGTAGGTGATGGCGCATCAAGACCTACCTGTTAACTGTACGTGACGGTGCATCAAAGACCTACCTGTTAACTGTACGTGATGGCGCATCAAAGACCTACCTGTCAGCTGTAGCCTGCAAGACTTACTTTGCTTCCACTGTAGTCGAGTGTTTAAGCGGCGTGACATGGGTTGTCAGATACCTGGTTCGAGTCACTACACAGCACTCGAATTTTCCCTGTTTATGACACAGAGGATCAAGAAAACTGACTTAAACTGACTATTTCTTCAAACTTCTGGATCTTTGTTACATGTCACTAGCCTCTACCTCACGTCACATTACGAGAAGGATGGGAACGGTCGATGAAAGCATGGTCATTAATCTTACGACGTTAGCATTTAGAATTGAAAAACAATGTGTGTATATTTCATGCATACCTAATAGGCGTAAAAAATTATTTCCCTCATTCCTTCTTTTGTATAATATTAATATTTTAGGTTACCCCATGAAGGTGTGCATTCAATGAAAGAACAGAAAACAAACAAAATATTCATATAATATATACGTACACGGTTTTACCTTATGCTATAATACAGACGTAATTATGTTTTCATGTGATATGTAAATAAAATTTTGAATACATATGTGGCCAAATCTTCGAACGTTGATGTTGTTACTCAGCAGCGACTTTCAACAGAAAGACATAGGAACACACTGAACTTTTCTATAATCAATTCTGAAATTTCTATTAAACCGCTGAACTCAGGTTCAATGTATCGTGGGTGTAAGGTTTTGATACTAATATTCACACCCGTTTGAAACTGAGGGCAGAGGTTACCTTAAATTTATCCTTATAGGTAGTTGTAAAGATGTGCCTGGATGCTGGATACATTAAAAGTACTTTAGATGCGTTCAGGATAGGCTCGTTTGTATTTGGAACCTTAGGCCGTGACAATTGAAGAACCAGGACACTTGTCCGTTGTCCGTCGTGTTGCTAGTTTTACCTTCTCACACGTCTCGTCCTTGACATTAACTTGTTCAGAATGTGTGTTAATTAGGTTATCCATAAACTTTGTATTCATATTGATGTTGAATCACTAGGGTATTACAATAGGTCTTATTAAAAACAGTTATATTTCATTCATTTGATCATTTTCTTAAATACTGTTACTTAATTTGGTTTGATTTAGTTTAACCTTTTTGGCCAGGAGTTAAAAAATGTGTTATGGGTTTGCTCTCTGGTGGCTACGAGCTTAGAAAACTCCAGTTATACAATTGATGTTTTAATGTTCACCCATGCAGCAACCGGTTCTCTCAATATTCTTTAAAAATATGTAAGTTTCATCTACAAAAATTTTGCGATTGTTATATACTTCACCATTACATGAATAATTTTTTCAATTTAGTAGAAACCTAACTCCGGAAATTGGCTTTGGTGTAACTCCGGAGTTTGGCTCTGAATATTGCGGAAGAACTCAGTGAGGATCAAGCAGCCATTTCACTTGCATGTAAGCCATCAGGTGGCGCCACTAGATGTTTTGTTTTGAAAAACTGATAGAGCGTGACGTTTTGCTGTTATGCAGAATCACATGAGTTTACCATTGCTTCCTTGGTTCGAAACATAGTGGATTTTGATGCTAAGGGATGCCAGATCCCCCTATTATGTAAGTATTTTATGTCAGCCAAGCATCCTTAACATGAGTGAACCCAGCAAGGTCGACCTGTAAAACATTGTTTGCTATCTTGGGAAGTGTAAAATTTAACTCATTGAGGACGTGTGGCTGAGCTTTTCAATAATAATCTCAGTCTAAGTCTTGGTTCAACTTTACAAAACACTGTTACAAGTGCTAATGTGCATAGAGTTTTTCTTGAAGCATAGTTCAAGAAGCAGTCTTAGCATCACAGAATTTTGGAGTTGGTTGAACTTCTGAGTCAGATTCAGCCTCATAAGCAATTTTATGTAATTATTTGTGTTGTTAGTTGATTAAACATTAAAATTCTAGCCTTATGAGAGTATCTGAGTAAGTTGAAATTATTGTGATTATTTGTAAAAACCTTATTGCCTAATGGAAATGTAGTGTTCAAATATTCCTAGATTTGTGTCATTTTCTGAACCTAGGCCTGAAATTCAATCAAATGACCATCCATAATCAAGCTTAAAATAACTGAATGGACTGAAATTATGATGAAAATAATGTAAAAATAAAGTTATAAAGTGTTGCACTACTAGTTAGAGGAGAGGCCTGCAGTATCTTGATGACCTTGATTTAGGTTGGTACTCAAGTTTAATTTTAAATTATCTCAAATTCAATGTGAAGGACCAACAATGCTACTATTTTGTTGCAAAAAAATATTGAATGCAGTTTTTGCTCTTTTAAAACTTGTTTTGAAGTTTGAAATGATTATTCAAGTTGAACTGGAAAATGTACTTGTATCTCTCACAGCAGAGAGCATGAAGTGGGAGAAGGTTTTACTTCTCCAATAAATTTTTCCTATGAGAATAGTTTCCTGGATAGCTATGATGTATTTGCATAGGTGCATATCTCATCTTAACAAGTGAAGTTTTTTTAGTTATTTAGAATTCAGAAGTTGAATGCAGATAAATATCTGGCAGTTAAACTGCAATAACTAGCTTATCATGACAATAGACCTATCACCATGTTTGGTACCTTGACATGTATCTGCCATACTTGGTTGAACTTGTCAGGTTCAGGGTGTCACCAACAATTTCTTCATTATTCAGGATACAATACCAGTGAGCTAATTACTCAAATTTACTCTCCAGTAATGTTTCATTGAAGAAATTTGAAGATATTCAAATATCTCCAGAATTTTAGGAATCTTATAAATAATTTCATAGAGAATTTAGTTGTGTTCATTTAATTATGCTGTCTAAATAAAGTGGCCATGTTTTTGAAGAATTTTTCTATTTTGAAAATGATTTGAGGTTAAGCTATTTAGTAAAAAATGAGCAACATTTTTGATATTAATTCCATGTTTTACTGACTAGCTGTAATGTGCATTTAGCCTGTTTTGGTGTTTCTACTAGAGCAAGGGTGGGCAAACTGTGGCCTGTGACTGCATGGCCATTTTTACTAGTTTAATAACTTGTGTTGAAATTTAAATTTGTTTTTCATTAATCCTGCTGTCTGAATGTTGTATTATCTTAACAAGCAATGCCCAAAAATCTGAGGCCCTTTCACTTCTCATGTTTTTCACTTTCACTTTTGCCTTGTAAAATTTTGCCCACCCCTGTACTAGAGAGATCCTGTAAAAAATCCAGTTTAGATTAGACTAATTTGAAATTAATACAAGGACAAATGTGTTAAAGATTTATGATGAATAATTGTTTTAAGTGAACATTTTTTATGAATCTGTATAGAACTTCTATTCTGTATCTTATCTACTGATAACATGGCCTAGATATTACTCATGGAAATTCCATGGTTTAAAAGTAATAAAATTAAGAATCTATGAAATAAATAACATTTTCAGGTTTATCTGTGGGGCTATCAGAACCTGAATATTTTTCATTAATATGCACAGAACTTCCATTCTGAATCTTATCCACCTCATGGTTGTGTAAAAAAAAAAGACTAATAATGGAAAAATTGCATATTGTATAGTAATCTGGTACTCTTGGCATCTGCAATACAATGCTTATAATTCATGTATACCCATTCTGATTTCAGTTCAATCATTTTTTTCAATAATAGATTGAAAGAAATAGTACAGACACTCACAGATAGAGAAAGTGATGGAAATGTACTGGGTTTTATTACCCTGTATAATAATATTTTGTTGCTTACTTAGTTGGTTGGTTTGCCTTTCTGTCACACTCATAAGGATTTAGATAGAAGAAAATTTATCTATTGAATACCAAGATGAGATACCATGAAATTTCATTCCAGAATTATGATGGCATACTACATAGTTTCTTAAATATATACTCAGAAGTAGAAATATTGCATTCTGAAATAAACTGTTTATCTCATTCTCAGTATTGACTTTTCAATGAAACTAGTATATGCATATTGTAAGCATTTTATTGTGGATACCAAAGGCACATCCTTCAATGTAAAAACTCATTTGTTAAGTTAGGATCCACTAGCAAATTAATCAAAAAATTCAGTGAAAAACATGGGAATTTTTTCATGTGTGTCTACTAGTAAAAGTAGATGTTTCAGTTTTATCTTTAGAGTAGAAAAAGCATGCTAAACCACAATGCAACATGCTATCTTGGCAAGCACTGGCTAGCCTTATTTCACTAATAGTTTTTTGATAGCTGTGATCTTTTGTAACAAAATTTTGGTTTGAAATTAATATAGTTTCAAAAAAATTAAAACAGAAAATTTTTCTCAGGCTTTCTTGATGTTGAAGGCTGAACTGGCAGTTAAGAAATTCAGAAATTCAATTGTAGCATGTAGATCAGTAAGCATTTCAGTCCTTGCTATTTTAATACTGTCTGTTGTGTCTTAGAGCTGGTGAGTGTGAGACACTTGATGCATGTATAAAATTGTAATAAATTAGTGTTGGCAACTAAGACTGAAATTTGGTGCTACTTTGTGGAGTTCACTAAAACTCATTGGAAACAATAATATTTATGTTAAATTAATGCTTAGCTATGCCAGAGAACTAGTATTAAAACATGGCACCCTGGCTGCTGCAGCACCATACTTTATGTCTACACATACCCACACACTGAAATACTATAAAAGCAGTGCACCAATTTATACTAGAATCTGGTATAACAAACACTGTGATTACAAAGTAACTTTCCAAAAGTGCAAATGGTATCACATTCACAGATAGACAAAAAAAGGAAATATGTTATTTATTTAATGAAATGTTTTCATATACTAGTACAGAATTGTAAAAAAAATCCACTTCTCATTCTCCTAAACACAGTAGTTTGAAATTTTCATTCAGAGGCTACAAAGCATTGAACTTTACTTTGTTAATGGAAAAATAAACATTGAAAACCAATAATTGTACCTGATTTATAGTGGAGAATTTTTTATTTTATTTGACTCATAACTGATGTTGAGTTCCAGTTAAGAAAGAACAGCTTCAAAATACTTTGAACCAGATATGAATGTAAGTTTTTACTGATGATAACCTTTTGGACTTCCCAGTAAAGTATGATTTGGAAATGCAAGCTGTCCTGTCCAAGAATTTCTCCTTTGTGTCATGTTAAAGTCTTTGCTTTTTAATTGTGAAGTGTATATTGATGAAAAAATCTATTTCTTTCGGTTAAAGTTTTGCAAATAAGATTGTAAAATGTTTCTAATGGTGTCAGCTAAAATGCTGAAAATGTTGATAAACATTTAATCAACAATTTTATATATAGTTGGCAGTAAGTCATTGTAGTGAATGCCTTTGTTGCAGACATGCCAATTTGATTTTCTACAGTTCTAAATTATTCATTAAGTGCATGCTAATATAAGGATGAAAAATTTCATGTATTTATTACTCTAATTGGTGATTTATTTGCAGTCTATGCTATTAATATCATTCTTTGAAGAGCTTTTTACCAGCTGTACTTTAAATTTTTTGTCAGCATGAAGTATCAGAAGTTTGTTCAATGTTAGTCTTGTACATTTGATTGAAACTGAGCAGTTATGAACTTATTGTTTAACACATCAGAAAATGTCTAGGTAAGTGTCATTTAATTGTTTTGGTAAAGATGTAGATAACTCTCATATTGATCGTTCTTAATAACATGTAGAGGTTTTGTATTAAAATGGCCAATGTCATTAAAATCTACTTACTAGTCCAAACATTTTGTGTTTGCCATGGACAGCAATGCCTCACACAGGCACTCTCATTTTGTGATGTACAATTGTAAAGAAAATAAGTTTAAAAATGTTTCAAGTATTTTCAATGTTAATGAACATTGATGATGATTTTAAAACACTCATGATACATTTATATGGTGGGTTTGATTGTTGAAAAAGAAAGAGTAATGCTGATTATTGTTGGATTAGCAGGCAAAATTAAGATGGGGTACTTCAGCCTGAGGGGCTAGTTTTACTGTTTAAAATGAGAGAAAAAGAAATTATGTATTGTATTTCAGTGAAAATAGGGTTTGCTTCACCAATAGAAAGGACCTAAAATGAGGAAAATAGGGTACTCATGATTTAGTTATGTACTAGAAAAATCATACACATTTAAGGTTCTTGAAATCTTGAATTTAAAGCTGTCACAAATTGAAACTTAGAAATAAAAAATTTAACCTTGGATTAAAATTCAGTGTGGGACCAGTAAAGTTGTGGCTTTGAGGTTTGGCTTAATTTTGTTCTTTGTGGAATTAAAAGCAGGGACAATATGCTGAAGATATAATGCTATACACATCCTTGACTTCATTTTACTGAACTCTTCATAAAATAAAAAAATACATTCCTACTAAAAAATATCATTTCATAAATATTTTTTAGAATCAAAGCTGTTGTTAAAAAATACATATGCTAATTTAAAGTTATGTAACTTTGTGGTTTAACCTTTGCTTGTAATTCCTGCTCTACAAATTTTAGAGAGTAATTTCTTTTCAAATAATTGTAACAATTTATATATGTTAGTTCATCTACAATTACATAAATACATTTTTTCAATTTTCAGTTCTCGTTTTTATAGGTTACCATAAAGTAGGACTCTTACTGCCATAATTTTCTAAATAATAATTTCATATTTTCAGTTGTAATTTCCTCAAAGAAGAGACTATAACAGTCCTGTAAAAGTGAACACATTGTTCCATATGTTGGTACACAAACTGACATCTTTTTAACATTTTCAGAAGTGACGAGGGAGGGAACGGCAGCAGCAGCAGCAGTGCAGGAGGTGGAGGTGTTGGTGTTGGTGGAGGAGGTGTTGTGGTTGTAGGCTCGTGTGGAGGGGGTGTAGGTGTGGTGGAAGCTGGTGGAGGAGCTGGAGGAATGGGAAGTTCAGTTATAGAAGATTCTGGTGGAGGTGGAGGAGGCTTAACTCAAACTCCTCGACACCATCACAGTCATCACCACTCTCACCATCATCACAGCCGAGATGGTCATCATCAAGGCAAAAATGCAGTCAAATATGGTGAACTTATTATTCTAGGGTAAGTTTTTTTGGAGGTATTTGATTCATGTTTATTTACCATTTCCTAAAGTCTTATCTATATGTGTATCAATTATTTACTTTCTGTATGTAGTTAAGCTATATATTTGTTATAACAGTATATATATCTTATCCTGCTTTGAATATACAGTATATCTGCTGGCATATGGCATTGCAGGCTTGTTTCAAATTTGTTTTGTGCGTGTTGGCACAAAGTTTTTTCTAATAAATCTTTTCCTGTTAAAGTTTGCTACAAAATATATATCTTGTATAATTTTTATTATAATTATCAATAATGCTTATAGAGATTTCAGTAGACAAGTCAATAAGTGATGCAAATTTACAGGTAGAAAAACCTACCTGCATATGCCTATAGAAGATCAAGGTTAAACAATCTTTTTCTGTTAATTTTTTTAATTCTTTAAACAATTTATATTGTACTTTTTTGTAGTTAAATGGAGAAAAGTGATGTGCAATTTATAGGAGTGGAATAATTTCTGTGTTTTTAATGGTCACTGACTTTCTGGTCTTGTATGGGTGTCCTTGTCTTCTATTTTTGTTTGAATTTAGTTTGTTTGTACCATAAAGTCTCCATGATCTGTGCCTATTTGCTTTTACTATGACTTGCTATCAAAAACTTGTTTACCTACATGTCTAAACTTATTACCCTGACTGATGTGCTCTAAATTTTGTCACTGGATTATTATATTGAGGAGATGATTGTAATAAAGAGATTTCATGGGGTGATTAGATTGTTATATCCATGGGGTGATTGGATTATTTCTGTCCATGGGGTGATTGGATTATTTCTGTCCATGGGGTGATTGGATGGTTTATATCCATGGGGTAATTGGATGGTTTATATCCATGGGGTAATTGGATGGTTTATATCCATGGGGTGATTGGATGGTTTATATCCATGGGGTGATTGGATGGTTTCTGTCCATGGAGCGATTGGATGGGGATCAGATTGTTTCTATCTATGTAATGATTAAATTGTTCATTTCCATGATGTACTTTAATTTATCAGATTTGGCCAAAGGCCCTTACTCGTCATTTTGTACGGACAGGTACAATGGTCATTTACCTCCCTCGGACCGCGGTAGACGACGTAGCAAATTTATGCTGTTCAGGCGGCAGAATTGTAATGGCGTCAAGGAGGACAGACGATACACCGTCAGGCAGCCCCAGAACACCCAGGTAGGTTCGGCCTAACTTCTCAAGCAATAAAGCGGCGCTCATATCTGATATTTTCAGATGTAACAGTTTTAAATTAATAGTATTTTTAGTTAAGTAGAATTTAGATATTTGTGGTTAGCATGAATGGAGACATATATTTAGTTTTGGGACATTAGAGTTATAAAACTGACTTGTCTTTTCCTTTATCAATAATTTTGCCAATTGCAAACCATCTCGACCATGTTAAATGAATTAACAGAGTTTTAGTAGAATTTTATTTATTGTACCATAATATCAGAACATCACAGTAAATTTGACAATGGAGTTAGACAGAAGACCTGTAGAACTACCAGAATTGTGGAAAATCGTAATTTTTCAGCTGTAGGAACTTCTACTCGTCGATTTCACCTCAATTGTGCTACATTGTAGCGGCGCTGTGCTGTGAAAGTAATTACCTGTGTTGCCCTCGTGTGTTAATCTGACTTGTTAAAGAGAAGTTTGCTTCTTTTGTTGTTGTAAAGTTGTAGACTTGATCCAGTATATAATGTCATCAAAGTGGATAGTGAAAACAGTGTAAGGCAAAGGAACTTTCATTTTTATCCTGATATACGTTTAATAGTCCATATAATGATACGAATTTAAGGAAGAGTATATTATTTTGTAGCGAACTTAAGGTTTTCATTTATAATTGTTTTATATGCTAGTAAAACACTACATGTAACCATCTGCTAAAAACAATTCCCTTATTTCTTGTGTTAAATATCTGAAACGTCCCTTCAACTCTGATAGCTTCATCTTACCTACTTTTATTTAGAATTATAAAAATAAGTCTTAATCATATATATTCTTTTCTTTCAGAAAAATTCGCAAATTTCAGCTGCCTAACTTTGTTGTGCGTATTTTAGGCTATCTTGAACAGGTAACAAAATAGTATGTCGTTCACTCATCCTAACATTGTTATGCGTTTTGCAGGCCATTTTGAACAGCCAACAACACAGTATTTCATACACGATGTCGCGGAACCAGGCAGTGATCGTGGAGTACAAGCCTGATCCGGAGACAGACATGTTCCAAATTGGCCGCTCGTCTGAACCTCCCATTGATTTCGTGGTCATGGACACCGTCCCAGGGGAAAAGCATGGCGAGGCTAAGGTCAGTTGGTTTTGTTAATCTACATTCACTTTGAGTTTGTGTCCTAACTGTGCGATTTAACCTGTTCAGTTTTACTTCTTTATTGCGATAGTGTGTGGGAAATTTACTATAGAAGTTTGGCGTCGACTTTATGAATTTGTGGAATTGTATTTCTATTATTTTAAGGAAACTTATTAAAACCTTTTTTAAAACCTTATGATCTGTTTTTTAAAGCGTCTGCATCACTGCTTCTGAGACTTTACTCAGCTTATAGTTTGGTAGAGCTTTATATTTCTTCTCTAGTTAGACACAGCACTTACTATAAACAATGTGCTGAGCTAATTCGTTTGCAAATTTTCTGACTTGTGGTTTTGTACGAGCTTATTACTGTAGCGCTACACTATTGCAGGTGAGTAATGAATGAAATTCGTGAGAGAATCAATATTACTTTACATCATAATAGGTTGATACTGATTTGATAACCGTTTAAGAATTATTCAAAAATTCATGATAATGTTTGTCCCTGAAGCAGGGATTTTTGATCCAAATTGAAAAATTCTTAGAATCGAATAAGGCAATAGGAACGAGCCGTTTGGCCCATTCTTCGTTTAATACCGAAGTCCCATGCCGTCTAAAAGTAAATCCATCAGTCATGCACGTACACCTTAACCACGTAAGTCAATTTAGTCGTGTGCACACATATCACTCACGCACCGGCGTTTATGTCACGAGCATTTATCTCAATCATACATTAACCTTAAGGAGTTAGGGACATAGTTAGTAGGATGTAGTACTGGGGGG
>VCRD01000464.1:163077-188354 GCA_006783055.1 Trinorchestia longiramus
AGTTATAGCTGCCAAGCTCTTCTTTCATTAGTTCGAAGTTTGCTCGTTTATAGTCGAGGACTTGTTTATGTTGAGTCCTTGTGTTAGGGTCTTGTACTTCGAGAGAGAAGTCTATCATCTGGTGGTCACCGATCTTGTCCGTAACTTCTAGGCCGTTTATACTGAGGTGTAATCTCCTTGCGTAATCTCATTTCATATTTCCTTCTTGGTTTCGTATTTTGGTATACCACAGGCCTGAGATGTTGTGTTTATGTGGCAGGTCTCACAGAGCACCATCAGCAGGTTTGCATGTCGCCTCATAGCCCACAGAACAACGAGAGAAGCCAGGGTCTACGCTGCTGGATTCGATTCTTCCAGGAATATTTTCTTAGGGGTAAGTATGTTGCTCTGTTAAAATATACTTTTTGACGCACTGTGTCCAGTGCGTGAAACATCTGTCTGACTTGTGATTTATTCTGGTTGATATACGGCAGAAACGGATTTTGTTCGCACAAAGTAGCCTAATATTTTGAAAATTTCTTGGAGCAAGGGCTTTTAAATCGACTGCTTAATAATGTGGAGTAGTAACATCAGTAGGTTCATTGATGGTTCACCGTGGCTCAGTTGAACGAGATGGTGACTGTTTTGACTGTCAGTGTGCTTGTCACTGGAGAATTTTGTGTTTTTGTAGGAGTTCCAGTGCTCGTGCTGCTTGAAGATCAGGAACTAAGAGGAGCTAAATTTTTCAGGTCATGAGGCCCGATAGTCGTCCTTGTATCTGCTAATCATTTTAGAGTATTAATCAATAGATTTCTACATCACTTTCCATACGTCAAATGCGACCACCAGTCAAACTTTATTTCGAAATTTTAGTACAAAGTTCAAACTGCATTGCATTTTTGTTTTTACAGGAGGTGATAAATAGTACGCTTCTACTAAACCGAATTAATTTTTTGCCCTGAGTTTTATTAATTATCCAGTGGAATTATTTTCTGACATGCAAATTGTCACATTGGAATGCAGAGAAAGCACTCATGATACTGCAGTTTAAAGACCAGGCAATGTCTATGTACTTCCAACTTCTTTTCTCAGGAGAAAGCAACCAAATGGCAGAACTGCGACGAGATGGACGGCCTGACCACCAACGGGATCCTAATCATGCACCCTATTACCAACCCTCTGCGAGAAGATGGCGAGGGCGAGGTGGGGTTGTGGCGGGAGGTGTCTGTTGGAGGTGGTGTCTACGTCCTTAGGGAGAGCAGATCGTCCGCACAGCGAGGCAGGAAGGTTAGTGTTTCTCTTCTCGGTGTCACTCTAGCCACCTACTCGACCGTCCTTTGTCCCGTCCGCACAACGAGGCAGGAAGGTTAGTGTTTCTCTTCTCGGTGTCACTTTAGCCACCTACTCGACCGTCCTTTGTCCCGTCCGCACAGCGAGGCAGGAAGGTTAGTGTTTCTCTTCTCGGTGTCACTTTAGCCACCTACTCGACCCTACTTTGTTACGCTTCACGTCAAGTGTCCTGATGGTTGTGTTCATCGCTAGGGAAGCAAACTTTGCGTGTAGAGCGACATGAAAGGGATAATTATTGAGCTTATGATTTCTCAATGGGGTTGAAGATGAGAAAGCTGTGATGTACTGCCTGGAGAATAGTCTTCTTTGTTTTATTGTTAGCATAATCAGCATTCCCACGTCGCGTTTAATTAAAGTTTTCTGAAATAAAGACAAGAACTATTTTAGTATTTAGTGCTTCTCTGGTGTAGGTAGGATTCAGATGTGTTCAGAGATGTATGCTAAGCATGTCCTAACCAATATCTCTACCTAACAGTGTTATTAGACTCAAACCATGGCTAATTCAGCAGCATTTGGATCTTTGTTAGATTTTTGTGTATTACCTAGGGTAAATCAGTCCTTAATTTACTCCCCTTACTCGTGGTAGGTGTGGCTAACATGTCCATTCGGCGATATCCTATTTCAATGTATTTCCTTATATCTCATGCCTTCTTTTTATATGTGGGATTGGAAAATTCTCTGTATTCGATATTGAAGGGAACTGTGAAGGTATGAAACATGAAGTTGTGACTGCTCCCTGTTGCAGGTGGAGGACGAAGACAACAGACTCCAGGACGGCACACTCATTGACTTGTGTGGGGCTACGTTGCTGTGGCGTTCCGCCGATGGACTTGCCAAGTCCCCGGTGAGTGCCTGTCTTTCTTGGGTGTTGAAAATGTAGCTTCATAGTCTGCATCAAGTCACGGTTGCATTTGAACTGTGTGGTAAATCATGAGAGGTTATACTCCTTTAATTTCGTATAAAACGAGCTTCTTTTCCGTTCATTGAAGTCAAAGATAAAGGAAAACACTTCACTATTTCACTTTAACTTGGTATTCTGTTTACAGACAAAGCGCCATCTCGAACAAATGCTGGATGAGCTGAACGCAGGGCGGCCGCAGTGTCCGGTTGGCCTGAACACGCTTGTCATTCCTAGGAAGGAGACGTTGACTGCGTCAGAGAAGCAGCCTCTGGTGTACCTCAACTGCGGTCACGTGCAGGGCCTACACCAGTGGGGTCATGAGAAGGACAGCAACACACGTACCTGTCCCATGTGTCTCATGGTTAGTGAATTGTCCCAATGGTCAGTGACATGTTCCAATGGTCAGTGACTTGCCCCAATGGCCAGTGACACCAAAATGGTGCGTAACTTCCCCCAGTGATCAGTGACTTGCCCCAGTGATCAGTGACTTGCCCCAGTGATCAGTGACTTGCCCCAATGGTCAGTGACCTACCTATTGCCCTGCGTTTTACTCCTAGCTATGTCGTTGGTGTGTAAGTCGTGTGGGACCAACGTCTCTGTTGAGCTGGCATCCGATCGGTTCAATTGTTTCTCTTGTGTTGTACTCTATATATTCTGGTGCAAACTGAACTCGATAGGCCTAACCTTTACACAAACTGGACAGTTCTTTGGACAGTGAGCGGTCCCTCTGGCTGAGTGATTCCCTCTGGAATATCTGTAATTTTACTAACTACTCATTTCTTCCTCCTATTACTTGTTTCAGAACTAATCTTGAGGTCGGAGTTTAAGCAGAGGCTGATGAAGCTTAATTCTTGATCATTGTAATCTAATGTAAAACTTTTTCAGGTGGGGCCTGTGGTGAAGTTGTGCATGGGCATTGAACCAGCTTTTTACGTAGACATCGGAACACCGACGTTTTGCTTCAACCCGTGTGGCCACATGGCAACTGAAAAGACTGTGAAGTAAGTATTTCTCGCAGTGGTTTTTTTTAATATTAAAAAATGTCTACGACTGTCCCTTGTTCTTTAGAATGCCGTTACGACATTTATTTTACTATTGGGCTGTCTTGTTATCTAGCTACGATAGCATAGGGAACTGACACGTCGCTGGCCACCGTCCCTGTGTGTTCCTTTACCTCATTTCTAGAACGCTAATGGGTATTATCATCACTTTCAGATGTTCCTCTTATAATATAAGGGCTTATGCTGTCTGTGTTTGCAAACACAAGGTCTTATTTATTGCTTCTTTGATGCATATTGAAATCCATATTCTTCGCTTAGATTGGTTAAGAGGTTTCAGTTTTTGTCATTCCTTTCAATTTTCATTCTTAATTTGCTCTTTTTCGCATTTTGTCTTTTAACTTTTTTATTTTAAATTCCTTTTGATATTTCATCCC
The DNA here is from genome assembly GCA_006783055.1 of Trinorchestia longiramus. Taxonomy (NCBI): domain Eukaryota; kingdom Metazoa; phylum Arthropoda; class Malacostraca; order Amphipoda; family Talitridae; genus Trinorchestia; species Trinorchestia longiramus. The sequence goes on from VCRD01000464.1 coordinate 166,743, forward strand.
TCAGTACTTTTCCCTATGTCTTCGGGAGAATGAAATGAACTTGAGCAAGGACCTTACCCAATCGCTCATGTACTGGCCTCCAAGCCCGTATTATACGGGTCTGAGCTCCATTCAGTTTAGTTCTTGGTTAATTCATCCACACCTTGGTCTACCTTACACCTTCCTCGCACTTTAACTTTATCACTCCCTTGACGTGCTTACTTTCTCCATAGGCCCAAACCATCTCAGTACCGCCTCCCCCGCGTTCCCCTCTTAACTTGAATTACTACCACAGGTTCTGGGCGTCTGTGCCCATACCCCATGGCACGAACGGCTTTCAAGCCGCATGTCCGTTCTGTGCAACCGCCCTGGAAGGACATCCTGGATACAGTAAGCTAATTTTCCAGGACAACTGCGACTAGCGGCGGCACAACTCTAGCTCTATAGTTCTCCAGTCCTAACCGCGTCCTGGCAGTGTGGAGCCCGTGTGGTTATGTTACCTCTGGCTTTTCCATTGCACTGCTACTGACCGTTGTCTCTGCTCGCCTTTGCGTTGACTTCGGACGACCATGTACCGCTTCTAATCACGAGATGCGTGCGGTGCCTCTCTGTGACAACTGTTTGTTGGTCGGTTATCTGTAACTTGTAGTTAGTGAACGATTTCTATCACGTAACGGTCATCATAGCAGGTGTAGTCCTGGCACCACACACTCTCTCTTCAAGAAGAGAACATCACCATTGCAGTTATCAGAATCAGAGAAATATATGTTGTTCATTGCAAGCAGCACTGCTGACTCATTTTGTCTAGTGAAGTAGTCTTTGCTAACAATTTTCGTGAGCAAGTTTATCGGAAATATTTTCTACCACAGCGCTGACTCTTCAGCTCATTGTGTGAACAACCTATCTCACCGAACATATAAATGCTGCTGTCCTGCACCAGTTAAGTTTAGGGTCTCGCTTTGGCCGCTTTTCCATAGGTTTCGTTTAACGTCGCCTTGGGTTAGGTTGATCATTAAAATATCTGTGATTGATTATGGTGCTGTTCCAGTTGACCAGCAGCGCCAGCTCATTTTCGTTTCATTTGTATTTGTGGGCATGCGCTTATATTGTGGCTTTTAATAATTTGTTCGCACTATTTGATTATTGCTAAGAGATTCCTTAGTCGCCCGTCAGGTTTCTAGGCATAGACACCAGCTGTTCTTCCTCAATGGGGTGCAACAACTGCAATTTTATCGGTCGCATGAAGTGGTTAGCTACATTTTCGTAGCCAAATTTGTTTTACAATTAATTGGTTAGGGTGTTATTAATTGGTCAAATTGTTTCTTATTCATGAATAAGTGAAATAATTTGTTGCCAGGCTTACCTGCGCTGGTAGCATTAAAGTTCTAAGCTTCTCTGTCAATCATATCTATTCTGTATCAGGGGCTCCCGTTTTATCTGCAAAGTCAAGAGATGTATTTGGTTGATTTCCCAGTAATAATAACTGATATTAGCTAAAAAATTACGGTCAATTGAAAAGAAATTAAGTTCCAAGGAGTAAATTGAGGGGACTTATTTCACAGTCGTTTTGATTTTAATGCTACGGCAAGTGTTATAGTTTTAATGAAAGATGAATTGATAACATGTGTTCCCATAGACAAAGAGGTTACTTGCTATCATGACTGGTGTGTCCGGGAGTAGTAGCAGCTTTTTGTCTCATGTAATCCTTTTCATTACTAAATGCTCTTTTGTTGATATACGACACAACACTTATTTGATTGTAGTTTTCAGAGTCTTTCTAAAAGCAGATGAAGCAGGCCATGAACATAACCATGTCCCGTTTTATTGTATTGACTTAATGCTCTGCGTTGAATTCGAAAAAAATCTAATAACATTTTTTGAATTAATATTGTATGAGTTTGGTTATAATTTCTCTAATAAATTTTTACGCGAACCTGGTAGTAAGTTTAATAAAATTTATATGCAAATTATATGAAAAATATATTCAAGATTTCAATTTTAAACTTTTAAAAGAATTATGCGTCAATTTGATCTAAATTTGTGTGCCCAGCATTCTAATTACTACTTGCATGGCCTGCAAAACCTCTATATCGACGTTCTCTCATCAAAAAGTGTTGTGGTTAAAAATATTTTAATGAGATTTTCTCAAAATATGGAACATTCTCTTCTGATAATTTTCTAAAATTTACCTCTCCTTATTTACAATTTTTTTTACCGTAGTTAAAATGTTTTGCTTTTCCTTAATTCAGTGTTCTTATATTAGAAATAAGCTTCGGACTGTGCGAATTAGAAATTAAAAATTCAAGTGGTGAAGTGTGGCTTACCAAACTTCGAAGACCACTGACCAAGACAAGTACCTCAAGACGGAGGAGTACTACCATGTTCATGTTCTGAAATAATTTAACTATAATGGTTTTTTGTAGTTATAAATCTTCACTCCGCACTGCAATGTCTTAAGTTTTTCGTAGTGGACTGATGGTAGCGCCATGATTGTAGATCTTATCTTTCCTCAAAGGCAATTAAACAACTCAAAAGTCATAAGAAAAACTCCTTTCGTGGCTGCGAACGGACTCACACACTACTTTTGCCCGACCCTGTTCTCTACAGTTACCTCACATCTGTCGCGTAGGCACCTGAGATTTATAGATTGTGATAACTAATCAGTCGTCCCACCCAACTGACTGGCGTGCCCCCGGCCCAGAGGCGAGACGACCATTGTAATATCTGGGCCATTATGTTGAGTACCACTAGGAGCCCCTGGTGCAAGTCCTGTACATACCTACCTAGTTAGTGCAATGTAGCGCGAGGTGCGCTGCTAGGCTTCTAGCTACTCTAGCATCCCTACGCAGTCATGATGTCTTGTACGTTGACGCCTTCTACTTCTTCAGCAACAGACACCAGGTATTCCTTTTTAAAATAAAAACATTCAATTGTTCAAAAGAACGTTACGCTGCATTAGTTCTTCAAATCGTTGCTCAACCCTTGAACGCAATCGCGGATTTTACGCTATCAGTTAGAACGTAAAGGACGCCATTGACATTAACAAAAGCATGTTTTAGAACTCTCATCCTATGGATGCGCGAGAGCTGTTTCTTGAGAAGTGGATGGCACCCCCGTACATCATTGCCGTCATGTGTGGTTCGTGTAGTATTGGGAGCATAAGGAACATCTTTGTAGTTAATATTAGGACGCCTCTGCCACACTGCAACTCCTGCGCCTTTTGTTTGTGTGCTCCGAAAAGTCAGGTGCTTAGATAATCCTACGATTTAGGTGTTACGATGAGTGTTTTTCCAGTGTTTCGTTGGTGTAATGTTGTCGATCTTCTAACTTCGACACAATCATAATGACTTGTAAATTGTGTAAAAGTTTAATTCAATGTTGTGCTTTCTGATTCATATCCTTATTTTTTGTGTTAAGAGGACTTTTCTAAGAGCAATTTGCTCTGGCATTTACACTTGCAGGGAACAAGTAGATGTTCTACCATGTTTACGTTGGTTTGTGTTTTCCTTATATTCCTAGCCATACCAAATATGTTTTCATTATCATCAGTAAGAACTTGGCATGCGTGAGTGACTACGAAGGCTCAGAAGAAGTCTTCTTAGTCCTCACATTATGTTCTAGCTGGTCTTCATTTCAATCTCATATCACCACTTGTTATTTATAATACCTTCATCTTAGCGCTGCTTCTGTGGCCATATGAAAGTTTTGTACATAGCTTTGTCCACACTTTGTCTCCCTCGAACCAGCTACTCGCCTTACCACTAACTTGTCCTTCCGTTTTTGCGTACAGTTTCGTACGCAGAACTTTCCTATGTATCTCGAACACTTCACTTTTAGCTGATCCATCCCTTCTTATCACTTGTCAACTGAAATGTCCTTGTCGCTCTACTCGTGCCCTACTTGAAAATTTCTTTGTGTTCAGTCCGTCAACGCTTTCTCGTCTGATTTGAGAGCAACGTTTCCTGTAAATTAAATGGGGGTCGAATTCTGACGTAGTTACGGTTCAGTCCAGTCATCAAGAAAAACTAAGTAAAGAAATAGTAACAGAGGTCGCTATTTCGCAGTTTTATACCAGTTTCATTTTCGTACTATGGTGTGAACGGACCTAAATTTGTCTGACGTCATGGCTTTTGTAGTCCTAAAACGACGGGGCTGGACTGCTTCATCGAGCATACTTTAATTTTCTATACTTAATCAATTTTCTCTTTCTCTCTGTCTTATTTTGACTAATGCACTTTTACCCTGCATTTTGTGAGACGTTCTAATCTTTGATAGACAATTTTTTCATGGTGGACCAACTTTTGAAAAATTAGCTATCGTTGATAGTGGATTGTCAAATGCGACTTTTTTCTTGTGAATTGCATGAGTTTGAGAGATTCGCGAGTTCTTTGCAGCATTTTGTTTGAGCTTGCCGTGTTTGCTGATCTATATAGTCTTGACTTGTAGAAATTTCATAAAGTAATAATTACTTCTGACTATTCTACTTATATTTACTGACGACTTGTCCTGTATTTACTTGGATTCTTGTCTAATCACTTGGTAGTTAAATACTAGCGCTGCATCGCCTTTCGTATATCATTTGCACTTTGACCTTACCACGCTTTTTACCGTCTGCTTCGATGCTTTGCTTCCAATTAAACAAAGCAGTAATGGTTGCTACTCATGCAAGCATGGACGTATTTTGATTTTAATATTTCACTCTGCAAAGAATAGACGTATGGATGGTGGAGTCCTCACTCTTCTTTTTCTCGCACTTTCTACTGCTGATCATTCCCAGTACGAATAATAGTTTAGTACTTCGATACGAGTGTCCTATCTGTCGTAAAGCAAAATATTATCTACTCGGACTGATATTAGGTGGGTTGTACAGAGGTAGCTCAAGTTGGAATTATTTCACCCAAAAAGAGTGTACTTCATTTCGTAATACTCCAATTCTTTAGTAGCGTCTAATTATCTAATTTTTATTTAGCGTTCTCTGCCTTCATGCAAAGTTCGTTTCGCGGTCTTTCTTCAATTTCTCAGGCTGATTTGCCTGTATAGGATTTTATGCACTGCAGTTGACATTCGTTTCCCTGAAAATAGGCTTGAATGCTGCAGACTAAATAACTGACAAGATGTGATGCTGGTGTTGCTTTTGTCTAAAGCTTTGGATGTAAACGTATTTCTAAACGTACATTAATCATGTGAGAAACTTTCCGTTACTTCGTATCATTTAGTGGTATATTGCTCCATTAAGTTACTCTGTGTTTATTACTTTAAGTTTTCATTCAATGCGTCTGATTAAAAACTATTATTGAACTGAAACGTGCCTTCTCTTTTCAGAATTGTCAAACTTGTGAAACTGTGTAGAGATCTAGCACCATGAATTCTGGGATTTTTAATTGTGTGTTCGTGTCTTAAAATTTTCCCTATTAGAAGTGGCTTCTTTTGGAACTGAGCCTTTCTTTAGAAACTGCGGTTTTATACCTAAGCTTGAACTTGAACTTAAATTTAGAATAAGTAAGTACCAGTACTACCCTCCTAACTGAGAAAATATGATACAGTGTACTATGCCATCTATTCAGTTGAAAAGTAGCAGTTGTATAGAGAATAAAATCTGAGGAGATTGTCAGCATGTAAAACTGTTGTGGTTCTCTTATTCTGCGGTCCCGGACATCTGTCTCAGACCTAACCGCATGTGCACCTCGGTATTATTCACTTTGCGTGGTAGCTTCGCACTCAAATTTTACACATAGACTAATCAAATGGAAAGTGTCTATATAATGGCGTCTGTAATTAAATTTGAATGGAAAGTCAAAATACGACGAATATTAGCGCTACCACCCTCGGTTTAAAAAATTCGAGCACTTTGCATGGAATGATGTACAGAAGGCAACTACGTTAGCCTGATCCCCACATGAGGCATCATAGTTAGCTTAGATAACGTGCATAACAAGTGTGTGTTTGTAATGGTTATTCTGTTAATACTGTTTGCCTATTGGTTTGGTGTTGTGCTGCCCGCTTGGTAAATTTGTAGTTGGGCATAATATATTCAAGAAGTAGTCTAACATAAAACGCAAAAATGTGTGGTGTGTATTTGGAGAGCTCCTGAACAGTATTGCAATCTTCGTCTTGTATACCTGCGCTTCTGCCCCGCTGTTGGTGCGTAGATAACTTCAATTACTGTTGTCGGGCTGATCTTTCTTTGTACACCAAGAAATTACCAGTTATAGTAGTACTTTTGGGAAAGCGTGTTGTTTCACTGAGGATATGGATCTTAATTGGCAGTAGCCGAACGTAGAGGTGCAATAGCTGAACTTGAAATGGCAATTGCTGGACTAGATGTCACCTTGGCTGGACGTAATGTCAGTATTGTGAACTTAGTCGAATCGATCAATGCTAGACTCATTTGGTGAAGTTGACGGATGTCCTGACGGATGTTCTGTGTCATTTAGTGAGGAAAATTAGACAACAGTGTTGAATATAGTTCACTACACTTTCTTAATCAAATGATATGTTGCTGATGTAATAAAATATATCCTCGATTGTTTTAGGTAATCATACCGGATAAAGCTTTATCAAGTTTCGACGTTGCTCCGTATCGTATACACCTGTACTTATCTGAATTCTGCGTAACTGAGAACGAAATTTTAGTTGATCTTGTTTTCATGTGAGAGATGCCCGATGTGATGGAAATGCATCGAACCTTTGCATGGTGACCTTGCTCGAGCCACTAGTACAGAGTACATTTTTGAGGAAGGGAGGAGAATCTGTAAAGAAGCAATTAGTTTCTTGAATCCCAAATTTAGCAGTACCGCTAGTCAGGCTCCTACTTGATCGAAGAGTTATGGCTTTGGTGGTATCAATAATTAATTAAACAAGCTTTTCGATACCAAGTGAACGTGGTTGAACAAATTCGTAAGACGGTTGTTGACGCTTGTTTACGTTGTGTGATCATCCTGTGGGCACACCTATTTTTTACTATCAGGTCATTTTTTGCATTGCACCGTGCGTCTTTCATTCATCTGACATTTTAAAAGTTTTGAAATTTAAAACTGCAAGTTCAATATCCTTTAGTAGCCTGCTATTAGAGGAGGTTCATTGAAATTTTTGTGCGTGTTACGGTTCATCCATATCTTATTTGGTGTTGAATTAGTAAAAATGTTTGTAAATGATGAGGCAACGAATAAAATTCCCTCTAGCTGCTTCAGAACTTGTATCAATAGCACATACAAGCTTCGTTTTTTCAAATGGTCAATAGTTCTGACCATAAATGAAGATCGATGTAGTATTCTCCTTAGTATAAATTGCATATATTCAAGGACGCTTAGGGTATTGAATCACAGTGTTTTCAATGACAGTTTCACCTGAAAATTTATGTGTTCGTTTTTTAATCGTTGACACATTTGAAAAATTGCTGGAAAAATGTTTAGGGGTATTCTGGAAGTAATTACCTTACGCCTGCATTTATATGGTTTTAGGCATGAAGTGCATTAGCTATGGATCATTAGATATTAAATAGGTGGATCAGAGGAGTTCATAGCTATCGTTAGGTAGTCCTAATTTTCTCTTCCTATTATTGTGTTTCGGCTTTTTGTACGAGGTTCTGCGTGTCTATTTTCCGCCACTGTCCGATATAGCTTAACTTTTAACTGGTCTGTGTACTGTAGTTTGTTACTGCACATACTTCATTATCCTGCTTTTAATAAATGTGAAGCTTCAGATGTATTAACCTTTTTCAGCGTTAGTTTACTGTGGAAGGTTTCCTCTCGAAAATTTGTTTCTCAATTTCTAAAGATTTGCATCATTTGCGTGCACTTACGCTAGTGAGATCGAGCGTTGCTGTTTTCACTGCAGTTAAATCTGACTTTGCATGTTACTTGCTATTGAGTGACTCGGGGACGACACTAGAAGCTGTCTTTTCTATGACTTGGCAAGCTTTTTCTGAAGTGTGTTCGTGTTTAATCCCACGTTTACTATATCTTACCTTTGTTATGTCATTTTTTGGAACGTCTGTTTACCTGGGCGCGTAATGATGGAAGTGTCGAGTTTGCAGAATTATATCAGCTTTCAGCGAAGCCTGCTGTACCTGTATCCTAATGAGTACTACACATGACCGAGAGGCGTCCACAAACTTTTGATCACATTACGGGATGTATGGTGATAGCACACACTTCAGCCGCTCGTTCTAACGAGACTGCGGCGTTTTTAACTTAGCCATTGTCTTGAATTAGTTTTCTTCTTTCGTTCCATGTTTCAAGGTCTGTAAGTTCTCATACTTCAAGGCTTTGAGATTTTCTACAAATAAATGAGCGATTGTCATTTGACACGTCAATTAATTCATGAGACACATTTTTACCTTCCATGCTCTTCCGTAACTTTGTCTCTTGCTCTTCATTTTTCACTCTCCCTCTCTCATGTACAGTCTCAACATCGATTGCTAGATTTTTGTAACTGATATTTTCCCACTTTCTCCTGTCGAAGGCTAAGTTTCTGTCTTATTGCCTCCGACTCCCTCCTAAATTTAAGTGTAAGTTGTACTTTTCACTGTTTTCGTATCGCTTTACTCACTAAACCTTTGTACACCCCCACAGTCGAATGGAGTTTCTTCGGCAACTGATATTTCCTACTCCATGTGACGGAATTGTGCTTTGAACAATCCTCATTTTCGTACAGTAGGGTATAACTTGTTTCCTACTCCTTTCAGTAGGTAACTTGTCGCTCTCGTAATTTCTTAACTCAGTTTCTACGTAGAAAATTCACATGCTTTGCACCTTTGTCGTAGCATCACAGATCGCCTGCCATTTTAGTTCGCGCCGCCTCCATCTAGGCAATCATCCTCCTTCCCGCCTTTTATTTGTGTGGTGTTGAACATAGGAAAAGTCCAAGACGCCCTACAGCGTACAGGGCCTCTGGCTATCCCCTAGTGTTAAGGAAAGATGAGGTGGTGCGCTTGTGCTGTGCATCACACTTTCTGTATGTATCATAGGAACCAAATAAAGATTTTACTACATCGCCGAGTTTCTTTACTTCATACCTCATTGTCCTATCTTAAAATTACCCCATAGTTTTTATGATCGTTTTGTATGACAGCATACTATTGTCTCAATGCCAAATTTCGCTGCTAAATATTATTTATAGTATATTAATGTCTTCGTGTAGCTCGTTCGTCTGTTCTGAATACTGACAATGTCCTTGCACTCAGGATACCATGCCCCAGGTATGCTGAGTTAACTTTCTCAATTGGCAACATTGGTTTTGAGATTCGTGTTCAATTTTATAGGTAGGCATTCATTTTCAATTTTGCACTGTTCGACTCCAATCATTCATGTTCTTGTGAGCACAAAGTGTTCAGGTACGTCATACCTGCTACTTTTTTGACCCTCTGATTAGTCAGTCTCTCAATCAATCCACTTATCTCCTGTATTCAAATGTTTTTTTAGGACATTCTATTTTGTCTGAGTTTTTCATCCCAGCGCCTCGCATCGTTGCGACAATGGCTCATTTTTTGCGCTGTAAAACCTATTATTAGAATGGAACTCCAGATCATTTATCTCTCCAACCCGGGGTGCCCCCTGAAGAGTGGTGGCATGAGGGAAGCTCGCTGTTCCCTTTCGTCCCGGAGTCAGCTTGTGACAGCACCATGTAACACAGGCCTGTGCTTGCAGCCTCGAGCTCGGGTACAATACCCGCCCTATAACGTTGTCGTGTCATGCCAATGTTAGATTTTGGCCTCGCGTTTTGAATTCCGTAAAAGAAAGCAAATCTTTATGAAATATTTCTGAGACCGCCTAAGATTTTTAAATTGCTCTATTGCGTAATTATGCTAGTGAGGTTATGCAGGTGCTGTTGCTTGTAATCTCGATATAACAATAGTTTAACTAAAACTAGTAGTCTTTGTGTTTAGGAACGTTTTCTTCTTCGAATTGTATGAGCGGATTTCCTGAGCTTCTAAAAGAAAAAAGGACTGTGATTGTATATATAAAAGAAGAATTACTGTGTGTTTCTTGGCTTAAAGGAAGCAGAGTTCTCGGCTTTGAAAAATCCAATGCCATGCCTCTTATTAGTGAAGTGGGAATTCATTAACTAGTGCCTGGTTAACGAGTGAAATTAATTTTACTTTTAATAAGTAAAATTGATTTATGTTAGTTGAAATAAACCAAAAAGGCTTTATTTTCGTTATTTTCGAAATTAAATTATAGAAATCGTTTTCAAGAATGTTCGTGAAATCTAAAGATGTTGGTGCTCTCTTGTAGATGTACTTACTCGTATTTTTGAAGCAGAAATAGTAAAGCTTAGAATTAGCAGCGGGTGCAACTAAACGTACTGAGTTAAACAGTACCAACTTTCTACTCAGTATACAAAGTACTGAGAGTAATATTTTAAAGGCATAGTCATATTAAATTCTCAAAGGGTACTATGTTTTTCAGTATAGACTTTGATTATTTTTAGTGATCGACAAAGCCTAAAATGTAATTACGTAAAAGTATTTTAAATCTTTTAAACAATTAATAGTATATCTTTGCTATTTTGTACATTGATAAGCAAACGAAATGTTTTACTCTCTTCCCAATAATATTTTTTATTTAATTTTTCTTCATTCCTTTGTTACATTTGTGAAATTTCTCCGACTAACCTGGTCCAAAGTAGTGTTAGCTTTGTCGATCTATTTTGTTTCTACGTATCCGGGGTCATTTCCCGAACTATATTATTAGAATCTAATTGTCTTCTATATTTGTTTGTTAAATTTGTTATGCATGCAAGCTTTAATTTCATATCTAACTTAATCTCAAATTTAATTCCCTCGCACGTAGATTACAATCTGATTTCACATCTTCAAACGCCTTTCTTTTGCTTGTGTGGCGATTATTGTAGAATGAGATTTTGTACTAACCATCCATGGACAAAATTAGATTGAGAATATAATGATGAAAGCCTTACTGACCCGTGGCTGCACTTTATTCCATTACCAACCTGTTAAAATCTTTGGGCATCTGCACCACTTGAAACTTGCTCCTTCTGTTGACCCGTATGGGCAGCGGCTAGCTTGTACAAGTCTCTCGACTTCAGTGCCATCGATTCGCTCACTCTCAAGCATGGCAAAGCCCTGTGTTCTGGTAACTCGCAGCGACATCCCGACAACTACTCTGGAGAAATTACGTCAAGTGTAAGTATCACGATCATATTCATTAGGCTACCTTATTCCCATTTCCTCTAAGACGCGTGACTCTAAAACTTAAATAACTATCTCAACTGAGATCGCTTTTGTTGTGGCTGCGGTGGTGAAACTAGGAATACAATAACAATAATCACAATCATATTTTCTTAGATTACTCTTCGAAAAGGCACGAAAATAATTTACACAAAATGGTGTATCATTGCGGATGTAAGAGTAACTAATTATGTTCAGCAGCAGTAGCTGGTTACTGGGCTACAGATTTTTAATAGACAATAAAATTTAAGGCGGTAACCAGGGTTACCGTCGGTAGACAAAGGATTAAATTGTAATGTTTGAGTAATCAATGTCACGTGTAAACTAAACCATGCCTCAAGTCGATTTACGGTGCGTGTTTAACTTCATGATTCCGTGCTTGAGAATTCGTATTTTCAATCGTGTCCTCGGTTTTACGACTTTCATAGCCTTTGGCGACGAAGGAACTAGTGATTTGAAAACATACAGGGTTTTGAAAGTCGGGTTTCCTATCACGGACTGAGGACAGCCTCACAAGTGGATCAGAATCATTGATGTAATCCTGATTATAATGATTCCACTCCTTGAATCAGCTATTGAATTTTACTTCAATTTCTTCGATGCCAAAACTTGCAACGAAAAGTTATTTGCACACAAATTATTTCTCGTTCAATTTTCTTTCACTGCTACGATAACTCGAAGAGATTTAAGTAGCTTGTATATTTTATTATTTACCTCCGATGAAATGAAGAGACTGTAAAACTGTCGTGAACATTCCGGATTCAAAATTATTGCATCATGTGTGAGTAGCGCTCATGCTGTTGTTTGAGATGTTAGCATTTCAGGCTATGTTAACGTTATGCGTAATGTTACCATTTCAGATGGGATTTTATTATTTTAAGATTGATGTGTAAATATTTCAGGTGCGATTTCATATCAGATGGGATATTAATATTTTAGGTGTGGTATAGTTTATTGATATTAACATTTACGGTGCGATATCAATATTTCATGTGGGCTGTTAACATTACATGTGAGCTGTCAATATTGCTTGCGAGCTGTCAACATTTCATGTGGGCTGTCTAAATTTCATGTGGGCTGTCTAAATTTCATGTGGGCTGTCTAAATTTCATGTGGGCTGTCTAAATTTCGTGTGGGCTGTCTAAATTTTGTGTGGGCTGTCTAAATTTTGTGTGGGCTGTCTAAATTTCGTGTGGGCTGTCAACGTTTCATGTGAGCTGTCAATATTTCAGGTGGGCTGTCAATATTTCAGGTGGGCTGTCAATATTTCAGGTGGGCTGTCAATATTTCAGGTGGGCTGTCAATATTTCATATGGGCTGTCAGCATTTCATGTGAGCCGTCAACATTTCATGTGAGCCGTCAACATTTCATGTGGGCTGTCAATATTTCAGGTGCGATGTTGACGTGTTCGAGGGGCCAGCGATGCCTCGTGATCAGCTAATGGCTCGAGTAGCAGGAAAATCAGGCCTCTTCTGTTTCCTTACTGACCTGATCGACGCCCATGTACTCGATGCCGCAGGTCTGAGACCTTATAATTATCATTCACAGAATATTCCATTTAGTTTGAGGTGTTTGTAAATCGGTTAGGATACCCATCCACAATTACGGGTGATAATATTGGCATTTTTACGTGTCTGAGAAGAATTATACTTTTCGGTGAGTTCATTCCAAATTGAGTGTTTTTATTGGCTAGACTGGTATGATTGCGGAACTGGTAATCGTGGGTGGTATCGGTATTAACCCGAAACGAAGTACTGGTATAGAACAAAATTTGCTATCGACTCTGACCTTTTATCTACTAAGGTTCATCTTATCGTTCCGACCTCAGTGGTGCAAGAATTTTACAAATTACCAAAGAAATATCCGACATTCTTTCCATTAGAAGGAAAATACACAAAAATCTAGTGGGAAAAAACATGTAAAAATTATTACAAGGAAATGAGTCAAAGTTTCAGATTTGTTGAAGTTGCTCGAACCTGAAGCTCTTGTAATAATTACGTTTGCATTCTCATTCTTTTCCTTTGTTTCAACATTTTTAGGCATTGCTCTATACGTTTTCCTTTTTTTCTTCACCTCCCATGCCATACAAAACCTCTTAATCTTTCAAGTACTTGCATTTGGGTACCTCGTATTCTGAAGTTATTTTACCATGTCAAATCTAAACCAAATTTTTTAATTGACAGGCTCTTCTTTGTCAGTGGTGAGCACGATGTCCGTCGGTTACGACCACCTCGATATCCAAGAGATGAAAAAACGCAACATCAAGGTGAATGTGATGCTAGATCCTGGAAGGCCTGTACGGTGAGACGTACTCGTATAAGTAAAGATAACTTCTCCTGTTCCGTAAACAGTGAAGACCTTCTTTACTGTCTTACAAAATTTCTTATGAAAGCAGTATGAGCATGACAGGCTTTGTTATAATGCCAGTGAGTCCATTGACCCTCATAATAGGTACTTACATTCAAGGTCAACTCTTAACAAATGTTTTGAACCTCTGCAAAATGTATAATATATTAATTATAAAGGACCTAAACGGCTAGTGAAGTTATTACCAATTTTCAAGACTGGCTATTTATATTTTTCCGAAAAATAATGGAAGACGAGGGATGGAAGGGAGGAGTTGTATGCATTAATGTTGTACGTATTTTTGCCTAGGAAGCTGTTAAACACTATATTATACTGATGGTACATCTATTCCATTGATTATTGCCTATCGTTGCGGTGCAAATTATGATGAAGGGCTTCTTCTCCTGTCAATGGAAGAAGTTACTTATCTCTTCCTATTGCACTACTTTTAGGGGTATTCGTTACGGCTTCCTACTGATTCAGCAGAAATGGTTGTGAGAATCTATTGTGGATTCAGTAAAAATTTGATACTTCTTCGTCGTTGATGTCACCAACTGATTTACATGGATGATTCTGTACTCTTCGCTTCCTTCACCTGGATTTTATAAGATGAAAAGAATTCTTTTCAAATTCAATGTCAATCTACGACAAAGTGCGCCCTATCCTCCAGTAGAGTATTAGTGGTTTCATCAACAGAAAACGTGATGTTAATTCCATTAAATGATGTGTATCAGGTGGGATACACACCGGACGTGCTGACGGACGCCACGGCCGAGCTGACGGTGGCATTGCTGCTGGCCACATCACGCCATCTCTTCCAGACCAACATGGAGCTGCGCACGTCAGGCCTCGCTTCTTGCTCTCATTTCAATTTGACTTTAGAAACAGTTACCTAATTTATCTTTGTTTTCATCTGGTGAAGTGTGAGGTTTTTTGTCTTCTGTATCGCAAGGATTTACTTATGATGAATCACAAGATTTTTTTATCTTATGAGTTAAGATTTGTCTCCATGTAAATTATTTGGCTCTTCTTGTGGCGAATCGCTAAATTTTTATGTGAATAATTGATGCATTTTTCATCCGATCAACTTTTGCAATGGTAAATGAATCGATGTATTGATTACTGTATATATTTTTATTCATAATATCTTCGTTTGCCCGTAGGTCTATAATCATAACTGTCATTATCACGTTTATCATTTCTAATCAATGATTGAATGATTAGTGTAGAAGATCAATTTGCATTTACTTTTTCATTCATTCATTCTTCTCGTTTAATAGCACGTAAACATTCGTACAGTTATTGGAGATAATTCTATGAGAAACCTGAACACCCTCATTTTACACTTGAACTTTCTTCATAATTCTCCTGATCTTTATTGAACTATTCAATGAATGGAAGTCCTCCGATAGGGGAGGATGGGGCCAGTGGTCCCCCATGTGGATGCTGGGCCGAGGCTTATCGGGATCCACGGTGGGGATCTTCGGTCTAGGGAGAACTGGACAGGCTGTCCTCCAACGACTTGCTGGATTTAATGTTGCCAAATTTCTTTACTCAAGCACCACGGAAAAATCACTCGGTAAGCAAAAAGGCTAGTATAAGACGATGGTTATAATTTCCATTTTACAATGCCTTTGAGATAGAGGAACTGGGTCAAAATTATTCAATACGAAGGCAATTAAAGATAATGGTATAAATTTTATTGCTCTGTATAAATTAGTTTTAATAGTTGGAAAAATTTCCAGCTAAGACTCTTTGGTGTGAATCTTTACTTTCGTGTTATAAGTTTGATCAAATTGACTTCCACTGAGCGTCAGAATTGTGACCAAGTTAACCTAGTTGTCATACAGCAATGCATGAACATAAGTGCATTTGGCTCGGGTGTAGTGCAGTGTGCCCTAAAAGTATCTTTAAAATTTAACAAATTTATCGCAAAGATGAATAGACAAATCAATAGAAATTATCACAAAATTTTTAGTTATTAACATTTTTTGCTTCGTTTAATAAACTTCTACATGGTCACCATCAGTTGCACTAAGCACATCAAGCCTCTACTGAATGTCTTTTCATGTTTGCTCTGACATTCATAACCCTATTAATGGTGGTATTGGCCTCAGTCATCTTGTGTTTTAGGTCATTGCTTTAATGGTTGATGGTAGATGTCTGGAACCATTAGGGATGAATTCTAAAAGCAAATTCGAAAGGTTGTCTTACACGATCGATGTTTTCCTTGTGATTTTTTAACCTCCACATGTCCCTTTATTCAACATCGTCCTCGTCTCCATACACGTTTTGTGCAGTGCTCGTATTGACAAACGTGGCAGAGGATACCTTATATTATCCAATTCTGTTTTAATAAGGCCTTGTTAAGGAGAAGAAGAAGAAGAAATCAGTTTTTGGTTTTATTTCACAAGATTCTTTTTCGACAGGGATCTGAAATACAAAATCACAATATGATTAAAAACGTTGTTAACCATTGAGTACACTGAAAAAATCTTATAAACATATTCCATCTATTGCCTTAGTAGTATAATAAATTTTATAAATTATAAAAAGACTTTATGGACATTATTATATTGCTGACACGTCGTATTACTTGATGCAATTTGGGAGATCTCGTGAAGTACGGTAAGAGTCACACAATTTCTGGATTCTCTCGATTTAATTTACATTGCTGAGAACGTGAAACTCCGTCGTACATTTTAGTAATTGTCTACAGACGCAACGTTTCCTCCTGCGGAGTTCGTGAGCTTTGAGCGCCTGCTACGCGAGAGCGACTTCGTACTTTGCACTGCCGCTCTCAACGACCAAACACGCGGCAAGTTCGACAGGAACGCCTTCACTGCCATGAAGGAAACCGCGGTGTTTGTCAACACGTCGAGAGGAGGTAGTTAATATTTTAGCATGCTACCTTCATAGAACGTATCTTTCTGAAACCTAAAATTCGTATTAGTGAGCGTTAAAAGGAATGACCGTCAACGTATCTAGAGAACTCTGTGGGATCCAATCTCTCCTTAAATCCCAATCTCTCCTTAAAAGTTGGTTTTAGTGTTGGTGAGGCACAGCGTAGGATATTGCGTTTTTCAAGTGTACCTCAAGCGATTTTATGCTAATTCTATAACACTTGGTGTATTAATGTGCACGTGTTTTTTTGTTAAAGAAGCATAATGAATTATTTCCTTTTCCCTGTTTTTTCTCACAGAAGTGACTGGTGTGTGTGATTCTAGCCATCTTCTTCTTGCTGATAAATTCTGTTGACGTCAACGCAAACTCAAGAGTTATGTATGCATTCACCTTATAATTACGATTAAATACTATACATGTAACCTTTTATTTCCTTTATTTACCCATTGTTTGTCTTAATCAGGTCTAGTGGACCAGGATGCGCTGGTCTGGGCGCTACAGACAGGCCAGATCTGGGCTGCTGGGCTGGACGTGATGACTCCAGAACCCCTCCCCACCGACCACGTCCTCACCACCCTCCCCAACTGCAGTGAGTCTCTAAAAAAAAATGCAAAAGCACAACTTACCTACTAATGTATATGTTGTTTATTCTTCGATTTTAATAATTGAAAAATATTCTAGGGTTGTTCTGGAAGTTGTTGCTAGAGATGACTACAGTTAGATAATTATAGAGCCATGTTTAGTGTATGATATGAAATTATTGAAATAGTTTAAATGGTTTGTGTATGGTTTCATTGACCTTGAGTTTTCCCTAAGTTTTCTCGTATTTATGCAGCGTATCGCATACGAGTGACAATACTACAAATTTAACCTTGTTTATCAACGCATTATTAAAGATATGAAAATGTCCAATGAGTGGTAAGCATATTTTTGTTGACCATTTTTTGGAATGTTGTACGCTTGTTGTTGTTGCTGCTGTCATCTATCTGGCAAAATATCATAGCGCGAGATCAGTTGTTTCCTACAGAATTGCCAGTAAATATTAATTAGCGTACAACTCGGGTATTTTAGTATATGTAGGTTAGCTTTTTAGTGATTTTTAAGAAATTATTTTAAAGCGCTAAAATAGTCATTCCTCGAGTAAAATACTGATTCTTCACTCCAAATAAGTTCTTTCAAAACGCCTATTCAGTGTAAACAAGGCTACAAAATACAGCGATATTCATGATATCATAGCAAATGAAGTACTCATAGAAAAGATAACACGAATAGGAATAACATGAGAACAGACATTGAAAAATCTAGTAAAATATTATTGAAGGAAACACAATTTCAAAGCCAACTAAACTCAAACATTCAATTTTTTAGTCAGCACCAATGACGACAAAGAAACAGTAATTTTACTCTAAGAACGACTGTTTTAGCATTTTGACATAATATGTGGGCAATGAATTTTTCTATTACTCTTGATAAGAATAATTGTCGCTTTCTCATTTTGCTTAGCCCTGCTGCCGCACATCGGCAGTGCAGAAGTGGCAACACGCGTCGGCATGGCAGAGCTTGCTGCTGATAACCTCATTGGCGGCCTCTTTGAGGACAAGTCCATGCCTAAACGGTTATGTTGAGCAATCTTTCATTAAGTTCACTACTATTTGTTGTTATTTTCTTATCTGATTGTGTAGACCAGTTCTCCCAGTATTTCATTGTAGTACCCAGAGAGTGCCCCAATCTGTTTTACTCGCCCTATGTTGTGTTATGTGAAAAGTTTCAAAAATTGTCTTATGTCGTGTATAGAATATAAACGATATGATACTTATAGTTGTACTTTTTTATTTGATTCATTGAAAATTAACTCATCTATTCAAAGACCATTTAGACTGAGCCAAAATTTGGAGATAATTATATTGGCAACCTAAACGAAGTTAACACGTTTACTAGTAAGTTTAAAAATGCGCAATCTATGATACATGTTGTGTTCTAAAAACCTCGGAATATTTTTCAGACGTTAGGCATCGTTTGCATCTCGTGCTTGAAAGACATCTTGGAATAGTAAGCTTTACTGTTATGTAGCAGCCTGTAATGTAATAATTTTTAGGCATTACCAAGATGATATTTTTGCATGCGCCACATTTGTTGGAGTTTCGAAAGCTTACCATATCCAATGGGTACGGTGCAATGAGATTCTTCTAAACTTCAAGGACTTTTTAAAGGATTTACAGTAATTCGTTTCGTATAATGCGAGTTTAGTTTTGTTAGACGTTTATTAAATTAGTCAATGAAGCGAGTTACTTGGATTTACCTTATTTGTCATTGAAGTAACTTAAAATTCGCTATTCACGTGCGCATTCATCTGATGAAAGCAAAGAGGGGAGTACATTACTAGACTACATGACTCCTGATGCGTAGCTGACTCATTAGAAATAAATAAACTACGAGTTTAATTTCATGATAAAAATGACCCATCAACACTCCTATTTATTTAGCTACAACTAGGATTGTTAAGATAAAGTCGAGAATATTTTCAATGGATCACTCTTAGCTTCTTAGTCACTCTGAATGCGCATAATCATTCACCAATTAACTCTCTTATATGGGTATTCACTGTTCACGTTTCATAAATTCCCCATAAAGTAAAATTTTTAGTTACTATTAAAATTTCATAGAGGTATTATGAGATAGAAATTTGTGTTTAAATTATTATACAATATGGTCCATCAAATTAAGAGTGATACGGATTGTGAGTGTTTCTTATGTTTTATTTCACACTGAACTGCTTCCATTCTCTAATACTCTAATGCTAAGAATGACCGTCGTGTGTTTATATATTATTTATTTATATGTTTCGTGTCACGCTCTTAAGAATAGATAGGAAGAAATTAGCACTGGCGGTCTTGGTTTCAATTCACTGGTAAATTAATACACTCATTTTTGCTGTACTAGTGCACTAGAATAAGTCACTTTCAAAAAAATTAGAGAGATCCAGAGCCTTATATACTCGAGTCCGTATCGTGGATACCGAGTTCGGCGGGGTATTGCATATTACAATATACATACACAAGCTCGCAATTGCTTTCAGTAATGCTGAATTTCTGTATCTAGGATATGACACGAATGGCTATAATTACTTCTATTGCGGCTCAAAAATACTGTATTCTAAGTGTTTATTATACACTAGTGTACTCGTGCCATAAAAATGATGGCAAATACTACCATCATTTCAGCAGCTATTCTTTCTTGCGCTGCTATTTTGTGATTCCTTCTACGAACATAACGCTGGTCATCATCCTCCTGTTCACGCCTCTGTGCCTGCCTTAGTCTTGCTGCTGAGCGTATGGTCTCTAGTCGGTCTTGTGAACTACTTGCATACTGATCTCGCCTTTGTTGCCACACAACAGCTCGTTGTTCTTGAGTTAATCTTTCTCTCGCTATCGTTTTTCGCTCTCGATTCAGTCTTTTTTTCGTTCAAGTGGAGTTTCCATGCTTAAGCTTATTTCAAAGGTGACTTATTTTTCTTGTGACAGTAATAAACACTTAGAATACAGTATTTTTGAGCGGTAATAGAAGTAATAATAGCCATTCGTGTCGTATCCTAGATACAGAAATTCAGCATTACTGAAAGCAACTGTGAGTTTGTGTATGTATATTGTAATATGCATTACACCGCCGAACTCTGTATCCACGATACGGACTCGAGTATATAATGCTCTGGATTTCTCTAATTTTTTTGAAAGTGACTTATTATAGTGCACTTGTACAGCGAAAATGAGTGTATTAATTTACTAGTGAACTGAAACCAAGACCGCCAGGGCTAATTTCTTCCTATCTATTCTTAAGAGCGTGACATTAAACATATAAATATACAAACACACGACGGTCATTCTTAGTATTAGACTAGATTTGCCATCATTTTTGATGGCACGGGTACACTAGTTAATTAAGAATAGACAAGAACGTAAGAGAATGAAGTTTGAACTCGACTGAATTCCAATTAAAAAATTTTGTGGATCTTATGATGGTTATTTTTCTTCATTATGATAGATCTTTACTATTTTTACTCATAGAATTGTAAAAAGTTTAGATATTATTTTATTAGTATAATAATGTATTATAGTTCTGTGGTCTCGTTCATTTGAAATTGTTTTTAACACATTTTTCTTATTCGTTATTATATTGTTACTGATCATAGGAGGAACATTTAAGTATTTTTTGTCGTTTTCTTTTAGCTGCGTTATTTTGCCAAGTTAAATTTCCTATCATTTATTGTTAAGTCCGTTTTGTTGTCTGAAATTAAGTTATTTCAACCATTTTAATTGGATAAATAATGTTACCAAAAGTTGACGCTGTAATATTTCTTGTACTTTGAAATGCTTCACCAGTAAAATATTTATTAGAAGTTAGTTCTACTTTAATATCGACTAGAATTTGATCTTAGTCCCTCAATGCACATTCGCTGGCTGTCGATGTGGCAACGCTGTCTTCGAGGATTTCTGTAAAAATGTCAGGTTTTTGTGCTTATTTAAGCGTTTTATTTCATGTATCATTTCAAGTTTTTTGTGTCCATTGCGTGTTGTCGTCTTCAATTTTTCCCACTAACCTAGTATTTAAATTTTAATCACTTCAATTGACTTTTTATTTTGTAGCCATTATGCTCTTACAGTAGTAGTAGTAGTAGTAGTAGTATCTTTCCTCCAGAGAACAGAATAAGTCTATTAATATCAAATTGTTAGGATATTTGTTTGGGTTGTACACGGTAGAACTGGTTCAAGCTAATCAATTTTTAAAAAGTAAACGAATTACTTTATGGAGGCAGTAGTTTTAATATGCCTTTTAGCCTTCATACGCCACAAGAAGAACAATCATCGCTTGTCTCTTTATTTCTGTATCAGTTTCAGATTACCACTCGTACTGGAGGGCTGATAAGCCTGTCTCACGTCTTTATTTTTACATTTGACCTTGATCTGCACGATCCACATCGAATTTTTACATTGTTATATATGCTCTTACGAGTGTTACTCTCTACATTGCAGTGTTCTCTTTTTTAAACCATTTTCATCGTTTACTAGATTAGCGCTATGTGGAGATTGTTAAACTTTGTAACGTTCCATTACGTGATAAAACTCTTCATTGTTGCTCTGCAGTCGTTAGTATCAACACAGTTCACGCCTGCGTCCGTCAACACATCGAGAGTGCG
>VCRD01000464.1:192428-218477 GCA_006783055.1 Trinorchestia longiramus
GTGTATCTACATATATAATAAACTATGTATCTCCATCTCTCTATATATATCTGTGTGTGTCCGTCCCATTACTTCTCATCTATTACTGATGAAAAATTATTGAATTGAAATCAGAACGGGTATGCATGTTTTACAAGCATTGTATTGTGGATACCAAAGGCACCGGATTATTATAAAATACTCAATTTTTCTGTTTTTAGCTTTTATTTCTTCTACGCCCGTGTTATCGGTAGATAAGATACAGAATAGAAGTTCTGTATATATTGATGATAAATATTCTCAGGTAAAACTGAAAAACGAATTTTACTCCATAGATCCTTAATTCTATCACATTTAAACCAAGTAATTTCAACGGGTATTCTCTGGGCCATGTTATCGGTATATAAGAGGCAGAAAAAAGTTCTGAAAGATATTAAGAAGTATTCATTTAAAACACAATAATTTGTCGTAAATCTTTAATGCATTCATCTATATAATAATTTCAAATTAGTCAAATCTAAATCGTGGAATTTCTACGGGAAATTTCTAGTTATTATATAGTAGAATTACCGGTTTATAACGTCTTCAGAGTGAACCAGATGCAGAAAAGAAGCGGAAATACAGACGGAAAAAACGATCTAATATTAACATTAGTTATTATGCTACTGTAGTCTACTCTAAGAGCAATCTGATAGCATTGAAATCACAATTCATTTTCACATATCCTTTAAGGTTTTTGATTGCTAGCCACTTCTGATGGATGCAAAATAGAATAAAATATGGTAACAAGAACGAGCCGTTTTTTGTTTTTAATGTTAGTGCATTAACATTCAAAAATCGTCTTGACAAATACTGGGTATCAAAACTTCTGATTCAAAACGGCATGGGACTTGGGTAGTGACCCAAGAACGAACCCAATCGCTACCCAAGTCCCATGCCGTTTTGAATCAGTAGTTTTGATGCCCAGTATTTGTCAAGACGATTTTTGAATGTTAATGCACTAATATTAAAAACAAAAACCTAGCCTTTTCATACCTAAAATAAAAAGGCACTCGTTTGACGAAAGCAGAACATTATTTACAGAAGAAAAGGCTTACTAGTTCTCTCGCTCTCTCTCGAGGTGGTGCGATCGCTGCAATTAAAAGAAAAACCTTACTCAACACTTTGACTGCTACGTCGCACTTAAATGCGCGGCAATAATGTTTTCTTGTTACCAAAGTATGTCATGAAGTACTAGGATGAACTAAAAATACTGAAAATACTTCATAAATACTTTAAATTCTTACAAATTTTTCATACCAATTTGATTTTCAAACCATCAGTTTTTAAGATATTAAACAAATTTCGTGTCCAGAGAAAGTTATAAAGAAATCTGTTTGACAGTCAAAGTACTGCAAAACAAAACAAAAAGTCATACTGCATCACCAGTGGTGCCACATGCCGGCAGCAATATGGCCGGAGGATCTCACCATACGCAGGCAAACAAAGACCTGATGCCAGGGCACGACACCCGTAATCTAAGAGACTGCCTCGAATTGTTTGCAGGCGATGGCCCTTCTGTTATGACATTAACTGTGCAGTCGAGCCTTAATTCTTTTGTCAATACAGGCACTGGCTCCAGATCAGGCGACGGCCTCCAACTTTCTCCAAGGTCTGCGGTTTCCAGCAGACCTTGCCACAGCGGTACTAAAACAGCGTCAGAAAAGTGCAATGCTCGTCTCCACAGAACGTGCAAAAAGAACAAAAAGAAGTTCGGTCTTACGTCTTTGTTCTCACAAACGTCGCGATGGAAATCTTTTATGGCTCACAGGAATTTTTCTCGGGCTCTTCTGTAATTAGAACTGACCTAGCTAGGTGTAATCAATACGACGCCGATTGAATAGACCAAAAATATGTAGTGCATTGCTAGATCACACTACAAAAAGGGATCCTGTGATCTGGACTGATTCTCCTTCAAAGCAAAATCATGGGATTCATAAGGTGCTTCAGCAGAATGAGAGCAACAGACATACAAAAGACAACACAGAAAGAAAAACTTCATTCCTGGCTCATGAGGGTAGGATCCATACACCACACTAGCACACCACGGAACTAGCACCGACTTTCGTCTCCATAACCTGGACATCTTTACGCGACCATCTTTCAACAAACAATATTCTTGTCTGCAGAAATCCTAACGTCTGTGTCCACAGGCCTCCCACTAACCATGGCCGTATAGTCGAAGAAAATGGCTCCAGTGCCCACATGCTACACGCAAGCACTCAAATACTCAAGTACTCGAACGCTTACGTATAAATCGTACCAGTTACATTGATCTGTACTGCAAAGGTATATTTATGCGTACCGTGAGTTCAATATCTATTTATACCAAAACATTTATATTTGTTGTGTATCACGAGTTTTGTGATAATTGTGCATTGCGAGTCGAAAAATTATTGAGTACCACGAGCCATATGTATGCGTACCGCGACTCATTTAACTATTGTGAACCAGGAATCATATAATTATTGCATAATGTAAATCAAGTAGTAATTTAGTCAAAAATGATAACAAAGTACGACTTTTAACTCTTCTTTTCTTATCCTTGCTTACTCCTGGGGCCTGTGAGTGTTTGAGGTTCATGTATGAGACTGAAGCGCCTGTGTGTGATTATGGTACCTATACATGATTGATTTTTTGATTTTAGATGACATGAGACTTGGGTTGCAGCCCATAAATAAACGAAATAGGTCGTTATACATATATACATATATATATATATATATATATATATATATATATATATATATATATATATATATATATATATATATATATATATATATATATATATATATATATATATATATATATATATATATATATATATATATATGTATATATGTATATATATATATGTATGTATATATTGATATATTGATATATATTTATATATATATGTATATATTGATATACATATTTACAATTATGGTATATCATAAACCTCTATTACATTGAGAAGTGCAGAGGATTGAATTCTTATTTTTTAAACTCTAAAACAAACGCAACTAGTTTGCACTTCCAGGGACGTGTGTTATATAAATGTTATAATTATAACTATGTACTATAACTATTATACCAATGACATATGATTAAAAATCACAACTGTATGCTTTAATTACTATATCTATCACGTATGACTACTACAACTATGACTAAAGGAAATAACTTTTGCTACCACAGTAAATCATACCAATAATCGAAACGCTCCAGAAAGGTTGGTTTTAACACTTTGACTGCTACATGCACCATCTGTGGTTCACAGAGACTTGCGCCGGGTGTGATATGCACCATATACGGTACTAACCCTAGAAATTATATTTTTAAAAAGTATTATGCAACATTATGAATATACTTTTTTGTATTCATCCTTGATCTAATTCAGAGAAAAATAATAGTGAAACATAAAATAATGTTGAACTGTTAAATCATATAAATCACAGCCACAAAGAACTTTAGGTTGGTTCCTATGCTCCCGCCGTTTTTTTCTTAATTCAAATTCAGGAAAACGGCTGTAAATTAGTTTCCAGTCTAATGAATAAACATATTATTATTATCATAATATTCCTAGTTTAACCACTATATGCATATAAATAAACAACTAAATCACCAGCTCCACAGGTTCAAAGACGTTGCAGCACGGACATACAGGGTATTTTTCGAGTCCTAATCAACGTGTTAAGAAAAGTAGTACATACCACAATATCAGAATACAACATGAATTTAAACAAATAAAGCAAGCATAAATTCCCAACCATCAATACCATAAACAAAACGAAGTAACCCAAAACTTATGAATTCAACGATGAATAAGAGGGTTTGGGTTTCAAATCTCATATTCGTATGCTGAAAATATAGAACATGCAAAAATATTCGTAAGAGGACTAAAATTATCACACAATGATGCTTTGAGAGCGTGTTTGAATTCTGTGAAACATCTCGTTTTAATATGGGGCAAAATGCACATATAATTGACAAAAACTGAATAATAAAAATACTAAATACCTAAAAATATGATGTAGCTTTTAATCATACCTATCAATGTTTTTGCATAACATATCCCGAGATGTTTGTGGTGTATGCGAATATCGTCAGCGAAGCACGGCATAAAATGGCTCGATTGTGTCATTTAGTCCGCGAACATGGCATAGGATGGCTTTGTTTTGTGTTATTTAGTCCACGGACATGGCGTAAGATGCTTGCTTGGGTCATTCCGCGAAGCATGGCATAGGATCGTCCGATTCTGTCATTCTCTTGAATACTTTGACATGTTCGGGCTGTTGTGCAGCAAGCGTCCTGTTACTCTCCTCACTCAGTGAAACTTTCAATTTTGAGTAACATCCGTTATTTTATGCCCTCAAACGATGGGGAAAGAACGCATGGGTATGGCAAGGAATGGACTAGGTAAGTTCTGAGGTTGAATTTTCACTTAACAGAGTGTTTACTTCTTAGGATTACCTTAACACGTCTCGAGACCTACAGTAGTGGCAAATTTCAGAGAATTTTTAACACACAGAGATTTAATTTCTAGCATAACCATGTGAATATATGATATCTCAAGACCTACAGTAATGCCAAATTTCGAAGACTTTTTAGTTTAGTGAGTAGGCTATTTCTTGTTAAAAATTTAATTTTAAACAAATTACCAGACCGACAGTTATAGCAAATGTCATTGTTACACAAGCTAATTAGTTGAGACTATGTCTTTTAGAGCCCCCTTTAGATATCAATTTTAAAACCTACTTCACACGCTGGTTCATATTGTACAGTTTCCTTCTTTACATAGTTATATTTATTTATTTTGTAACATTTTTATTTCTTCAGAGACGACTGTAGCAAACTGCAGATTGATGAAGGTTGTTTAGTCCCTGTTTCTAGTTAATATAATCAGAGTTTTTTTCTTTTTACTACTTTGTCTACAATCATTTAAACTAAAAACATTGCTTCTTTAAATTGTGGATATTGAAGAGTCATTAAATTTTACTATTTACTAAACTTCATCTGGTAAAAAGTATTTTCTACTAATTCGTTCGATTTTTTGCATGTGTCGTCCTTAAAATGAAGAAGAGTTATTTTTATTTCAAACAAGCATATTCTCTGGATCATCTCCAAAAGCAGACACTAAACGATCTAGATTGGCTCAATGAAATCCTCTGATGCAATCAAGCAATCCAATCCCGTACACTGGCCAGTTTTTGCATGACAAGTTGCGATATTGTAATTTTGAAAAATGTTTGCTAAAAATAAAATCCAGTGACATGATTCTACAAATTATTCAACAGACGATCATTCATTCACCGATAGTAATAGACAACAATATACTCTAGCATTGCTCCCCTATATCAGGAAGACATTTAGTACTGGATACTTCATTACTTGAGTAAGTTCAAAATCATCTGTTTGCAGACACGGTTCATGTACAATTTAAAGCATTTCGTTACTGAAAAACACCAGCAATAAGCACAACAACTTTGTAATTTTCTTTAGCAGCTTGGGAGTCAAAATGCTTGGGTTGTTTTACATACAAACTCGTACACTGCTCCCTGCTTAATGTGAACGCTGGTGAAGTTCATTAGACTGACAACACACCACTAGTTTGCAACCCTCTACTAGTCTACAACTCTTCACTAATCCGTATACCTCCTAAGTCTACAACCTGCCATTAGTCTACAACCCTCCACTAGTGTTCTTGTCCCTACTCATTGTTAAATCACGCACTGTACTATACGACAGAGTTGCACACTCGGCCAACTCTCATAACGAAAGATATGAGTCAAAGCACGTAAGAAAACCCAACGATTCAGAGTTCGTTTAAGAATGATGTGTGCTTAATTCAATGGTACTTGTACAACGCCTTCGTGCGTGTCTTCGTTAAAAAACAGTAAATCGCGCACATAATTCTGGCCTGTCATGCGATTCTGTCTTGACTAAACAAAAGTATATATGCTAATGTTCGGTGTAGAGAAGCGTGTTTCCGTGACCGCCATCCACAATCCCTTGCGCTGGAACTGAAGGAAGCAGTGGGTGCTGGAACTGGAGGAAGCAGTGGGTACTGGAACTGGAGGAAGCAATGGGTGCTGGAACTGGAGGAAGCAGTGGGTGCTGGAACTGGAGGAAGCAGTGGGTGCTGGAACTGGAGGAAGCAGTGGGTGCTGGAACTGGAGGAAGTATTGGAGGCTCACATTGATTATTGTGAAGGTGAATACGCCTCTTGTTGCTCCCCCTAACGGCCTCTGAAGGTCACTCGTTCAAGACCCCGACCACTGCAGGCTACAATAAATTACCAGAATATAATACTAAGTAATCAATGCGCAACAAAATATAAGCAAATAGTTTGAAATTTAAGTACTTTATGATATATAAAATTTAAAACTCATCTTCCTCAACTGCTGCAGACCAGTAAACTACGGAACTATCGTACTTAGTAATCAATGAACCACATCATGAAGTGTGTCAGTTAATGCAGCCAAAGAAAAAAGTATCCCTGGTTTCCATAATTTGAATGCAATGGAAGCAGAGAAGGCACTTGTCTTTGCGTTGTTTGGCTAAAGAGGGTGCGGTTGTTTACTGCTGCTCCAGCACGCCCAGCTCCGCCACTTCTTTCATGACACCACAGAGGATAAATTTGAGCGAGGTGTTGTACGGAACTAAGTATTCCTCGCTGTGATTTGGAACCCGCTCGACTCCAGCATGACTGTTTGTCTGGCTGCCCGGCCCTGTTAACACGACCATCTTGCTTTTTTGGAGCGCCTCCACAGCGTCCGGGTTCTCAGCTTTGTCTTGTATCGCCGAGTGCTGCCGATATTCCAGAGCACTAATAAATCCAGGGTTTCCAATGCGTCATCACGCTGTCAAACACTATAATTAATCTATAAATCAACTTAATTGGTCGTTAATGAAAATTATCTCATAAATTGAGGGCTAAATTTAAGGAGTAATAATGCCTCAGTGGTTTGTTAGAGATTCTGCATAAATAGCAGTTATGGTTGTTCGGAGGCTTATATCTAGTTAAACTTTTATGTCAGAAAAATGTAAATATTCTCGTTAAGAGAAGAACATTTTCTGTCTATTGAAATTTAGAAAGAATAATAAAATATGCTTTTTCAGTAGCTATGAACTTCTCATTAAAAATAAGTGTCGTCTAGAACAATAATTCATGCAGTCTACTGAACTCTTCATTCTTGCTCTCTACTCACCTCCACATCACTTTTTCACCGTCCAAAAACAAAATAGCCGTACTATGTCAAAACCACAATTAAATTTGTCACAATTTACATTATATGAAAAACGAAAGATTTAATGGAAACTATTATTAAAATAAATATACCTTCGCCTTTAACTAAAGATTTCGAAAACAAATACAAAAGTTTTCCGAATCATTTGTGTTTCATACCAGACTACGTGTTTCATACCAGACCACGTGTTTCACACCAGACCACGTGTTTCATACCAGACCACGTGTTTCACACCAGACCACGTGTTTCACACCAGACCACGTGTTTCATACCAGACCACGTGTTTCATACCAGATCACGTGTTTCATACCAGATGACAGAGTAATTAGCAGAAAAAATCTATAAAATGGACTCCTTTCCTACACAATATCGTAATTATTTTCCGATTCAACGATGTTTTACAGCAATAATTTACTCATTGTAAACTCTGAGTTTCGATTTTTAAAACAATAATTTCCCCCCTTTAAACTCTTGGTTTTGATATTTTAAAGCAATAATTTTACCCCACTGTAAACTCCATTTTGTGATAGTTTAATACAATAATTTTCTTTCACTTTGAACATCAAGTTTGGATGTTTAAAGCAATAATTTCCCTCACTTTAAACACTAAATTTTTGCGGGCAACTCATTCCAAGCCTCAAGGCATCGCCCCGTCATGCTTCGAGGGTTTCCTAAATTAAAGAATCTGATTTTCCAGCACTTTGAGGTGTAGCAGGATTGCGGCTTCGGTAAGTAAGAACAAATTTAAGTAAGTAAAGATGTCGGAAAAATAGAAACTGCAGCAATGCATTTCACGCAGCTTTAAGTCCTTTGTGCATGCAGCTCTGATATTTGGGACTTTAACTCTAGATCTTTAGTGACTGCAACCCTAGATCATTTTGGCGACACATGGAAACACGCAAAATTAGTAAACGAAACTTTTATTCGGAACCAAGGGAGCAAGACAACACTCGCCCATCCAGCGTTTGTACCTTTGGCAAGACCCATTGGCAGACCCACTCTTGCCCGTAGCAAGACTCATTGGCAGACCCACTCTTGTCCTCGAAGCAAGACCCATTGGCAGGCCCACTCTTGTCCTTTAAGCAAGACCCATTGGCAGACCGCACAGTCGCTTACCCCGCTAGCAAGTATTAACGCATGGATGCTCTGAGGGCAAAAACAATCCTACATAAAATAGTTCGCTGTTCTTACACCTAGCGCTATGGATCTTAACCACGGAGCGAAAGTTTAGCTGACGAATACATTTCCTTTTTAGAGTCGCTCTGCAGCCCTAAATATGATGGCGCTTACTGGAGCGCGAGGATGAACGGGAAAACTTAAAAAAAACTCGCCGTAGAAAATTGGCTGATGAAAGTTCTGACAGAACACTTTTAGCTTTGCAAAATGAAGTTTTTGAGCGGATGAACTTTGATCAAAAATCGGAACTTCAAAATTCTTTGTTTAATGTAATCTTTTTTCGGTTGTAGTCATTTTTAAGTTGAATTTTTGAATGGTTATGACATATTTTTCAGAAGTTGTCATTTTTTCTAAAATATTCTTGCTTTTAAATTTTTTCTCATGATTTCCTAATACAGCGGGAATTTACGAAAACTATTCCACTAAAAAATACTCATGCACATCAATGAAAAATCCAGCAGTGCTGATCTGTTCTCGTACAGAAATGCATTTTGCAAACCTGTTCTGTATTTCTTGAGCCTGATTATTTTTTTTAATATGTCTTGCAGACGATTATTTTTAACTATTATCTGAGAATTGAATAATTGAAATTTCTTTCATTATATCTTTTACCAATTTCCAGATGCTCTGTTACGTAATTTAAATTAATTAATTGAATTGAATGATTAATTAATTACTTAATTAATCTTTAATTAATTTTTAATCAAATCAAATTTTGTTTATGAAAAAAGGTAATTACAAAGGTCATCACATCAATTTAAACGCCTCTGTTCACCATGTTTCCTTCATATATGTCATTCATTGTGCATTTCGTCTATACCAACAATAATGGGAATTAATACGCTTTCTTTGTAAAAATATTAATGCAACATTATTTAATGCAACATTATTTTCGTCACATGTAACAGTGAGGCACAAGATCAAAAAATAAATGGGTCTCGCTTCAAAAGTTTGTGTCGCAGTGTAGTAGACATAATTTTATTGTATAATTACGATACAAATACATAGATATATGTACAAAATATTCAGGTATTTATTCTCATGGATGTATTCAGTCCCATAAGCTCACCACAATTTTATTATCAAAGGGGAAAGATACTTTAAAACTAAATGCATGAATAAATTGCTGAGAAGTGTTTTTATGATATATCACAGATTATAAAGTAATTAATAATATTTGAAATAATAATAAACTTATATTTAAAGTGCAGCAAATGACATCACATTTACAGGCTTAATGAAAGATGAAATGAATAAAGAACAAAAACTTAAAAAAAAGAAATACTAAAACAAAATTACATTTCAGGTACATTTTGAAACGTTGTTGTTTGCTCTATTTTGCTTTGATTCAAGCTACAAGCATAGCAGGTCTTCTTTCCACTTTTTGTCAAGTCTCTTTTTCCATAATTTTGCACATAGCAAATTCTGATCTGTCGTGACACACTCACGTGCTGAATATGATGTTCTGAAGAACATGCACGATGTTCTTTCGAACATAGACGATGTTCTTTCGAGCATAGACGATGTTCTTCCGAACATACACGATGTTCTGAAGGACATACACGACGTTATTTAGAACATACACGGTGTTCTCCAGAACATACGTCATGTTCAGAACATACTTTATTAAAGGTGTTGCAGGGGCATCTGATTTCATGCAAATCAGCAGAAGCAGCGAAATGAACAACAAATTGAGCTCGTTAGAGCGTGAAGAAAACCATTCAAAATCCGGATGAAAATTAGACATTTATTCATGCATTGCAGAACATCGTTTTTGGAGACGTACGGAATTTGTTAAACTTGGTCTACAAGAGACCGGTAATCAACGTACAAGATTAAGGTCATCATTTTCTTGAGAGGATTCTGGAGCTTTAGTTTGGTTTCCATGATGCAATGCGGGTGTAATTTTTTAGTTTAATTTTACAGCTAGCGCTTGTGAATAAGAACTCTTACAAATTGTGTTTGGGAAGCCTTAAAAGCAGTGCATTAATTCTCCAAAATTGCATCCATTGTAATCATACTTGATCGTCGTTATCAGACTATGTATGAGAATAATGATAACGGAGTTATATGCTACTATACTTATTTGGCAACTGAACTTCTTAGTTTTTTCATTGTGGTATGAAAAAATATTTGTATATTTAAAAAAAACAATCTTTATTTCCAATCAAGTACACAGTACATAGACATTTAGTACATTGGTTTTTAAATTCTTAAGGTTAACATTCTTAGAGTAAGGATGATGGTGAGCTCCATGCGACGATCCTGGGATGTGTGCGATGATCCATGGGCGAGGTCTTAATTGC
Source organism: Trinorchestia longiramus (assembly GCA_006783055.1). Classification (NCBI taxonomy): domain Eukaryota; kingdom Metazoa; phylum Arthropoda; class Malacostraca; order Amphipoda; family Talitridae; genus Trinorchestia; species Trinorchestia longiramus. The sequence goes on from VCRD01000464.1 coordinate 203,164, forward strand.
TGAGGTCTTACCGATAAGTGCGAGCTCACGGCGTGAAACGAGAAACAGCTCGTATTCATTGCCGGGTTTCGAACCCGCACGCAGTCTTTCTGCACAAGCAGAGACCCGATACAGAACACGGGCCGCATACCACTCGACCACGGTGGCTGTATATGCATCAGGATAACTTACATTAATCTCACATGAAATTTATGCTAGATATCAGTGAACAAATACATGGAAAAATTCAATGGCAAATTTTTTTAAAATTTGAAGACACATCAATCTGTTCATAGGTAGGTCATAAGTTCAAGAATATTTACAACAAATAATATTAGTTTTTTCAATTATTAGAATGATTTTCTTTCTAACGATTAGAAGTTTCCTTTTAATGAATAGAACGAGTTTCTTTTCAATTAATAAAATGAGTTTTCCTAATGATTAGAACCATTCTCTTTCACATGATTAGAACGAGTTTCTTTCCAATTATTAAAACAAATTTCTTTCCAATTAGTAGAATAAGTTTTTTCAATCATTAGCTTGATTTTTTAATTATAAGGAAAAAACTTTTCCTATGAAGAAAAGGCAAACAATCACAGCATCTACAATAAGTGGAAATATACTACCCAGTTCCCGTGGAAATTCTACGATTTAGATTCGAATAATTTAAAATTCTTATAAAGATGAACGTATTAAAGATTTACGACGAATCATTGTATTTTGATTGAATATTTTTTATTAATGTATAGAGAACTACCATTCTGTATCTTACCCAACAATAACATGGCCGTGTAAGAGAAAAAATTAATAACGGAACAAATGGCGTGTTTTCTAGTAATCCTGTGCCTTTGGTATTTACAATAAAATGCTTGTCATACATTCATCTAATTTCAGTTCAATAATTTTTCTTTAGTAATAGATAGGAAGTAATGGGACAGACACGCACAGATACAGCAAGATGGAGATACATGATCGATTATATATGTAGATACTCCCACGGTACGCTGGATGTAAGAAGGCAGTGCGGCGGGTGGTGGCGGGCAGGAGGTGCTGCGGGTGACAGGTGTGTCCCGCCTGCGCGCCACCACCTCAGGTGGCAGGAAGTAATGGGACGGACACACAAATACAGAGAGAGAGATGGAGATACATAGTCGATTATATATCCAGATTGTAGACTAACCAGCTTTGCTAGAGGAGTGTAGTCCTGTGGGCTGATGATCGCTGGTTCGATGCATCGTACATCTACGAGATAAATGAAGGAAAGTTAACAGAATTAAGTACTTATTTAACGAAGGGTCCCTTCAATATGCTCAAACTCGGCGCTCTACAATGAATGCTCTCGAATACTATTAATTTTGGGGGAAATGTGTTAGGTAATAAACGCACCTTGAGTAAAGTATAAATAATAGGATTTTTTGTACGCAAAATTAGAGCTGATAAACAGAAACAAAATTAATAGAAAAATAATATTTCCTCACGTATGATGTCATTCATTAGCATTCGACAATATTAAATTTAGTCCTTCAAAAGTTACAAAATATTTCCTGAAAACTTTTTTTACACTTAAATTCGATTTTAGGTATCAAAATTAGAGAGCTCGATAAGCCAATATCTTAAGCGATCAGTTTTTTCCACTAACACCACAGCACACAACACACAACACAGACCACCACAACACAACACATACCACCACAGCACACAACACAGACCACCACAACACAACACAAACCACTCCGGTTAATTTGACCGATCACCATGCTCATGTTTGGTATAAGAAATCCATTAGTTCAGAAGTGGCTTCTATGAAGGTAGATGTTACATGACGTAGACTGATGTTTTCTGATTTGTTCTATAAATCAGTTCAATCTAGTCTACTAATCCTTGGATGAGCACATTCAACTGTATGGTCAATCCTTTTCCCCGCATTCAAAAATCGAGTTCGTTCTATTGATTTTCAATCCTATTCCCCTGCTGTGGATGACAGAAGAAAAGAGTTTCAACAAATACGAACGCTTGAAAAGAAAATGAGCAAACACAATACGGTGCGTGATAGTTAAACTCAGCTAAACTAAGAAGCAGGCTAATAAAAGTGATGAGAGACAAAACATCGCTAAAGAGAGGAGATATAAAAGCCGATTTACAGCAGATCATCCTTAAAGAATAACAATAGACTGGGTTGATGAGGAACAATGGCTACGTTCTAAATATTTCACAAATTTCTACCAGTTCGAGTAGATTTCAGTTTTTATCGTTAATAGAATTTTTGAATAATTGAGAATGCGTTGAGTGCAGTTGGTATTTAAAATTGTTGAACTTGATTTTCAGAAGCGTAAGTTTTCATCGCTGTTCAAATTTTAGTTATTAATGTTGCTTCATCGCAAGCTTTATCTATTTCAGAATAAGAGGAAGACTACAGTTAAGTTCCCTCAATAATATAATTTAAAAACTTAAAAAGCTGCCAAAAAATACTCTACTCCACGAGCTAAGCGGTCGCTACACCACAACCAAAACCTCTGAACAACTCACCAGAAAACACAAGACAAAACAATAAATCTTGATAACATTGCGCAATTCGATCCCTTCAAGAAAGAACTCTATTCCTCATTGGATGTTCAGTCAGTGCAAAATGCAGCACGGACATCAAAATTGTCCACAATGAAATTTATCGCCTTCGATTAGAGCTCCTGGTCAACTGAGGTCTACAGACGCATGGACTCCATCAGTCAATGTCGGAGTTAAGAAGTAATTAGTTATCTTTTTAATTGTCTATCTATTCATCTGGTCAGGTAATTGACGACCGCCAATTACAGAGAAAGCTGTAATCTGATTGGCCAGAACGCATGCACATCAAGTGTAATGGTTCATTAACAATTAAACGCAGGTATGTTCTTCAACTTTACTTTTAATGGTACGCTATTGTTCTTCTTGTAACTTTCTACGTGGACTATGAGGACGATTATATAGTGAGGGCTGTCGACAGAAAACCCGCTTTATTTAATAAGTAATATTGAAAAAATATGTTAGGTTTCTTATTTTAACAGAATTCAATAGTAACTGTAAAAAATACGTGTAAAAACCGGTTCAATAGCACGACCCAACTCCATAACACTGGTATTTATTTATTTTCTTATCATTTAAAGAGCTTTAAGACAAATGAAAATAATTCACTCACAAAAATTTAACACTAATGAGAAAAAAATGTTTTGCATGAACACAATCTTTTTCCGGAGTGACTTAGCTAGTCTTGAAGCCGAGGTTAAAGTTCTTAATTCAAAAGTTTACAATATGATGCTGAGTTAATTTTGACGCCGCATGGAATCTTCACAAGTCCTATCAGTTTGTTGGTTGATATTTGTTAGAATCATAAAATCTGTAATGATTCCCTGTGGTATTAAAATTAACTCAGCTTCATAATGCGAATTTTTTAATCAATTACTTTTACCTTGGCTTGAAGACCAGCCTTTGTCACTTCAAAAAAATATAGTGTTCATGCAAGACAATGCACCTTCACACTCAGCCGAAGCAACTAAGCAATATTTTGCTTTGTTGGGATTCAAAGACGACAATTTCATAGCAAAGCCCCCAAATTTGCCGGATTTCAACCTAATAGGAAATTTCTCACCCGTCATTACGAGAGACATTTATGCTGATGGTCGACAATTTACTACGAAACAAGACTTCAGGAGTGTCATAGTAATCGCGTATATAGATCGGTGTCACTTGCTATAATAAAGAAATTGGCTGAATCGACATATAACCTTGTTTTTGGAACCATAAAGTACAAGTGTTTATAGCTTTTATGTTTAGTTAAATCTGTTCGCTGCTTGTTTTAAATGCTGTAAATTTATATGCATTACAATGTTGAAGTTAGTACCAGTTTTTTTAATTCTCTTTGATCATGAATTCACTTTTTAAATCACTCATATCAAACAAACCAGTTTTATGGAGTAAAATCGGAAGCATTGAGGCACTGAAGAATACGATACTCCGCATCATCAGTGTGAAGATGTATGTATATAAGGCTAAAATATGGGGAATGTAGAATTCATTATAGCTAGAAAACTAATCACCAATAGGAAAAGTATAAAAATCTAAAAGATGGCCATCTACATAAGTGTTCCATTGTTGCCTTCAAGTTCGCATACCATGAACAAAACAACTGCATGACGAGGTTATGCTGAGCCTGAAATCTTAATTGTAGCAGAAATAAACTATTTTCTTGTTCTTCAAGTCGAAATTTAGCTGAACAACTGCGAAGTTATCAAGGCTTTTGGAAATAAAGTTTTTACAACATGCATTTGTCAAATTCGTCCTTATCATTAGTCTCCGACAAAATTAATTAGATAACATGTACAGTAAGTGCTCTCGATAATGAAGCCCCTAATTTTGGGATTACGGATTCGAGATCCAGACAATCAGTTTCAAGGATATTAGAATTCTGAGAGCATCTGAGGACTGGAATAACTGGAGACGGAGACCAGAAGAAGGGTTCGCAGCCAACGGAGAGGCCCTCTCTGTCGATGCTGGTGAAGATAATGACATTGTGTGTTGGTGGTCATCACATAGATCATGATATGTTAAACTACCCTCTCCATCCATCAATGCAAAGCTGCAGAGCTGGTTGGGTCGATTTAATAAGTTCTTATTTTGTGCTCGTCTTCGATAGCAACCTTCAGTTGTTACTGATTGAAATATTTATCCAAAGAAGATATTTCATGCCGCTGATGGACAGAAGAAGTACAACACAATACATGAGATAATAAATGGTATTTCATTAATAAAACGGGATAACCACCTGGATGATGTAGCATGCGTACATGGCCATTTAGAAATATTTACTGAGCTATTGATCTTGAGGTCGAGCACCCAGTACCGAACAGAAGACAATGAGACATGAATGCAAACGAGTTAGCTTGCATTCAGTGTTATTTAAACTATTTAGCTATGGAACAATTAAATTTTAGATCATTAATTTGCAATTTAAATGTTGGAAGCTTATTTCACATTCGGTTGACGGCATTAGATAAAGTAAAACTATAATATGCAGTGAGTTTATCAAAAATAATGAATACATCTAATCCTATTGATTTAAAAAAATCCTGGTTACATTAAACAAGAAATAACTTATTCCATTTGAAAAAATCTCCCATTTAGCAAAATGTTACTTCTGAGTAGATCTTGGCTTAATAACTCAAACAACACGTTGCTGGTTACTCGTTCTAGAGCAAGGGTTCCCAACCTTTTTCTGACCTTATACCTCTTCAGTTCTTCAACAAATCAAAATCGAAATCGATATACTCCTGAATTTTAATGACATAAAAGTGAGTAGAAAAATAAAATTCCACTGAATTTTCGATTGAGCTTGTATGTTTTAGGAACTATCAACTAACATTAAATGTACCTCTTTAGAAAAGCAAGTCCCTAGGGGTGCATGTACTCTAGATTAGGAACCTCTGTCCAAGAGAGAGGTCATCCTGAGGCTCAGAATTGTGTAATGCCGCTTAAATATATGAGCCTCTAGACTCCTACGATACCAAGTACTACTTTTAAAAAACTTTAAGAACCTGCTTCAAAGTTTGATGACTTTAAAACCTGTACATCTTTCAATGTCCTCGACTTAGATTGATTTTTGACCATTTTGTGGCTATTTTTCTGTACTTACGACTCACTTCTTAGACAGGAAGGTTAAGGGATGACGGTGGCATACACAACACGTTTTTACTATACATGGCTCTTGGTACCGTATGATTTTAGTTACTTCATACGGTATTTAAGTTTAATGCTTTGAATTAGGTACAGAAATTATCCATTATTTCATCTATGTTATAAAAATCATGTGAAAATTTATTACATTCTTAAAAAAATCGCCAAGCACAAAAATATTAGATCACCAAAATTGAAAGCACTTTTTAATTCGTTAAAACTTCCCTTTTAAATTTCATTATTGTTTCACTGTCATGAGTTTGCCAGCCCATGAAAGTCAATCTATTTTAGGTAATACAAATATTCTTATTTCCACTTTAAATTGTTCGAAACATTTCTTCAGTGGAGAAAAACTTTCGAAGATTTCAAGAGAGAAGACAGCGCGTGGGTTGAAATATTTTTTGCAATGCAAAAAATTAGGCCGCTATGTCCAGATCCTTGAAATTGTATTTAAAATAAACAATTTACATGATGATTCTGAATGATGGACATACACGGATAAGAATAATATAAAAAGAAATTTTAATCGTATTAAAAATCAAAGGATAAGGGATATTTTTAGGAGAAGAAGACTACATAAGTCCTTGACTGTTACGTTAAAACTCGAATGATATTATCATTTCAATGTGAATTATCTCACATAGAAGTACAATACAGCATTATTCTTAAGACAGAAAAGCATTTAGTATTTCATTTACTTTTGTATGTGGGGCAACATGGTCACAAAATCCTAGAAATATAATGGCACTCGTATGAGGTTAGGTTAGGTTAGGTCAAAATAGATTAAGTTGTTATCTTGAAGCAAAGGCTACAGATTTAGAAAGTTATCGAATTATTCCAGCTGTTAAGTCGGTGTTTGATCTATTCTACGTTTAGCGTTAAATATAATTGCAAAATTAATACCAGTTATTCATTCAAAATACCAAAAGTTAGTCTATGCGAAAGTCATCATCATATATTTGAAAAGTCAAATCAATTGTGGAAAACTTAGCTTAACTCACATTACATTCTTGTCATAAGATCTTTAAGCTTTCGTGAGATCGAAAAATATACTCGTTTTTTAGCTCTAATTTGCTCAGAGTACATCGCTGGGAGTAAATTACTTCAGAATTTACTGATAGAGATTTAATAGATTTGAACATTGATAAAAATGTCACTTGATCCTTAAGTGTATCTTCATTGAACGACATCTTTTTCTTGACGTTGACCATAATTTAATCAGAGAAAGGATCAATAGTAGAAAAGTTTGTGGTTTGTTTGCTGAGAGTAAAGCCGAATTTCATACTCGAGCGACGGAACTCGTTGGCAAGGAAGGCTGAAGCTGTGGTTATGCTGAAGTGAACCCCAAATTGGCAGCTTTTATGTCATAAAGTGTCAGAGGCAACACTATCCAGTAATTTGAATAGGCCCCGCCACTGAGGTGCTGAAGTTATCGTCGCTTATCATCGCTTATCGTCGGTCCAGGACCCTAAATGATGGGTTTCCGATGCCAAACGACGTTTCCGTGGCCATGAGAGCCCCTCGTTGCCAGACTTAACACACCCACACAAAAACAATGTTTACTGCACTCGCTCGGCCCATTGGATCATCAGTACTTTGTTATCCAAACCATTTTCGAACCCTAAATGAGTTACTGTTCTAAAATGATGCTAGAATATTAACTCGCTTTCGAACAAACGAGTTCCGAAAATGAAAAAGACGATTCAATTTTTTGTGCATAGCTGCATATAGCTTTTAAAACAGTATGATAGCAAGGAATTATCTTTTGCATGAATTCAAAGCAGCTATTATTTTAGTTTCAGGAACGTCTCTGTCATCGATTTTGTTATCAAATTTTAGTTTGAGGTATGTATGAAAATTTGCATTTGAATTAAAAAATTGCAAGTACAGTAACTGTAGAGGTTTATGCGGCTTTTTCTCAGTCATGCAAACATTTGACTAAAAACATTAATAAAAATTAGCTTTCAAAAAACGGTCAAAAACCTCCATCACTAAATGCATATTTAGAGCCAAGCACTTGAAATCGTCAGCATGGTAACTAAATCATAAGCATGTGGACTCGTGTGTTAGAAATACGGAAAAATATTCAGATAATACGGTCAGCTACGTTACTCACTGTTATATCGCTCACTTATACCCGTGTTCTACGTCACTCACCGCTGTATCGCTCACTTATAACCGTGTTCTACGTCACTCACCGTTATATCGCTCACTTATACCCGTGTTCTACGTCCCTTGCCGTTATATCGCTCACTTATACCCGTGTTCTACGTCCCTCGCCGTTATATCGCTCACTTATACCCGTGTTCTACGTTCCTTGACGTTATATCGCTCACTTATACCCGTGTTCTACGTCCCTCGCCGTTATTTCGCTCACTTATGCCTGTGTTCTACGTCACTCACCGTTATATCGTTCACTTATACCCGTGTTATACGTCACTCACCGTTATATCGTTCACTTATACCCGTGTTATACGTCACTTACCAATAATTCTAGAATAAAGGTAAACTTCACGAGACACCGATCGCATGTTAGGAATGGCTATCATATAACCTGTTTTACTCCCTAAGATATATCGGACCCATTGAGCATATGCTATCATTAATAAAATCACTTGTTCTAATTTCTAGCTGTGCATAAATAGGTAACGATGCATAAGTAGATAACAGGGCATTAATAGGTAATCATGCATGAATAGGTAACAATGCATAAATAGGTAACCATGCATTTATGGCAGCAATGCATAAATAGGTAACAATACATAAATTAGGTCATCAGAAGTAATCCCTTATTTTAATGTGAATAGAGAATGAAGAAAACCATTTGAATAGGTCATCCTCACGAGCGGTTTCTCTATCCTGTACTAATAAAACTGAGTTACCACAATACAGTGTTATTTTCACCATCATTACTTGCATTAGTCACAATTTCTAATGCTTTTAAGAGCATATCTCTGTTATTTCAGCATCACCCAGATATTGTCGGGATTTTCATTGACTTTTTCTGCATACGTACACATTTCAAATCTTGAATTATGACTTTAGATGCGACAAATAGGGAATTTTGAGTCCATGGTTCACACTACTAACAGAGGATGGTGAACTGAAGTGATGGTGAGGATGGTGAGTCCAATCACATACAGTATATAAACAAAGCTCATGAAGTTTATTGTTTTACATGTTCAAGTCTTTTATACGGATGCGTTGCTGACCATAAATTTAAACACAGATACAACAAGAATTTCTTCATTAAAATAACTAGCACAACTATAGCTCTATTTTCATTGATCTGTAATCATTGACCTTCCAGTCTAGTGGGCTCGATGTGAACGAGTTTCTCGACTGAGTTTTATTCCTATCTGCAACTAACCAATTATCTTATGTTTTTTCAATTAATATCTTCATAAAGGTTCGATAGCTTCCTTCTTTGATTGAATTTGTGAGTTCTCATGATTTTTTCAAACAATAAACCATGTACTAATCCAAAAAATTTCATGCAAATGGTCAGCTATATGACGAATCAAAAAGAATCCATGTTACTAACCTCATCACCCAAGCAAGGACTGGTTAGCCGTGTCCCCGACAGGAGATAAACTGCAGGGGTGCCCTACTAGGGTGCAGGAACTCCCAGGGGGTACGTAAGTATATTCTGAGGAAATCGTGACCCATTTCTGAAAGGCAAACTCGAGTTGTGGTGGAAGAAACAACAGCCTCCAGCCTAGCCCATGATCTACCGCTGCCACCACCACCAGTTGGGAGTTTGTGGAGATCTTTGACATCCACAGAGGGTTTATAGAGACCACTGACATCTACACGGGCTTATGGAATCTTTTGCTGGGATTTGCTATGACTTCTAATATTTCAAGAGAGTTTGTGGAGATCTTTGACATCCACAGGGAGTTTGAGGAGGATATTGGTATCCTCATGGGTCTCCTGAAGACCTCTAACATCCACCTGAGTTTCTTCTGGTATCCCCATGAGTTTTTTCTGGCATCCCCATGAATTTCTTCTGGCATTCACATGAGTTTTTCTGACATTCACATGAGTTTTGACATCAAATAGGGTTTTGTGGATGCTTAGGTTATGAAACCCCAGAGATAAAAAAAAAGGCCAAAACGCGCAGCTCACGGTTGCGGTTGTGCGGATGTGGTTGTGCGAATGCCGTTGTGTGGATGCGTGCACTTGAACGCGAAAACCTCAGATGTTCAGAAGGCGTGGAAACGTCCGGTGAGGAAGTCATGTGTAAAGCAGGACTGATTCAGACTTTTTGTACTGGATGTGTGCTGTGTGGTCTATGTTGTGTGGCAGCCGTGCACTGTGTGGTGGATGTTGCGTGGCAGCCGTGCACTGTGTGGTGGATGTTGTGTGGCAGCCGTGCACTGTGTGGTGGATGTTGTATGGCAGCTGTGCACTGTGTGGTGGATGTTGTATTGCAGCCGTGCACTGTGTGGTGGATGCTGTGTGGCAGCCGTGCACTGTGTGGTGGATGTTGTATGGCAGCCGTGCACTGTGTGATGGATGTTGTATGGTAGCCATACACTGTGTGGTGGATGTTGTGTGGCAGCCGTGCACTGTGTGGTGGATGTGGTGGATGTTGTGTATCAGCTATGCCTGTTATATTTCATTATTTTTCACTGAAAGACCATGAAATCTAATTCATGAGTTGGTCAATGTACGTTTTTTTTTCTGAAACGGATTTCTTTCCAGAACTGTATTCCTACATCTAATCCCAAAATTTCATTCTCAATCTCTGCCTCTTTTTCTCCTGCATCAGGACGTAATCATCTGTTGAAGTTTCAATAACATAAGAAGAAAGAAAAAACAAACTTCATTTCCAATGGAATATATGGTACAGATACATACAGTATACAGATTTACAAATTCTTAATGTTAACATCTTCAGAGTAGTAATTATGTTTATCGATAAGATCTTAAGAGTAGTATTGATGTTCCAAGCGAAATCTCCGTCCACAAGCATTCACTGGTAGGGAACTCCACCTGAAACAGCAAAATTCGTGCAAATGCACTTACAACAAACAATTTTTTTTAAATTATCTTCATCAAGCCGAAAAGAAAGACGCATTCATCCGGTTTGCTTCCACCAAACAAATGCTCCACTTGAGCCACCAGAACGAAACCTCACCGTTTGCTTTCCACAAAATTAGCATTCCCTAACAATGATTGGAAGCGAACTGTTCAGACGTAACTTCAGCCCTGCTTAAATTTCAGCAAGATGACATTAATGTTGGCACCCTACACTGAACATCGTGCAGGCGGTGACCTTCAACACTGACGCTCCATGCCAGGCTGGAACTGCACTGTTTCTTTCAAAATTAGCATGTGGTGGTCTTGTGCCTTGTTCTTTCACATGTACTGAGCAGAAACCGAAAGTTGAACGGTTTTCTTTCCTGATTTAATCATTTCGTATTGAAAATGACGTAATAGGTTCTTTCATAATGCACAAATAGATTTGGGTGAGAAAAATAAAAGCCAAATTAAAGTTTACTTGCATAATGCACACATTGTAAGTACATAGGACTGTGAAGACTGCTAAGCATGAACCATTTCGATTTTAAAGAGAAATCATAACGATGCAATGATCTGGCACAAGAGAGAAATTAAAAAAGGCAAACTGAAATGTATTTAACCCCTTTTCCTTGCAATGTACCTTTAGATAATAAATTTTCTTTGAGTCCCTCCCATGAACTGCGCAATTCAGCCTTGAATCGTGGAATTCTGTACAAATTTCGAGATGTATTATAGATTTCCCCACTGAATTGACCATTCTCGTGCACAAAACCAGTCACAAGTAGCTCATGCATTGTGTTTTGAAACATTGTCCTGTTGAAATCCCAAAGTAACAAGTTCACTTCCACAGTTGATTGCCCGTACTGTCAAATTTTAAAACTCCCTGTACACTTGTATTTTCTATGATATCGTTATCAGTGACATCGTTTGTCAGTGTTCGTCAATTTTTGGACGCGGGATTGTTTTCTATCTTATAATATTTCAATAAAAAAAAATGGACAAGATGTGCAAATTAGGCATGATTATGTTGTTGATATTTTTGGTAGATTTAATGGTAAAGAAACTCAATATTTTGATTCATCGCTATTAATAAATTAAAGTCAAGCTGATTTTGAAAGCTCACGCAATAGATCTAAAATGTACTGTCAATTCAATAACATTCAAATACCGCGTAGCAGCAGATGATGGAGTTCAAAGTGAATGTAAATAAAAAATCCACTTCCGTCTTCTTTAGTTCCTGAAGCCACCAATGGCAAGAATTATTATTCCGACAAAAAACTTGAACATTTTTCTTCCGCTGGCGTAAAATTAATATATTATTTTTTAACTGATGATCTCATTTCGGTCTCAAAATTCCGAGTTTTGTGTTTCCGAGGAAAGCTTGAAGGGTCGATCACGTCCATGATTCATTTTATAATAATCTGAGTAATAAATGAGCCATCTAATTCTTCACTTCACTAACATCAAGATTCGTGCTACTAAAATTAACTGAACTGCAGAATCTGTAATCGTGGATGACGAAAATTTTGCATGCGATGGAATTTTCACCGGGCACTCGAGTAGAAATAGATTCCAATCCTTCAAGACAAAGTCGTGAAACTTGATAGAACCGTTTTTTCTGGCCTGGCTCTCATTTATAGCTTAGTTTCGAGTCCGAGGAAGAATTATGGTGAATAGGACATGCTTAGTGCAACCATAAAACTTTCTGCTTCTCTGTCGACACTCCTGCTTTAATGGAATCCAGGCTTTCGTATCGTTAATGATCAGTTTGACATTAATCAATTCAAAAACTCTTCAGTCAACATTTATTTCTGAGCCTGTTTTCTCCTCTCTATAAATTCTATAATAATTTAAATTGTGTCTTGAACTCTTGGCATTGAATGTTTCATTCGTCAAACTTTGCTCATTAATGCATCAACCTTTCATTTTCAATCAAAAAACGGAAAATCAATTATTTGTATGATGTTATTAGAAGTGAAATATTCCGGTGCTTTTTTCATCAAAGGGGAAAAATGAAATATGTATCAAATATATTCGCATCAGAGGTTCATAATACATAATGTTCACTTTAAATAGTAAATGATGATGGGCTCAAAGACACATTATCATTTGCATCAAATTTTTGTACCTACCTTTAGCAATCACATTAAACTTTTGTACTGACCTTTAGCAATCACAAATTTTTGTTCTCACCTTTATCACTCACACCAAATATTTGCACACATCTTTAGCAATCACATCAAGTTTTTAAACCAACTTAACAACCACATAGAAAGTTAATCTAATGAAGCTCTGCATTCCATGAAAATACAAGTAAACATAACAACAATCAATGTTTCATTTGAATATCTGCAAGCAAATTGTAACACGAATGAAAACTGCTTGCTTTAGTTCAGCTCGCCTGTAGGAAACATAATTTTCATGCGATGCTTTGCACCGTCATAACTGTTTTGAGATGTTTTGTTACTTATTACTCCTGGACTCACGTCTGACACAAGGCAATTCACTGGCAATCAAAATAGTAGATGCATTCAACTACCTAATTTATTAAAATTCTACTCAGTAAGTTTAACCCTTTAAACGGATATAGACTATACAATTTAGACTAAACAATGTAGACTATACTGATGTAAACTATACGGATGTAGACTATACGGATGTAAACTATACGGATCTAGACTATACGATGTAAAATATACGGATGTAGACTATACGATGTAAACTATACGGATGTAGATTATACAGATGTAAACTTCGATATAGACTATACATATGTAGACTACGGATGTAGACTATACGATGTAGACTATACGGATGTAAACTATGCGGATGTAGACTGTAGTCTACATTAACTTCAAAGTTATTCTTAGGGTAGTAGAGTGTTAATAGTTGCATTGTCGAAATGAGCCTTAATCAGTTGCGTAGAAGTAGTTGTTAGCTGCTATGTGATATTCCATCACTCTAAACCTTTTACTAACACATTCTCTCATTTTCATTGCTACTCATTCCAGCGCAAGATAATGCAGACAGAAAAGGGTTAACATAGATCCTGTATTAACCAACTCTTCAAGGAAGTAAAGATCACATAGAAGCCTCATTAAAAAGATCATTACGTCAAAGTAAATAGTAAATTATAAAAATAAATTCTACTTCCCACTAGAACCTGATTTCAATACTTCGCCGAGGCATATAATTTTTTTTACCTTTTTTTGGTTTCTTATCTGTCAATTGTCAATGTGCTGATCGTGATGAGGAGATATCCTTGAAGAAAAGACAACAAAGTTTTCTAACTCATCATATAAAACTTCCCCTTCGTAATTCGAGGCAATTTCCCATGAAATTTAGAAATATCATTCTTATATACATAACTTACATCTGCCTTCAACCATCTACCTTTAGCACCCAGTGTTTCAGATCAAAACAGGATCAAAATTGACAAATCTTTTGTTTGATTCACATCGACAAGATATAATTTTTGAGTGTGCAAGAAGACTCTGCCTTCCAAACAATACGCAGGACTTTTCCCTTTGTTGAGTCTCTTGGTCCATATTCTACCTGCTGAAGAGTGACCGAAAGCCGACCATCAGGCTTCCGATGGCTGGCATTACTGAAGCTTGTCAGCTTCAGCTGCACACATTACCACAGCTCGCATCTCTGGGCAATTAGAAGAACAACTCTCCTCCATGACGTCCAAATGATGAGTTACCCCAAACTTCTTGCAATTATGTTGGATCCTGGACAACAAGAACTGCTTTTCTGGCTCCTGAGCACACGACGCTTCAGCAGCCAAGCATCGCAACGCGCAGTCTTTTACCACGGCCAGTTGAATCTCAGCCAACTTAAGTGTCTTGGCCGCAGTGTCTTGGCCGGACAAGGATCTCTGACAAGTGTCTTACTTCATTAGGGATACATGCTCGGTTACACAGAAAACAGGCGAACTTTAATTTTAGTTTCAGGTTTCAAATTAATAATATCAGAAAGTCTCACACTACAGACAATCACTTCACTGATATTAAAAAATTGAGTTGCGTAGTGTGTGACTCAGAACTATTGAAAAAAATAATAGTCTCAAACCTTCAAGAAATATATAATTATTGTGATGAAGTTCCAAGTTTCAAAAGGCTCAATCTTAACATCTGGAAACTCACATCAGAGCTTTTCCATGTTTCTTCTTTTTAGAATAATTCCCATCTAGAACGGGACGTTGGTACACAGACTAGTCTTCCACCTTTAGTATGGCCCACAATATACCTCTCGGCAGCACGCTGGAGAAATTACAAATCAATTTTCATAAATATACATTTCTCAGAAAACCTCTTGCTTTACACGAAAAATTTATTACCTTCGAATTTTTAGAATACGTTCATCCCTCAATATTATAATATATTCCTGCATGCTACACTTGCCAATACTAGCAAACTGAGACGCATTGTCTACACAGATATCTGCAGTTTGTTGACCCATGATTTTCGTTGGGTCCAACCCGTTGTACTCTTGCTGGAGTACCCTAACTCTATCCCCCATGTCCCCACTAGCCCCATATGGATGTCAGAGGTCTCCACTAGCCCCATATGGATGTCAGACGTCTCCACTAGCCCCATATG
>VCRD01000464.1:227007-252742 GCA_006783055.1 Trinorchestia longiramus
ATATGATAGTGTTTCGTTAAAGATGAAATATATGATGTAATATTTAATAGTGTATTAAATTAGGATATACTTGCCTACTCTCTTGAGGTTCATGCACCGCCGTTTGGGAACCCCTTTTCTAATCCAAGATGGCCCCTAGTCTCACCTATATCATCCTAATGAGATCATCCCTGAGTAATCTGGTACACTTGTTTTCTCAAATAAAAGCCGATTGTTTCTTTATAACCTTCTAAGGTTACGAAAGTCCTTTGGACTTTTAATGTCATTTACTAGTCCTTTGACCTGTGTATGATTGCGGTGCATGTGCGTGACAGATGCCTGTACGTGATTAAAGTGCTTCTACGTGACTGAAATGTTTGTGCCTGATTGAGATGCATGTTCGTGATTTATACCTTAACTTTAGACGGAATGGAATTTAGGTAGCAGCCAAAGAAAGGGTGAAGTGGCTCGTTCGCGTTCCTATATTCTAGTTTATATTCTTTCAAGTGCTAGAGATTCTTAAACAATTTCATATCTCATACCCATATTTAAAAAATGTTGTTTTCATTCCCACATCGTGTTCAGCACAATATAGAATATGGCAAAAGAAACGAGCTGTTTGGTTCATCCTCGGACTGCCACCCAAGTCCCATGTCTTCTAGCGTAAAGGCATCGATCACGCACATGCACCTCAATTTTACATATCTATTTCAGTCAAATGTGTACACCATTTAGAGACAGAATTTATTTCGAATATTTAACACGAGTTAATCATTTCAAAAATTCACTAATAAATTCCTACACTGTGCATAAGAACAAGCCCGTCTAGAGAGGAAGAGTGATTTTGGTGACGTGTCTTGTTAACAGCAGTGTTTTGAGCGACATTCTCAGCTGGTTATTGAAAAATACTGAGCAATGTTTATTTTCCTGTTCTGAGTTGACACTGTTCTGTTCTATTGAAAGAATCCCCAGTCAAATTCGTCTGTTCAATTAGAAAGATAAAATCAATAATCTACATTATAGTGCCAAATTGGCATAGCCCGCCACAGCCTACAAACGATACAACCGAAGATACTTCGAGAAACAAAAAGAGGAAAATAAAAAACTAAAAAAAGAAACTACGACAAATATTCCTGTATGAGGTTAATTGCACGGTACACAGGTCTCGTGTGCGAGAGATGAAAATGAGAATGACAAATTTCACACGGTTTTCTGAAGCCCAGAAACATTACATGCAATAAACGTTGTTTCAGCCAAGTAGTTTAAGCCTTTGCAGAAAACAGGATTTCCCGAAGAACAAAATGCAATACAAGCATAAGCTGTTTGTTAGCTGAACATACTGCGCACAGCGTTTAAACAAGCAGAACCGTAACATGTTCTCAGAGTTCCGTAACTATTGAGTGAGTACAGTGTTGGCTTCATGAACGCCTAACCTTTTATTTTATCAGGCTTTTTCAAAGACGACTTCATGGTTCATTTGGACAATTAAGGGTTAAAGGAATCTCCGGGAAAAATTAACATCTCAAATGAACTCACGAGGACAGACAAGATTTTTAGGTCATTCGAGAAGAAATTTCAAATTCCACCTCTCTCTCGAGGGCTGCAAGTCCCTCAAGATACATAGCGAAATAATTCCCTTTAGTGAGAAATACGTGACCATTTAATTAGTAGTATTTATTAAACATTACTTATTTATTTCAATACATTTCAAAGGGCAGTGCATAACCTAGTCAAACATTCTCTACCAAAGTGAAATTATTTAAAAACTCAAGCCCATGCGCATTCGCCACTCGCAGTCTACTCCAGCTTCGTGGTGGAGAAGCTCCTTGACTCAAGCAGCTGACTGGAACCTAATCACTTCTAATTGCTTAACTTTATGATGCCTTCTTCTACTGATCAAGCTACATCTTTTTCCTTTATTTCTCTGCTAGATAGTACCCGAGGAAATTCCACGGTTTAGATTTGGCACACTTGAAATTATTATAAAAACGGATGTATTAAAGATTTACAATGAATTTTTTAGTTTTAAATAAATATTTTACATGAATATATACAAAACTTCCAATCTGTATCTTATCAACCAATACCATGGCCGTGCAGAAGAAGGCTAATAACGGGAAAATGGCGTATTTTATAGTAATGCGGCGCATTTGGTATTCACAATACAAGACTTATAATGCACGTAAACCCGTTCTGATTTCAGTTCAATAATTTTTCTTCAGTAATAGATTGGAGGAAATGAGACGGACACACACACATGGAGATAGGCGGTGTATTATACAAGTAGATATCAATGTGTATGTAGATTTAGTGTGACGTAGTATGTGAAAAATAGAAAATTTGTATTTTTAAAATTTAGGATTCTATAAATTTTATTAATTCGAGGACATTTGCAAATAAAAAACAATATTTGAAGCATTACATTTTTTATACTTTCGGTGCATCTTTTGAAGTATTGTTTTATGGATATAAAAAGCACCGGATTCCTATAAAATGCGCAATTTTTGGTGACTCGCCTCCTTCCTCTTCAATGTGTAAACATTAAATTTCAATGTGTCATGATAATTATAGTTACAAAATTCATTAAAATACCTGACGCATTTTTTTTTTTCGAGGTAGCCCACTAGCTTCTTTAATATTTTCAGTTTGGTGAAGTTGAGTTAGTTTTCGTCCTTCCTAAAGAATGTAGCGATATTCGGAAAAAAAAACTGCTCAAAAATATCAAGTGTTGAAGCTAGGGACGGGAAAAATCAACCATGTGAAATTTAACATTTCTAAAATAGTCTCAGGGAGTTGGGGGCTCACAATGCTGTCTGATAAATTAAAATTTTTTAAGTGACAAGCTAGTCAAAGGTTTGTACATGACAGACAATTGTACTTAGGAGCTTTTTGAGCAAATAAAGAAGCCAAAACAGAAAATGAGTGAGACTAGTTTCCTTAGTTCGTGGTTCATTAACTAGTTGTGTTAACTAGCGGTTAATGTATTCTAATGATCAGAAAATATCTACTAACTTTCACACCAATACTGCAATGCCACACCAGTTAATCATTGTTAAAATACACTAGAAAATACAAAATATTGGACAGAATCTTCTCTTGTACCATAAATGATCACTTTTGAAAGTTATCAGTGTAAGTCATACGAGGATACAAATTTTAGAGGATGGAATTTTGAGATGCAAGCGCTACAGAATGATTACAGTTACAACGTAAGTTTTCAACTGGAGGTATACTCAATGCGCTTAGTAACCTGAAACATCGTTCCAAAAACTTGACCAGATGACAAAGCTTCCGTTATTGATGAACAGACTAATTTAGAACAAATTTTCGTCGTCACAGAGTATTTGGTGCATCAGGAATAAAACTGCACTAAAATCTGATACATGGAAATCAGTGTAGTATAAAGACTCGTTTCATCATATTACCTAACACCCACAGGAGATACATGGATGACACTACCACAATAAATGGCTCCAGCAGTGAAATGTTTACGCCGGACGATGCTTTAATTCGAAAAACCGGAAATTTAGTTTCAAGAATTTCCTGGAACTGTATTTAGTGAAATCAAATGAGCTCTGCTGCCCAGCGCATTTTTCAGTCAATTTAATATTGAAATGGAACACTAAACTGTGTATAGAAGTTAGAAGTTTTTACCTGTGAGATAGGTACACGACAATCAAAGGTCGTTTTACACGAGCAAATCAAAGGCTCTTCTACCTGAGACAATCCAAGGTTTTTCATGAGCCCATCAATAGCCGTTTCACATCAGTCGTTCATCAGAGGCATATTTATGGTAGCTTCTTTATTTCGGAAACAAGTTCGAAAATTTAACATGGAAATCCAACTTTGCGGCCTAGGCTTAGATAATTATAATTTAATCAGAGTTTACTTTGACTTGATGGAAAGGCTGTAGGGCGATCGAACCAATCACATCCTTTCTTCAAAGACTCGTCCATAACTTCAGTGTTTCCCTGGCATGTCCATAACTTGTGGAGTTAAACGTTGAAACTTGCTATGATGGACTAAAATTCTTCAAATATTGGGACATTGTCTCTCAGTACAGCAATTCAAATTGTAAACTAAGTAGGTTCGTACTCTGTCCTTAATTTAAATCATGACGGCGATATTTAGATTCAATATTTACTTTAAATTCTATCAAGTTTACTGGATGTGTCCCTGAATTGAAGGAAACGACTAACGGTTATTCTGTGTAATTTTTGCTTCATACTAACAAATAGAAGAAAAAAAAATCGAAGAAAATGAGTCACAGTTACCACAACCCAACCCCGGTAACTTATATTATCATTGTTATTATATTCTTATTTTACCCGATAACTATAAGCTACTGCGCTCCATAAACCGAACTTTCGCGTGGGTCGGTCTTTCGCACAGAGACTTGCGAAGGCTTCTGAATTTCTGACACTAAGTTTAGCTTTTCAGAGTTGCAGACACTGGGACTGGTCCATTTGGAACTTATGGCATAAAGAATACATAAAATTGAGTTTGGTATACTAAATGAAGTCCCAATAGTCATAGAAATTAAAAACAGTTTATAGTTTAATTCAATCTTGCTTAACAATCTAATCCCAAATCTTATTGCATTAAATAGGACAGTGCCTGTGAAGAAACTGAACAAGTTTTTCATTATCAGAACAATACTCGTGTCGCCGAGTAGTTACTAAACAATAAATAAACAGGTAATGAAGTTTGAGGCTCAATTTCTACCCGCTTTACCGATTTATTCTGAACTTTAAAGTTTACTCTAACATTCTACTTTCACCAGCTAACTTCAACTTGGATTGGCCACAATTAACCCCAATATTCACAATTATCCACTTCCCCCCTTCAAAAAAACACTAACCCTGATCCCCCTCAATTAACTTTGATCGGCTCCCCCCCTCACATAATTCATCCTCCATGATTTATATTTCATGAACAGCTGAAAATTTAACAACCAAATAATCCCCAAACGACACAATTGTGACAGGAAGACCAAGTGCATGTTAAATTAAAACCACTTTACTGGAAAAAGTATTTAAAATTAATTCAAGCGGAAAATTTACTTAAGCAAGCGCTCATCCTTAAAATGATTTCGTACAAAAACGAAAATGATTTTAAAATTTGTTCTATCAAATTCCATCGTTCATTATTGTGAATGAATCCACACCGCTATTTTCTGAATGCTTTCAATACAAGTACTTTAAGGGCATCAGCTTGGATTAAAGATTTCTCAACGTGGCACTAAAATTTGGTCGTACTTATTCAAGAAAACAGAAGAAAAGCCGTGCGTCTGAAATAATTCAGAAGGAAACTGTAAAAAGCGAGCTGAAAATCGCGCCAGAATACTCGGAGATGGAACTACACTTGGACAATAAAGAAGTTTCTGTAAAGGTTACTCTGTCTATCATTAAAGACGTTCCTTCAAACTCTCAACAAAAGCTGCACACTAAACATTTCTTACATCAACTGTAACCGATGACGAACAGATATACCATACTGTTCCTAATGGATATTTCTCATCAAGAACATTGAATTTTTGCACAAAATTTAAAACCAACGTCTATCTTGAACTTCAGACGGTTATGTTTCCGTTATAATGCATGATTTTAAAGTAAAAAATCATATATCAGGTCAGTTCATTTAGGGACACCCACCAATGATAAACACATTAAACAGCCAAAGACACGTAAAATCTAAGGTTATTAAGCCTGCTAAAAACACCGTTCACTTCTACATAGAACTTCAGACGCTTGATCGGGAGACAAGGGAGATGCTACGTCTGCATCCCTGTGTTGCCAGATGCTGTTGGATAATTTCCTCTTCCAAATGTAAAAACTCGTTAAGCCGGTGAAAATCATTAAAATTTTAATCTCTATGGAATTATAATTTGCAACAAATATGTAGTCTATAATTCATTTAAATTATAAAATTTGAGAAAGACTTAAACTTTTAGAACTAACTATGTATTAGGGTGTATATTTGCACTTAATATGAATAGAACATGGCAACAGGAACAAGTTGTTTGGTTCATCCTTGGGTTGCTACCCAAGTCCCATTCCGTCTAACGTGAAGGTATCGATCAAGCACATGCACCTCAATCACGTACAGGCATTTCAGCCATTGCTACGCCCTGCAATCAAACACGAGCCCCAGGAGTTAAGAAGGATTTGGAATCAGTTTTCTAACAAACTGGAGGTTCTTCAGCTAATGTTTGCTGAGAAGATTTTTGAATGTGTTTTCAGTGCTAGCAGAAACCATATTTTATATGGTTAATTCATAATTTCTATAATTCACTGAAATTATCAAATATAAGAAAGACGGAAACTTTTGGGGCTGATTAGGTATTAGGACTCACAGTTTCACTCAATTTTAAAAACATTGCAACAGAAACGAGTAGTTTTTGTGGATTAGCTGAGATTTGAATGTCATCTAATTCTAATGCTAGTATTTGTCGGAAATGTGAAAGTTTCTTGCTCTTTTTAAAATTATACTAATAGTGTTTCAGTAAAACCTTTACCAGGAACATAAATTCAGCTTTACGTTGATAGCCAACTCTTTAAAAAATAAATATTAACAGCCCCAGGACGAGTTGTCTTCCAGCTTCTTCTTCTTCTTCTTCTTTCACTTTTATTGGAGCTTCGGAAATGAGTCCATGCGGCTCCACGCCTTCAGGGATGTTTTATTGTTATTCTGATGTTTAGCACACAGGCTGAAAGAAGTTACAGAAATTTTATTCTGCGTGGTTCCACTCGAAGAATCCGTTCCCTTCTAAATTTTGCGCCTGTAGTAAACTGAAGGCAGTAAGACTCCAGATGAGGCTGATGAACACTCTTCCAGCTTCGCTATGGGGATAAGCGTCTTCTTATGCAAGACAATTTGTATGTTAACTTCTGATAAACTTTCCTGGTAATTTAATGAACCGGTATGTCTAAACTAAGCCTGAGCTCCTACAATTTTCGTACATGAACTCTAACAGTTTTCGTATTTTTGAAGAACTTTTAAGAAAAAATTCTCTTTCGAAAATTTGGACTTTCGTACAATTTGTTTCAGAGGCACCGTTTTTTTAGATCAGACGACAACGTAATTATTTGTTAACGTCAGTGGCTGGTGGACGACCCTCCAAGTTTTCGATGGCTATGTGCACAGAATACATTGCAAATAAATTTATTAATACGGTGGAAGCATTCGATTCTACACTACCGACTCTCCTTCAAAAATACTACATGGCTTAGAGCAAGGTCTAAGGAATTGAACTAATTTCAATGATTTCTTCCCTCCTGGAAATCAGTTGCAATGAAGAGACTACAATAATCTTCTTTATGAGGTTTTTTGTTGCTTGTTAATAGCCAAATGAATATTCGACGTAGAAAATACTGATACATTTAGTGGGTAGAAGCAATTTGTGCGTCGATGTCGAGCTTAAAAATGTACACTTTGTTTTAATATTTAATTTATTGAAAAACTCTCACCATTGAAAACAAACTTAACTGCTCTGGTCAGAAACAGTTGGTCCATGCAACTTGTGATGTTGGTCGGAAGCAGTTAGTGCGGAGGGAAAAAGATTTCATATATTCAACTTCTACCTTTATACACTTAGTTTCAACGTTAAACCTTATATGTACTTGAGAAAAACAAAAAATACAAGAAACATAGATAAAGAATTAATTTCTTGGAACATTATTGCCAGATTGTTTCCCTGACTGTGCACCAACTGTTTCCGACCAGGAGTGTTGAGGCCGATGGTTATTTACTGCAGTACTAGGAGACCACGGGGGCAGTGTTATAAAATCTATTAACGGTTAAAAACTGAAGACTTCAAACTGATTAAACTATTGTCAAGGATTTTTTTGTGTAAACCTTGGCACGGCCGGGCCTACGAGGGCTATTTTCATGACAAAATATAAATTAAAATTGGGTTTCTCAACCTTATTCATTCCAAACACGTGCATAACATCTGTATATAAATTTAAAGTTTTTGAAAGTCTATAAACAACGGAAAAAGTGTGGTTTTCAGTGTTGTACTCACTTCTTGATCTTTCTATGGTCAAGAAAATTATACAAAGTTCTCTTGTCTGCATTACACACAGTTCCCTTGTTAGAAGTATGGACTGGAATGAGGCTGCCGCTACAATTTTATGCACTGCCTTTTATTGTATTTGACCAGTTAACACTTTGTGATTGAAAACATTACATTTGGTGTAGCAATTAATGTAGTGACGGAAGTGTACTAATATGGAAGTGTGCAAGAGAGACGAAGTCCGTCACAACGTCAGTTTCCGATGAAAACTGCTTTAAAGGACTTAAAACTGTATATATATATATATATATATATATATATATATATATATATATATATATATATATATATATATATATACATATATACATATATATATACATCCCTTCGTTGCTAGGTTTGAATAATGTATCGAAGTCTGTTTTCATTAGACTTTGTCCTCCAGTCCAGACCAAAAAAAGTTGTCGATGTTGACCAGTTTGTGTGCGGGTGTTCTGTTCAGAAAAGACGAATTGCATTAGATCAGGTTATTTACCATTTAGCTGAAAAAATGGGATGACAATTAAATTCATTTTTCAGTTTTAGCCCCAGTGACCAGTCTGGAAAGGGTCTTCTGCATCTACGGCATGGGACTTGGGTAGCACGGCATGGGACTTGGGTAGCACGGCATGGGACTTGGGTAGCACAGCATGGGACTTGGGTAGCACAGCATGGGACTTGGGTAGCACGGCATGGGAGTTAACAACCCAAGAATGAGCCTAACATCTCGTTTCTATTGCCTTATACTATTTTTCCTTCATCCGCCCATATTATGGCCTACATAGACCCATACTTCATAGTTGCCTGCTGTGATCAGAATTTATTTAAATACTATATAGCCAAGAGAGAAAGACCGACCCTTGGCCCAGCACAGTTTGCAACTGCACTTGACAGAAACAAGAAGAGTTCAGGATCATTAGAAAATGGCTTAAACTTGTCCAAGATTATGAAGGGAAATTCGCAGTTCGAAGGATAATCTTTTGAATTTTAGTTTTTAAATGGTTTATAGGAACATTAGTAGAGAGTTGTGTTCAGGACTTCGAGTGAAATTTTTTCGAAAAATTCTTATAGACATTGTATGGCTATGAGAATTGTATGGATTTGGACGAATTTTACCTGCATTTTTATCTTATTCCCGTTTTACTGGGAATTTAAATTAATTTTAACATTAACTACTTGAGAGAAGCTATTGCTTCACTTAAACCAGTCAAGTCATTCAGTATTACTCGTGACTTAGATTTCAATCATCAAAGCACAATCCAGCTTGAATTCAAATGCGCTCCGCCGGATGTAAAAAAAAATTCTTCAATAAATCTTAGTGTTACTGAAAATCTAATTGTCTATCCTAACCACTGAATTTGCCTTCGCCATCTCGTGATGCATCTTACGAATGCGAAAGAAATTCTTCACATAGCTCAGGGTTGACCTCTCAGTAGAAATCAATACCACTTCAAGATGTCGTGGAGACTCCCGTGAATTCAGAAATTTAGTCTCCGTTCATAATATCAGTGAAGCTTCTTTCCTGACTACACAACTCGAAAAAACTTTACCCTAACTTGACAAAATTCGAGCAGTGAAGAAAACATTTGTTGTGCACAGGGTGCGGCAACATGGTTCCTTT
Source organism: Trinorchestia longiramus (assembly GCA_006783055.1). NCBI lineage: Eukaryota > Metazoa > Arthropoda > Malacostraca > Amphipoda > Talitridae > Trinorchestia > Trinorchestia longiramus. The sequence goes on from VCRD01000464.1 coordinate 236,664, forward strand.
TTTCAAAGAAAGTTCCTTTCAAAAAAGGAAGTTATGTTGCTGCACCCTGTATATATTCCACATATTTTTGTTAGAGAATGGAGAGGATTATCCTTTGGTCAATTGATTTTAGTATGGTTGACGTAATGAGGGCTAATAATTGTATGTGGATTTTTGGAAAGTTGTGTGAAGCCGTGGAAAAACATGAAAGAAACAGAAGGGAAAATTTAAGAAAAGAACAGTACACCAAAAGAGAACTCTGAGGCAATAATCAGAAATCTAGCAAAGTTTCATTCGTTGAATAAACTTTATAAAGACAAAACTGATAAGGCTCCTCAATCTTGTTTTAAAAAAAATTTATTATCTCTCCTCTACTTAATATATTCGCTAATAGAATGTATAGTCATTTTGTTCATGACATAATTAGAGTCTCATACTAGAAAATCTACAAAACAGAATAAGGCAACCCAAAGTGTAATTAAAAGCGTTAAATCCTGAATATCACGGCTATTAGAACCTATTAACCTACTTGTATAATGCAGAAGCTGCTTATGCACAGCAAAGTTTGTTATGGAAAGACTTGTTTTAGTGACAGCTTAGTTAATCTTTCATTATAATTATTGTGAGCATGCATGCTGTACAACCTCAGAGTGAGTAAATCTCACGTTAGTTGAGAGGTGTGTAATTAATTTTATTTGATTGATGCGTCTTGGTAATATTGCATGGCACTACACTGAAACCGAGCTATTTAGAATAGAATGAGGCTATAGGAACGAACCTTCGGGCTCATTCTTGGGTCGGATAATTACTTCGATAATTATTCGGTTGTTTACCCAAGTCCCATGCCGTATTTCCAGCCGCGTCAACCATGTCGGCAGCGGGATACGAACAAGGGTCTTTCCGCTCGCAAGCAGATTCGCTCACCAATCGACCGAGCTGGTGGTTTGCACTATTATTTGCATTATTCACAACTTGTAAAACTTTTTAGAGCATTTGTTTATTTCTGTAATGCCAGTTTATATATTTCATTTTCATTGACGTTTCCGTGCATCTATAAACTCTTTAAATCCTGAATTATGAGTCTAATTACGACTAATAACGTGGTTTGAGTGCAGCCCTTGAATCAGGAGCAGCTGGAGGCAGCTGAGAAAGAGCGATTATTTGTTCAATAAGTATTTAAAGTCTAAATTTTTGAACGTGAACTCAGAAATCAAGGAATTCACGCATGTTGTTATGCAAGTCAGGAGCAATTTAATAAAATTACTCGCCAATACAAAATGAAACCTGAAGAGATAGGCTTTGTTTTATACATTTAAAAATATTTCCTACACAAGGATCAGCAACAAAAATTTTTTTCAACTATAGTTCCTTTTAAAAACAGGAGTTATGTTGCCTGCATATGCAGTGAAATTTAACACGTTGAGTGCGATACGACCCACCGGTGGGTCACTTAGGTTAGGTTCTGTAATTTTTTCCAAGTCTTTTAGTGCCTATGTGTACAAAGTAAAGATTTGCACCGGCTGGACAATCGCAACGAACGTGTTAAACAAGATGAAGCTACTGCTCATAGAGCAAGCGTATCGAAAACTATGCCGTGGGAAACACGACTGTTTCCTGGATACCTAATGAGCTCTGCTAATTTTGTAGCGTTTTAATAAGAACCTCTGATTGATGCATTTTTATACCCAATTATCACAAAGACTCTAATTACTTGATAATAAATACCTATACATGACATTATTATGCAGTTATTCAATGCAATTCATAACTCGAAGTGAAGGCTAAAAGGAAGAGTGGCAGTGTCCATTTAACCATAAGTCAAGATATCGAGAACAATTTGTAGCCAAAGTCTTATTTTATTATCAAAATGTAAAGCTAAGAAGGTTGAGTTTTTTCAAGCATATTATGAATTGGAAAAGGATTCATTTTTTTACGAGAAATTCCTTCATGTTTTTGCCTCGAGCCTTGTCTCAGAGCAGCCTTAGATTAAACACAAATCAACTCGACTGAAAGAGATGCTGGGTATGTTAATGTAAATGATTATCATAAAATTACACTGTTATGAATGAAAATACGGATGAAATTTCAAGCGATTTTGTTGAAACATTAACCCTTTAGCGACTAATTTTTTTCTAGTTTGTACGTCTAAGCTCACAAAGACCGTCTGTACACTGATGCAATGAAGCACGCTGAGAGCCAGGCAGCCAAAAGAACGACGCTGTAACATGCCGCCGCGTTCAAACCTAGTAGCAACCTCATATTGCTCACTGTTTAATTATTAGAACAATTCTCTCAAAGACCGTAAAAGAGGACCGTATGGTCCTTTTCGTTGCTAAAGGGTTAAATAAAGAGTGCAAAATGGAAAAGAATAGTTCCTTAAGTAAAAGGTTATTCGTACTTTGTGACATCACAACGAAAAGATTCGATTTTTGCACGTGAGAATCTATTTACTAGCTGCAAAGCGATCATCTAAACGTAATTTATCTTGATGGGGATTTCGTTTTCGGCCGTCTCTGAAATACAGGGTGTGTTAGATATCCGAGGACACCGAACGAAACAAAACGAAAAAAAGAATGTCTTCAGATACCTTACGCACCCTGTAGTCTCTTTCCCTCGTTGATTTTAGTTTAGTTGAGATATTGCTCTCCATGGTGCATGATTTTGATTATATAAAATGTCTTTAGTTTTGCGTAATTACACTGGCCTCCATACCGTAGTTTGTAGCGCAAGAAATTTTGAATGAAAGGCAAAGAACGCAATATGGCTATTCTATAAAGTACTAGTGTGGTCACATCTGAAATATGCAGTACAACTCTAGCCTCCTACCCTACGAAGATATAATAATAAAATGGAAAAAATTCAACATAAAGCAACGAAAATGATTCCTGAACTCCGAAATATTAGCTACGAAAGGCGTCTCCAACAGGTTCAACTCATTCCCATAGAAAAAAGAAAACTGCGAAAACAACTTATTGAGACCTATATATATTTTAACGGACTTGGCGATGTTGCCCTGGAACGGCTTTTTGACAGAGACGACAACGTGCGAACCAAAAATAACGGTCATAGACTAATTATAAGAACCTTCATGACATCCTAGGCTATAAACTTCTTTTCACTTAAAATTGCCGAAACTTGGAACCAGATGCCAGAAATATGGTTTCTGTTGGCGCTGAAAAATGTTCAAAAATCATCCCGACAAATATTGGATGAGGTACCTCCAGTTTATTAGAGAACTAATTCTACATCCTTCTCAACTCCTGGGGCTCGTGTATGATTGCAGTGCGTAACAATGACTGAAATGCCTGTACGTGATTGAGGTGCATGTGCGTGATCGATACCTTCACGTAAGACGGAATGGGACTTGAGTAGCAACCCAAGGATGAACCAAACAACTTGTTCCTGTTGCCATGTTCTATTCTTATTAAGTGCAAATATGTACCCTAATACATAGTTAGTCCTAAAAGTTTAAGTCTTTCTCAAATTTTATAATTTAAATGAATTATAGACTACATATTTGTCGTAAATTATAATTCCATATAGATTAGAATTTTAATGATTTTCACCGGCTTAACGAGTTTTTACATTTGGAAGAGGAAATTATCCAACAGCATCTGGCAACACAGGGATGCAGATGTAGCATCTCCCTTGTCTCCCGATCAAGCGTCTGAAGTTCTATGTAGGAGTGAACGGTGTTTTTAGCAGGCTTAATAACCTAAGATTTTACGTAAGTTTTGGGCTGTTTAATGTTGTTATCATTTTTGTGTGTCCTTAGATGAACTGACGTGAAATATGATTTTTTGCTTTAAAGTCCTATATTTTAACTGGAACATAACTGTCTGAAGTTCAAGATGGACGTGTTGTCTTATATTTTGTGCAAAATTCAATGTTCTTGATGAGAAATATCTATTAGAAACAGTATGGTATATCTGTTCGTTATCGGTCACAGGTGATGTAACAAATGTTCGGTTTGCAGCTTTTGTTGAAAGTTTGAAGGAACCTCTTTCTTGATAGACAAAGTAACCTTTGCAGAAACTTCCTTATTGTTTAATACGGTGAATCCAAAGTGGTACGAATGTGGGCCACTTAAGTTTGGTTCTGTGAATTTTAAAGTGCCTTCTAGTAATAATATGTACAAAGTGAAGATTTACACCGGCCTGGCAATCTGAGGCAACGTGTTAAGTGTAGTTCCTTCTCCAAATGTTCTGGCGCAATTTTCAGCTCGTTTGTTTTACAGTTTCCTGTGAATCGGTTCAGATGTACGACTTTTCTTCTGAATTCTTAATAAGTACGACCAAATTTCTGTGCAGTGTTAAGAAATCTTTAATCCAAGTTGAAGTCCTTGACGTGCTTGTATTAAATACATAGAGAAAATAGTGGCATGAATTTGCGATAAAGAACTGCAAAATTCAGCATGGCGATTTTAAAATGAGCTACCTCTATTCAAAATCTTTGTAGGCAGAAGTGATTGCTCATGTAAATTTTCGGCTTAAATTAATTTTCAATAATTTACATGCAAACTGGTCTTAATCGAACATGTATTTGGTGTTTGCTGTGGTGCTTCGTGTCAAAATTGTTGTTTGGTGTTTATTCTGCTGTTAAATTCTCAGTTGTTCATGTAATATAAATCACGAAGGATCAAGGTAAATTATGGTGGGGATGAGAATTAATACTGGTCGATCCAAGTTCAAGTTAGCTGGTGGTAGTAGAATGTTAAAGTAAACTTTTAAAGTTCAAAATAAATTAGTAAAGAGGGTAAAAATTTTTGACCCTCAAACTTAATTATCTGTTTATTTATTGTTCAGTAACTACTTTGTGACACGAGTATTTCTTCTGAAAATGAAAAACTTGTTCAACTTCACCTTAGCAGGCACCATGACCTAAATAATGCAATTAGATTTGAGATGTGATTGGACTGATAGGCGGGTGGGGGTGTTGGTGTTGGCTGATTTGGGGTGGGGGTATTTTGGGATTTGAAGGGAGTGTTGGTGGGATTAGGGGTGTGGGTGTTCGGGAAGTTTGGGTGCGTACGGCCGTGGGGATTTAAGATAAACTGGGCTGCAAACGACGTGCATTAACAATGACAATTGAAGACAAAGTTCCTCAAAATTAGGCAAACTCTTGCTCTAAAAGTAAGTAGAAAAGATGACGCATTTCCCAACATTTGCTATCGTTTTAGTGCTTCTTTCACACATTGCTTGTAAATGATTGAAATGAATGGTGTTATAGGTGAAGTCTTGTAGGTACAAAAAAATTGTCCAAGAATACATTTAACACGTTGACTCCGAAGTGGTACGTATGTGTACCACGTAGGTTAGGTTTTGTAATTTTTTCAGATTCTTCTAGTGACTATGCGTACAAAGTGAAGTTTTACACCAATCAAGCAATCGGAGGCAACGTGTTAAAGAATCTAGTCCTGCTCGGGTGATATGTAGGAGTCTGGACTCCCATCAAGGAGGGAGTTTGGAAATGTCTGTCCTCGTCAGGTAACTTTGTGGAATAGCGCTTCTCGGTACGCAGCTCTATCTGCTGACTCAGCAATACTCGTCGTGAAAGACTGTTGTATGTTCTGGTTTTAGATATTGGTTTTTCTAAATTTTTATTTCTCCGAAACCTGTACAGTGTAAAAAAACCTAATGCAAAAGCCTTCAATTCTGTTTCATTTTGGTCGTTACTTGTACTGCGTTTCTTTTGACCTTCTGAATACGCCACTGTTCGATTTCGTCAATTTTCTTACTCGAATTCTTTTGAAAAGTGTAGCGGACTGAGCAACTAAGACCAAAATCGATCCTTCAGATGCTGCTGGAGCATTCGTTTGATTTATGTTAACGATGATTAAATCTGGATTAAACAGACTATTTTATACTCGGATTATACCGGCAATAAGTTTTACTAATTGCTTGCTGAAACCAGATTAAGTTTCAAAAGACTAGAGTAGTGAATAACTGCTATTACTTGCTCTATTTTTCATTATTAAAATAGACAAATATATGATCCACGATGATTGAAATCACAGATTAAGTCGTAAATTTGATCATCTCGCGACATCTGAATATCTAAATCGGTAGTTTCCAACCTTTGACCTATGACGACCCATTTTAGAACAAATAATCGATCCACGCTCCCATTCCTTCAAATAGCTGTGTTCTTTTGAATTCCGAAAACTCGTTTATAATGGAACTGTACTCCGTAAAACATGAATATACAAATGTATGTATCAGGTGAATTCATAAATAATTGAGAAAAGGTCGCAACTTCGTTTGGGGTCGCGACCCACAGGTTGGGAAACTCTGATCTAAATAATCAGAAACCTTAGCTTTTTTTTTTTTTTGAATTTTCATTGCAGGTTAATAATAAAATGGGAGACACAAGCTGGAGTTCGGACTTCTCAGAGACGGATTCACGTTTCCCTAGACTCGAGTTACCAGCCTACCCTCTGCGCGAACACAGAGACTTCTGTTTTAGTTCATCAGACACCTGTGTGTTCGCTGCCATGCAAGACAACGGCTTCAACGCTCGAAAAGCAGAACTAGGCTCAGCGCAAACAGCAAGTAGTCCTGTGGTGAGACGAGAACAGACACCCAAGAAAGAAGTTCCCAAGGAAAAGTCTAAGAAATGCATGAAATTTCTCGCATGTGTAATTTTAGTGTTAGTAGTAGGGCTCTTGTGCAAGTTGTTCGTCGACGTATTTTAGAAGTGGTGTGAGAAATGTATTAAACTAGAATCTTGTTATTTTAGTGAAGTGTTTTACAACTTAAGTTTCATTTTACTTGTCCAATTAGCCATTCTTAAAATATTGACTAAAGACAATGGTTTTTCAATTTGAATATTTCCTAGCGATGTTAGTGTCAATGCTGAAGTAATCCTTTAATATAATTGCTATTCTTTGTTTAAATGTTAACAGGTTCAAGTCATTTTAATGAGACTGCTGAAAATATCCAGCTAATTTTCCACATTCGTTAAGAAATAAATGCTTTCAAATTCAAACAGATTTTCATTGTCCTAACTTGGCTATTGCCAACGGGCAGTTTCCAGACCTATGGAAGATTCCTGAACTTATCGAAACAGAAAAAAACCATCTTTATTTCCAATCAAGTACACAGTACATAGACATTTAGTACATTGGTTTTTAAATTCTCAAGGTTAACATTCTTAGAGTAAGGACGATGGTGAGCTCCATGCGACGATCCTGGGATGTGTCCATGGGCGATGAGTTGAGGTCTTACCGATAAGTGCGAGCTCACGGCGTGAAACGAGAAACGGTTCGTATTCATTGCCGGGTTTCGAACCCGCACGCAGTCTTTCTGCACAAGCAGAGACCCGATACAGAACACGGGCTGCTTACTAGAATACAAAAGAACACAGCTATTTGAAGGAATGGGAGTGTGGATCGATTATTTGTTCTAAAATGGGTCGTCATAGGTCAAATTAAAATGAATTGCCAAAATCCACATAAAGGGTCTCCAAAACAGTCAATTTGGAAGTTGGGAGTCTCCATACAATATTTGATGAAGCATGAAGAGTTATTATCGGAAAATCATCAAATTCTATGTATACAACAAGAATTGTTAAAGAAATTAGGAGTTTGTTAACCCTTTAGCGACCAAGTGGACTATTCAGTCGCCTTTCACGCTCTTTGGGAGAATTGTTCTGATAATTAAACAGTGAGCAATATGAGGTTGCTACTAGGTTTGAACGCTTCTGCATGTTACAGCGTCGTTCTTTTGGCTGCCTGGCTCTCGGCATGCTTCATTGCATCAGTGTACAGACGGTCTTTGTGAGCTTAAACGTAGAAACTAGAAAAATAAATTCGTCGCTAAAGGGTTAAAAGTGAAGAACGTGTCTGTAGGGAAGTGGTTAGGGTGACAATTATTGGCTAACAATTTTGAGACGCGACTGTCTTTCGAGATTTGACTCGAGGAAAGCACACGGAGAAAAAAAAGGCCAAAATTTACTGCATGCAGATGAAAATTTTTGAACAATCCGTTGTTAACACGTTGACTCCGAAGTAGTACGTATGCGAACCACTGAGGATAGGTTCTGTAATTTTTTCAGATCCTTCTAGTGACTATGCGTACAAAGTGAAGTTTTACATCAATCGGGCAATTGGAGGCAACGTGTTAATTATTGGAACACTTCACGTACGTGAAGTTTACCTGAATGACATTACTTCGCTGTCATCACCTTTCTAAACTTTTAATCCTGATGACGAAAAGTTTGAGTAGGAGAGTTAGAGTTTGGGTGTTCGTATGTCTTGGACATTTCAGTTATGCAGTGTTTCAAAATTTCACTAATTAAAGACCAAGTTATTCTTCAAATTAAAAAGTTCGTTTTGCTGGTGCGGAAGCTTCACTATATCCGTATACTCGAGCAACTAATTTGTGTTATTTCGAAAACCTTGTGTAGGTTGCAATGTATGTTTTTTCATTGGAAATATTTATTGTTTAGAAGTGTGTTAATGATTTGGATCTACTGTGTCGATGGGTTAGATGTAGTGTATTCATGGTTTAGATATGTGCGTAGTAAAAATCTCAATTATCTTAGAATTTTGACACGTAAGTGAAGTGCCTTGATGATAATGGTTTTCTTCATCGTTTAAAATGTTTACGTTATCAAGAAACTCGTCTAAAAAATGTCGTTTTTCATACTTAAAAAGAAAAATTAAGAAATCTTGAAATTTACGAGCAGTTTCAGATAAATTATTATAAATCCCTTTGCAGTCCACAGAATCAATAGGATATATTAACAAATAAGGGGAATATATTGTCAATAAGATATTGAAAGCTGCAGATTTCACTGTTATTCAGAGTCAAACGCTACTCCTAAAGTGGTGGAAATAATGACACTCTACATTTGTGCTTATATCTTTATAAATATTGATTGAAATGCTATAAATTTTTGACCATAGGTAATGAATAAAACGAGTGCTGATTCAAATTTTATATTAGAATATAGTTTTTGTACAGTTATTACAAAAATACTCTACAGAGGATCAAAATTTAATGGAAATGAAGATTAGACACCTTGTAAAAAAAATTATGTCCATCCGAAATATTTCAGCTTTGACAGCTAGGAATAGAATCAAAACACACCAATATTCCCCTAGGCTGCACGTTGACATTGTAATATCTTACCAGGTTTAAATTGCGAAAAATCTATATTTTACAGCATGGGCAGAGAAAGTTCTCTCTCGAAATTTGAAAGTCATGTAATAGCTCTAAGTAGTCAAGGATGCTCCTATAGTTCAATTTTGAAGCATATTAAGAGGTCAAGAACAATAATTCGAATTTTTTGCAAAATCCTGAAGCGTATGGATCAAATAAATCCCCTGGACGTCCACCCAAGCTTACTCCAGCCAGTCGGCGCTGAATGCTACGTGAGGTTTCATCTACAGGAAAGAGTTTCCAAAAATCTTCAAACGTGTCTAAAGTTGAATGTAACTCTCAGAAAATTCTCAATGCTTCATAAATTTTTTATTTAGGAAGAGGAAAACAAAACCAGAGCGGAAGAAGATACACAAAAAACGACGAGAAGAGTGAGTGAGGGAAAAAGTACAATGGAATGATGACAATTGGGCAAAAATTGTCTTCTCAGACGAAAAGAAGAGGGGCTCTTAGACGAGCCTGATGGTTTTCTATACTATTGGCATTATTTGAGGAAGGATGAGCAGATCTTCAGCAGAAGGCCATTTGGAGGTGGATCATTGATGATTTGGGGAGCTTTTTCAGCAGAAGGTAAGGCGAGTCTGGTACAGATGGAGGGAAAACAAAATTCAGTAATATACGCTGAAGTATTGCGAAAAAATCTTATATCATTTTTAGATAATTTTCCCCAGAATACTGCTGTGTTTCAACAAGACAATGCGGCCATCCACACTTCAAAACGCACAAGAGAGTGGCGTACTGGCCACAATATCCGCACTCTGATTTGGCCAGCTAAGTCACTAGATCTAAATCCTATAGAAAACCCATGGAGTGTACTGGCTAGACAAGTTTACGCCGATGGCAGACGATTTGAAAGCAAGCAGAAGCTTTGGCGTGTTGTCCAGGAGTGCTGGGGAAAAATTTCCCAATAAATTCTTAGGAATTTAGGAAAATCAATGAATGATCGTTGTCTAAATGGTTTGCAAGGGTAATGAAATACTTGTAAATACTAGTCATTTTGATTTTTTTGTCAACAACATTCATGGTTTCTAAGAAAATATTATCTAGTGCAGGGTGTTTAATCTTCATATTCATTAAATTTGTTCCTCTGAAGAGTATTTTTGTAATAACTGTACAAAAACTTTACCGTAATGTAAAATTTGAACGTACGTACTTTTTGTTTTATTTCTTACCTAGGGTCAAAAATTTATTGTATATCAATCAAGATTTATAAAGTTATAAGCAAAAACGTAGAGTGTCTTATCATTATTTCCACCACTTTATTGACGGCATAAAACTTTGTGATAAAATTTCGGTAAACTGAGTTGTTGTCGTGGGTGGAAGATGATGTTGTGAACCCGTAGACTGTTTTATTATCTTTATTTTCATTGTTACGTTGTTTGCTTACCTGTCTGTAGTTATAGCCTGTACTTACTGTCTGTACTCCCTGCCTTACTTACTGCCTATTCTCACTGTCAGTAGTTAGTGTGTGTACTTACTGCATGTACTTACTATTTCTACTTACTGTTAGTACTAAGTGTGTGTAGAGCACACTAAGGTAAGACATTTCGAAGTGTCACACTGAGTGTCATGGAAAGAGGTACAGTACAGCTGCTGAGCTTCTTTCGTGTATGATAAAATACTTCCGTTGTCTCAGCTGTTGGCTCTGAAAAACATGTTATTTTAAGACATTTATAGGTTGGATGTAGTGTATTTAGGGTTTAAATGTAGTGGATTTATCGTTCCAATGCAATGCCTTGTATGGAATATTTGTATTTTAAGTTTGAATGTAATATAAATCAATAAAATAGGTAATGAATGGGGGTAGGAAACTTCGCTACACAGGGGTGCGGTAACGTAACTTTTTTTGAATGGAACTTCCTTTGAAAAAAGGAAGTTATGTTGCCGCACCCTGTACTAGATTTCGATTATAGCGGACAAATTATCCAATAACTGAAGCGTTGTAGCATTTCTCCTTAGCCTGTCGTGTACCGTGGGTCGTTTGGGAGAATTGTCGCTTATCCTTCCAGTTCGCGCAGTGTTAACTCTTCACTTAAGAGTAGACTCACATGTGATAATTTTCACGTTTTTTACTGAATTTTTCGTTTGATTTGCCAGTAGACGCAGGCTTTGCGAAGGAATTTCCACATTGAAGGATGTGCCTTTGGTATCCAATACAATACATGTATACCCTACCGAGTTTCCTCCTATCTAAATCCTTAAGAGCGTCACAGAGAGACGGACCAAGCAAGGAAGCAACAAATTCTGTATTATTATGTAGGATGGAGGTGCTATCCTCTGGAAGTAAGAGACCTACAGTTGAACCTCGATTTAACGGACACACTTTCCCCCTATTAGACCGTTAACTCCAGCATAATTTTGGATTGGTTATAAACTTTTTTCTAATTTTAAATAAATTTGAAGATTTGTGAATGAAATACAAGGTGCGGCAACAAAACGTTGCATTTGAAATCCATTGCATCGGGGGATGTATCACAGCTCCATTGACTGAAGAAAGATCTAGGCTCATTTGATCTATAGGCTCGGAGAGAGTACAGTCACAAGCTTATGTCATGTACAAAAGGTAAATAAAATTTAGTTTTCCTAATGGAATGAACGGCCATGATGAACAGTGGCTCTCACTTTTAGTCCATTATTACGAGAGGGAATTGTACTATAGGGCCACATACAGCACCGAGTATTGCTATAAAGCCGTATGATGCATTAAGTATTGTTTTAAAGCCACATAAGGCAAGAAGTATTGCTACATAACCATATAAAGCACTGATTACTGCTATAAAGCCATATAAAGTAGAGCAAAGCAGCGCCATTTTTGATTGGTCTATTATATACTACTAGACAGTTCCAGTAGAAATTCCACGGTTTAGATTGTACTGATTTGAAATTATTAAAGATGAATGCATTAAAGATGTGTGACGAAATATTGTACGCTAAATGAATATTTTACATTTATATATACAGAACTTCCATTGTGCATCAAATCTACGGATAGCATAGCCAAAATAGTACCCTTTGAAATTCCTTGATTTAAAAGTGATAAAATCAAGGGTCTATCAAATAAAATACATTTTTCACTTTTACCCGTGGTATTATCAGAATCTGAATATTTTTTTATGGATGTATACAACACTTCCATTTTCTATTTTATCTACCGATAAAATGGTCGTGTAAGAAAAGAAAGATAATAACGGAAAAAATGACGTGTTTTATAACGATCTGGTACCTTTCGTATCCACAGTACAATGCTTGTAATATGATACATGCATACCCGTTCTGATTTCAGTTCAATAATTTTTCTTCAGTAATAGATAGGAAGTAATGGCACGGACAGATACAGAGAGAGAGAGATACATAGTCGATTACACACATTGATAACATTTTCTTCGTATTTCCTTGCATTCCTGCTTGGTATTACTGACACAAAAAGAAGCTTTATTCTTTTCGCTCTTCAGCAGTCATGCATGTAGATGTCACTTGCTAGCTCTAGACCTACTCTTCTTGTTGAAAAAAACGTTCTTTTCTAGAATAGTCTTCCCGATAAGAAATTTTTGCCCCTCGGATAGCTCAGTTTATCCTATGGGGATCATTGGCATTCCTGATGTACGCTAAAAACAATTTTAGTCTTATATTTTAACCCTTTAGCGACTAAGTGGACTATTCGGTCGCCTTTCACGGTCTTTGGGAGAATTGTTCTAATAATTAAACAGTGAGCAATATGAGGTTGCTACTAGGTTTGAACGCTTCGGCATGTTACAGCGTCGTTCTTTTGGCTGCCTGGCTCTCAGCATGCTTCATTGCATCAGTGTACAGACAGTCTTTGTGAGCTTAAATGTAGAAACTAGAAAAACAAATTGGTCGCTAAAGGGTTAAATGTTTCTTTGACAAGTTGTGCAAAAGTACGTAAAAAGCTAGTAGAAATGAGATATAATTTAGGTAGTATTTTCTTCATGGAAAAAATTTGGACCGAATAAGGTTAGTATTGGAAAAATAAGTTCCAATATTTAAATCCTCCTGAATCGGAGGTCGTCAATCGTCTGCATCAGTCTCGACCGTCACCAGGAAGCTCTCTTCAATGGAGGATTTTACTTTTTTCTTTTCTCATCAATGAGTTTACGAAGCATAGTTTCCCAGATATCACCCGGTGTTTGGGCACTGCTGAGGAGAATGAGTATTTTTATTAGATTTAACACATTCATTGCGGTATGATCGGGTTAGGTTCTGTAATTTTTTCAAAGCTTTCTAGTGACTGCATGTACAAAGTAAAGATTTGCACCGGCTAGGCAACTGCAATGAATGTGTTAAAGTAGCTGGATGCAAGATTTTAAGGATTTATTTACTTCAGAATGCGCCATCAAGCTCAAGAAGCATGTAAATCTGGCAACCATGGCGAAATCAAAGTGGTCAGAAAGTCTCGAAGAAAAGGCAGGATGACGGGCGCTGGTCACGGCGATGTTCATAGTTTTTAAAGTTATTGACCCACTTCAGAGGCCAAGAAGTGGGAGGCCTCTGAAGTTATTGACCCACTTCAGAGGGCGTGAAGAGAACGGTCTCTGAAGTTGCCCACTTCAGAGGCCAAGAAGTAAGCAATCTCTGAATTTCATTACCCACTTCAGAAGCAACGAAATGGGAGGCATTTCAGGTTATTGGCCCACTTCAGACAGGCTACACCATCTGAAAAGGCGAAAAAGGCTACATATAATGGACAGGCTGTCAAGTGGGAGGCTTTTTTAGTTGATGGCCCACTTCAGCCAAGATTTCACGTCGTCTACGCAGCATCTCTTGAAACAGTAGTGCAGCTGCACGGTGAAAGAAAAATGTAACCTTTTGGGTTCAAAGTGAGCTGTGTTGCTGTTCCTCAGTGCCAAGTCCTACATCAAGATTACAGTAACTTTTTTATCAATGTTTCCTTTATACTCTCAGGTATTTTTTACCCTTAGAAAAGAATTGTTCGAATGAGTATTTGTGTGATGCCAAGTTTTCATTTATTTCCCACTTCAGGTAAATGTCTGAAAATTAACATTAGTATAATATCAGCATCTGATTATTATCCTTACGTAACATACCGAACAAATAAGTTTCTTGTCTAATTGAGTCAGAGAACATATATTAATAATCCATTACCTTTTCATTTTATCAACTAACATGTAAAAATGATTAGCGAACATTTAGTTGAGTATATGGTTATTTTCGTTAAGTAGAGGATATATACGAGGGGCATTCAAAAAATACGCGGAATTTTGTAATTCTTTATTAATTTTTCTATGCAATGGGTCTACTTTTCAACATATCTTCCGTCAAGGTCAATGCACTTTTCTAGGCAGTGCTTCCATCCTTTTAGACCAATTTTGAAGAAATTTGCAGACCTCTTTATGAGCCATGTTTTTGCTGCGTGTTTTGCTTTATCAGTGCCATTAAAATGGACGCTTTTCAACTGTTCTTTGAATTTTAGGAATAATAAAAAGTCAAATGGAGCTTGGTCTGGGCTATAAGGTGGATGTGGCAGCAATTCCCATCGAAATTCTCTCAAAACTTCTTTCGTAACGCGTGAAGAATGCACTGGGGCGTTGTCGTGATGGAAGAGAATTCCACGATGGAGCTTCCCTGGACGCTTTTTAGCTAATTCTGCTCTGAATTTCCTCACAACTTCTACATAATAGGCTCTTGTGACAGTTTTTCGACCTTCTAAAAAGTCTACGTGTACAACTCCTTCAGAGCCCCAGAAAACGGTTGCCATTACCTTGTTGACAGACCTCTCATATTTGAATTTGATTGGGCCACATGATCTGCGTCGAAGCCATTGTTTTGACTGCAAGATCATACTGGTAAACCCATGTTGCATCCCCAGTGATGATTAAACCAACAAAGTTGTCTTCATTCACTGCAATTTTGGTCAAAATTGCCATTGTCAATTCACTTCTAAGATTTAGCTGATCTGGGCGTAACGCTTTTGCGACCCATCGCGACGAAAGCTTGCTGAGGCCTAAATCGTCATGCAGAATCAAATGAGCTGAACCAACCGATATGCCCATAGTATGAGCTATCTGATAAACTGTCAATCTCCTATCTTCTTCGACTAGGCTCTTAACAGCATCAACGTTTTCCAAAGTTTTCGAAGTTGTTGGTCTTCCACGACCCTCATCATCTTCAACAGCTTCTCTACCATCTCGAAATCTTTCAATCCATTTACAAACGCAAGTTTTCTGAGAAGCATGATCCCCGTAAACG
The DNA here is from genome assembly GCA_006783055.1 of Trinorchestia longiramus. Lineage (NCBI taxonomy): Eukaryota > Metazoa > Arthropoda > Malacostraca > Amphipoda > Talitridae > Trinorchestia > Trinorchestia longiramus. The sequence goes on from VCRD01000464.1 coordinate 252,032, forward strand.
TTTTGCAAAGCTTGAATGATATCCGTTCCTTTCTAAACAAGCTTTACCAAAAATTTTATGTTGGTTCTTATCTCCAAATCCTCGCGTTCCATGGTGTAAAAATCTACCTCAACTAAGGAAATCTACATCAACTATCACCTCATGGCTTCGTTTCCAGACGAATACTGATTGCTAGCAACCGTTAGATAACCAAGATCATGCTCTTTCTGGCAGACATGTTCGAATATGTTTTATCTTGTTGGCACTCGTGTCATGGGAGCATTCCACGTATTTTGTGAATTACCCTCGTATGCATAGATGATCTGAAACCCATTTCAGCCTTGTTGCCAGTTGTTGCAAATATTGCACCTGTTGACAGCTCCCACAAATTGTATGACTGATGAAAATTGTCATGAATTGTACAACTGTTTACAATTTTCACGAGTTGCATGAAATGCTAATAATGTATTTTACATTTTATTTCTGAAATGTATTTTTTATTCATTGTATGATTGTTGGTCATTGACAAAAAGTTCCACTCTAACAAACACATTTGAAGTTAATGCACGATTTATTAAGATGTTTCCAATGGAACTTTTTATCATATCATATCAACATGCAGTGCATTATATCAACATGCAGTGCTCTATATCAACATGCAGTGCATTATATCAACATGCAGTGCATTATATCAACATGCAGTGCATCATATCAACATGCAGTGCATTATAT
>VCRD01000464.1:254961-268985 GCA_006783055.1 Trinorchestia longiramus
CATGCAGTGCATTATATCAACATGCAGTGCACTATATCAACATGCAGTGCATTATATCAACATGCAGTGCTCTATATCAACATGCAGTGCATTATATCAACATGCAGTGCTCTATATCAACATGCAGTGCATTATATCAACATGCAGTGCACTATATCAACATGCAGTGCATCATATCAACATGCAGTGCATTATATTAACAGAAATAAAGAGTTACACAAATTTAAAACAAGTTTACTATATCTAAGCCTTCATTCAATTACTCATCATCCCGAACTGTAGTATTTTGGAGTCCATCTATGATTTATGAATTATTTTATAGCCTTTTCAGGTTTGGACATTAAAACTGCAATGTTGCTACGTATTCACAGAGGTAACCAACCTTTGATGTCAGTCCTGACACCTGGTATGATTTGTAAATATTTTAATGAACTAATCAATATCACTTGCCTTTAGAGTCTCTGTCGATTATTCAAAACTTCTTTTAATTTACTATGAGTAGCGGAAAAAAAGTCATTACTTAATTTTCCATTCGCTTCAAATCACAACGAACGTTAAAAAGTATTTCATAGAAATTAACGTTTGTTATAAATTTTAAGATGAACATGATTTTTTTCATTTTTTAGTTTTGTGAATTAGGACTTGTAACATATTGCAAAATTAACCCTTACACACTACGAAGTTTAACATGGAAAACAATTTGATTTTAGCTAATAATTTCTCACAACAAAGTCACTCCATACGTGAAGTATTTAGTGTTAACAGCTTTGACTGAGGCCCATCGAGTAAATACAATGTCTCAATATATTTGTTACGATCATGTGATCATTTCTTAAACTATTGAAGGCTTGTGCTCTTTCTCAAGCAACAAACAAACAACAAACTGAAGCGTATATTTCCAATAAAGCTAGTACATAAGAAATGTAACAGCATTGGTTATTAAAGATGCCTTATCATAAAATCCTTAAGTGGTAGGTATTCTATGCATAGTAGATGATATAACAGCGGTACCTACGGGTATACGTAAACATTCACATCATGCAATGAACGTTATATATATATACATGGTGAAGCAAATGAAACTTTGCGGTTTAAAAATTCTGATGTGGTAGGTATTTTACGCATTTTAGGTGGTAAGCGAAATATTTTCATTAGGTACAGTTTAGAATTAACATCATTGCATTTTACTAAATTGGATGTTTAACATCCGAGAAAGACCGAAAAAGGAAAATTATGAGAGTGAAAACTTAAAACATGAAGTTGTAATAGTTATTAAATTGAAATTGTAATATCTAATTACTGGTTGACCGTTTAGTATGGCTTGCTGATGATCGATTTAATTTAATCATTATTAGAGTTATCTGTAAATATCATCGCATTTAATATAAACGGACGTAACATATCAAAGAAACAGATTTAAAAAGTATGTATGTAAGTTTTCTTCGTTACTTTGATATTCTTTGTACACGTCATCACAAATCAATTTGTTGTCGCATGCCTAAACTTGATGAAAGTATGACCAGGACTTACATTCCCGTCATTACAATTCATAAATCACTTTGATTTTGCAACTGAGATAAATTTCCACAAATATCGTTGTTTGTTAAGGTCTGATCATTTGGGAAACTAAAGAGTTCCCGTGTAAATTCTACGGTTTAGATTTGAGTAATTTAAAATTATTATAAAGATGAATGTATTAAGGATTTATGACAAAATATTTGGTTGTAATGAATTATTTTTCATGAATATATACAAAACTTCCATTCTGTAGCTTATTTACCGATAACATGGCCAGGTAGGAGAAGAAGGCTAATAACGGGACGAAAGGCGTATTACATACACATATAGTAATCCGGTGCCTTTGTTATTTACAATAAAATGCTTATAATACATGCATACCCTTTCCGATTTGAGTTGAATAATTTTTCTTCAGTAATGGATAGAAAGTAATGGGATGGACACACACACACACCGACAGAGAGAGAGAGATGGAGATATACCATCTATTATGTATGTAGACTAGATAGTTCCCGTCGAAATTCTGCGGTTTACATAGATCTGAATAATTTGAAATTACTATAAAGACGAATGAATAGAAGATTTATAACGAATTATTGTGTTTTATATGAATATTTTTCGTAAATATATACAAAACTTTTATTCTGCATCTTATCTACCGATAACGTGGACGCGTAGAAGAAGAAGGCTAATAACGGGATAAAATGACGTATTTTATAGTAATTCGGCACCTTTGGTATCCACAATACAATGCTTATGATGCATGTATACCCGCTCTGATTTCAGTTCAATAATTTTTCTTCAGTATTAAATAGAGGAAGAGAAACGGAGATACACTGTGTATTAGTAAATAAGGCAATAAGTCCAATGTTGATCAAAATGATTTGGAGAAAGATATAATCAAAGAGATGGAAAAAGTGTGTTACAAATTTTCTTCAGGGATTTAATCAGCCGGAATGTAACAGAAGTACAACCAGCACGATATTTTTGAGTGAAATTCGAGTGATGTTACAGATGTAAAAAGCATTTGTCTATAGAAAGTGAAGAGTGATCGTGAAGAGCGCAGCAGGAGCCAATGGGCAGCTTCAGCGCTCGTGCAAATTTTGACATTCTCATTATTAACAAATCCGTAAGACAGACACTGAAGCACCCGAACAAACTCCTTTTCATTCCTATTAATAAATACAAAATTAAATTCCTGATTTCATCTCCTTGAGATCTACTCACTACAATATTCAAATTTTTGTTCATATAAACCTCCTGAAGGTAGCTGTTTCCACGCACCAACTTTCCATTCAAAAAATCATTATTGTTCTTCCACATTTTTCTAATACTATATCGAACACAGGCTGCAACTCACTTAACTTGCTACAAGTACTGTTTTTTGGCACATTTTCCTCTTTATTTCTTATGTCCCATTTTCTTTGACATTTTTCATGTCCCATTTCCCTTACCTTCTAATAGGCTACCTTGACGTTTTCCGTGTTTCATTTTACTAAAGCTTTTCTATGTTGCATTTTACTAGAGCTTTTTTTATGATGCATTAGACCAGATGGCAGGCAGCTATTCGAAGCAGTCAGCCCTGCATAGCTCACCTCTAAAGGTGGGAGCAAAATTTGGCCTAGTGCCGCTGTTTATGGCAGCAGCGTTGCCAAATTAGGTGGTGGCAGCGGCAGCCACCATATTAGGCAGAACGTCCTTGCCATCACTGCCAGTTATTTGAAGATCCTACACACCTTGCCTTATAAAGCAGACTGCCTCATTTATGTACAGCTGTTCGAGAGGCTGACCATTGTTGCGGTCTCTGCATACACTGGGCGTGCGTGGGGGCACGTGGTCCCACGTGAGGGCGCGTGGTCCCACGTGGACTGGCTCTATGGATGCGTCGTAAAAACCTGCGTTGTGGAGACTTAAAGTCGCAAAGAGTACGATGCTCTTAATTGTACATACAAATAGGAAGATGAAACGCAAAAAATTATATACATGAACACCCACTTATCTTCATCACTCTTTCTCCAACCTTGACTATGAGTGCCTGAGTTTGAGCGTTGAGTACTTGAGTGCTGGTACGTTCGTGTACTTGAATGTTGAGGACTTGTATGTTGAATGCTTGAATGTTTGCACGCAGGTAGGACTGCTTTCTGATGCCAGTGGAGACGAGTGTGAGGGGTTCTGCAAACAGAAAGCTCTACTTCTTGGGGTGGTCGAGCAGAGATAGCGGTTTTGGGGACAAAAATCAGTTGTTTATCCCATTGGTGTTTCTGGGAAGGGAGGGTATGCTGTCACCTGCAGAAATAATTGCAGTTGTTTGCACTGTGTTGTCTGATGTGTAACCCTCATGCTGCTGCAACGCCTTATGAAGTCTTATGGTTTCCCTCTGAAATATAATAGTTTCTGTCGTAGGATTACTTATTGTAGTGTGAACTGCAACTTACAGCATTGTAAAAGCAGTAAGTCGAAGAGATCCCGACTTGAAGTGTTGTAAGTTCTATATAAAAAAGAAAATATGGCCATTCTAGGATGTTATAAAATATGTCTATTCTACGATCATGTGAGCATATCATAGCCTTATCTGATTCTGAAGTAACTGCTTTGTGATGCTCATCAATTGTCAAAAGTGACAGGTTGTGTTTACTGTGGTAGCTAAATTTCAAAACCATTCTTTGGAAAACTATGATGTAAGTGTTTACCTGCTATACACCTAATGGTTGCCTGCTATACAGCTGATGGTCGCCTGCTATACAGCTGATGGTTGCCTGCTATACAGCTGATGGTCGCCTGCTCTACAGCTGATGGTCGCCTGCTATACAGCTGATGGTCGCCTGCTATACAGCTGATGGTCGCCTGCTATACAGCTGGCCTGATGCTTTGCAAAAGACTTCAAAAAATTCCATACGCCATTTCCCAATGGAACTCAGACATTCCTTCCAAATCAGTCGCTAACAAATAGAAAGTTCCTTCTGACAATTTCCAGTCTTGTTTCCAGCAGCACTCTACTGTACAATAACTAATAGACCCACGCGGGGATAAAATTTGCCCGCGTCCAATGGCTAATAGAACAAAAAATTCAGTAAAAAACACGTGAATTTTTTCCCGTTTGGGTCCACTGGTTTAAACATAATTAACATTGACTGTGTTCCTTAGTGTACAGTGACTGCCGGTGGAAATGAATTCGTTTCATATGACCATTTACCTCTGGAAAAAAATGTTTTGAGTCGATTATAAATTGTTGGTTCTGTTCTCATAAGATGTACACTTCAAGCAGGGTTGAGACTCGTGCTGAGGTGACTAATGAAGAAATCAAAGATATCTTTGTGCTTTAAAACAGTTAATTTTGTCTTATGACAATTGATTTATTGCGGGAGAAGGGATACTTTTTCATGTAGTTTCCATATCAAGTGTGAGGTTCTATTGTAACTACAAAATTCTTGACAAAAACGAAAGCGAAAAAACTGGTATTCCTCACCCTTCACTGGATTTTAGTAGGGTCTCCATAATACAATTAAATTCATAATTTTTATCGTCATTAACATTCACGGCAATTATTTATGAAATTACAGCCCATAAAACTAGTAAGTATAAGCTCGTACTTCTGTTGTAATGGAATCCGTACATAACCCTTCCATTGCAATGCATGACTGCCTTGTCTCTAAACAAAAACAAACTTTCTAATCCAAAATGTCACATACTCTTAGACGCTTTTTAAACACTGCTTCATTACCTCAAATTGCAAAGGGCATCCCTTTAATGCCTAGTATTTGTTTTTATTCTTCATTATGTACTATGGTGTCTGAGAGACATGCCATTTCTTCCTACCTTGCACTTCTTTGACTGACATCCTAGTCGTGGGCGAGCTGGACGCTCGTTGCAAAAGGCAAAGAGAAATTTAGCAACGATTTCGTTTTTTTTCCTGGGATTTTGAGCAACATTTACCATAGCATGCATTCCCTTCTCGTACGCAGTTTGTTAATTGGATTATTCGGGGCATGTGGTATCCAAAGTAACTTGACAACTCTGTTTTTATCAGCGTTGGAAGTCATGCCAATTTCTACGGCAGATTCCTAATTCCATATGGGAATAAACACTTACAAGCTTTCTGAGATCACGAGGTTTCGTTTGTTGAATTCACAATTTTAAAGCGAATGAATACATGGGACATGTTACACAAGTAAGTAATATACATTTCCTCAATTGCTAAACACACACGAAAATAAACGTAACATAGAAAATGAATAGCAACACAACATAGAATTGGCAAACTTTGCAACACATGCCTAGTCTTGCATCAGAACATGAAAAAGTCATTTCGTCAGGCTTCTATATATGTGAAATATTCCAAAATACAGGGATTTAAGCACAGAAATTAATACAAACAATTTGATATCAGTGAGTTGTATAACCGAGCGGTGTGTCATACTAAAAGTAACTTTATTTCGAGCACCTACGAACATTTTCTAATGGCTGGCACAGAACAAAGAACATGATGAAAAAATTAACAGTTTATGAGAGCTTAGGTCATCTAAATCTATGAAGTATTTTGTAAACCTTTTTACCAATGTACGGGAAAAATGAGTTAGTTTATTTTCACAATTGAAACAAATAATCTTGTTCGTTGCTAGAACAGAAGCACAAAATGTAGCGTTGTGTGTACCCCTTTTTGAAATAGGATTATTAGTTTTTTTATTGTGGGTTTTACAACAACAAAGCATCAGAATCTTTTAAACATCTTTAATTCTAAACATCAGACTCTTTCTGAAAACCTTCGCTTTTTCCTGCACAATTTTGCTAAACTTTGTTACAAGCAGAGGACACTTTGACTTGTGTACCTATCTGTGCAAATATTATATTGATTTGAACTTTATTGAGGAAACTAAGAATGTTGACCATCAGTTAAAACATCCAGCTGACACGGACCAAGCAAGCAACAAACTGTGTATTATTATACTAGACTAGACAGTTCGCGGGGAAATTTCACGATTTAGATTTGAGTATTTTGTATTTATTTTGCAGACAAATGTAATAAAGATTTACGAGGAATTACTGGGTTTTAAATGAAAACTTATCATTAATATATGCAAAACTTCTATTCTGTATTTTATCTCCCGATTACATGGCCTAGATAGTACCCGTTGAAATTACTGGTTTAAAAGTGATGAAATTTAGGATCTATGAATAAAATTCATATTTTAGTTGTACTCGCGGTACTATCATAATCTGAATATTTTTCATGAATACATACAGAACTTCTATTCTGTACCGTATTTACCGATAACATGACCGTGTAAGAGAAAAAATCTGATAACAGGAAAAATGGAGTGCTTTATAGTGATCCGGCGCCTTCTGTATCCACAAACAATGCTTGTAATACATGCATACCCATTCCGATTTCAGCTCAATAATTTTTTTTCAGTAATAGATAGAAAGTAATGGGACGGACACAGACATATACGCAGAGAGAGATGGAGATACATAGTCGTTCATATATGTAGATGGTGGGATTTTACTGAATGTTCTTCACTCAACATAAGTAAGGCAAAATTTCATTTTAGCAGTTGTCATCACAAAGGCAATTTAAACTTACTTCAGAACTGCGAAAATTTCGCTTTTTAGATCGTGTTTGTCATTTTTCAGAAGAGTTGGTAAACAAAAAGACATTCCACAACACGGACGGTCTCACAGATACCATCTTAAAGGCACGTGTATAATGTTTAAATGAAAAGTTTCAGATAATATGAAGTCTTTTTATGTGCATTTATATCCCATAAGATTTACAGCTTTGTGACTCATAAAATTACGTACTTTGAATGCCAGGCTTGTACAACTAAAAGAACTAAAAGAATGCCTATTTCGTGTGGTAACACACAGGGTGTCCCAAAAAATTCCACGATATAATAATATACATTTATTTGCTTGCTTAGTCTGTATGTCACGCTCTTAAGGATCAAGATAGAAGAAAATTCGGTTGGGTATACGTGTATTGTAAGCATTGTATTGTGGATACCAAAGGCACATCCTTCAATGTGGAAACTCCTTCGCGAAGCCCACGTCCACTGGTAGACCAATCGAAAAAATTCTGTATAAACACGTGAATTTTCACGTGCGGGGCTACTAGTGTATACATAATCACCTATTTACATTTTGAAGTTATATGCGTTAAAATATAGTTGGTAACAACGTATTCTGGATAGAGAATGAAATTTTAGATATTGTTCTTTCGAATGAAACTTAACCCAGCCTGCTAGCTCTAATAATATTCAAAATACAGCCTCTTAAATTTTTGTGTCCAGAATACGTTGTTACCCACTTTATTTTAAAGCGTAGAACTTCAAATATTAATTCGTTATTATGTATGCATTTTTTTGGATGCCCTGTATATGTTTAAATATCTAGCTTTCTCTTCAAAACATGAGAACTAAATTCGTGTAAAAAAAGCAGAGTAAATTGATCTTCACGATGAAATCTCTATTTGTCAACTGGCTCCGCAAAAACTGCAACTGCGGATCCACTCCGTGATTTAGAAGAAAAACGACCATGAGCAGCAGTCCTGGCTCATGCTTTTCAGTGGGAACCTGGGCAGTTATTCAGTGATGGGTAGAAATTGGTATCAGTGATGGGTAGAAATTGGTGTCAGGTTTCGGAATCACCTTGAAACAACTTTTCAACTTTTGGCTATCGACAGGAACCAGGTAAGCGCATTGATGATATCTTATGTATGATGTAATAATAAGAGTGCATGTGTTATCCATAAGGAAGCTACACAGAGCTTATGAAGTTCTTAAGAAATCCCAGATCAATTTACAATAATAAAATCATGTCAAACAACTTTCATTCCGTACTATAATATTCATGTTGAACTTTCATGTTAACTAAAATTTTTAGGTAGGAGTATATTTTTTGTTTAAATTCAAGGGTCCCACAGTAGAAGTAATATTGATGGAAATGTTTACCAGCGTAATGGATCATAATACAGCTTGCTGTAACCATTAAACAAAACTTGCAAATCAAGAACGCATTCGTAAGAACAACAAAGAATAAGCATAAACCTATTTATTTCTGTAAGATGCTTAACCACTTCTAAAGAAAATGGAACTGTTTAGGACGCTCGTCTGCGTGACATTTTCAGATTTGTTCTCATAAAAATGGGTTGCAGTATGAAGCTTAAATTTATGTTTTGTCACTTAATACAGTACAAATTGAGACAATTTACTCTTTTTCAATACATTCATGTAGTCCAAAGCTGAATTTATAGTTTAACATCTTTTATTGCGTTGGTTCTACGCAGCGTTTAAATTGTTAACATCTTTACAAAGGTGTGATCATATTTGTATATTGAATTTTTAGAATTATAGTAATTTTCGTTTGTTTTTTCAGACTGTTAACGATCACTGCTATCTAATTTAGATTCTTATATTTGCTATTGATGTTTAAATGTAAATTCCAGTAATTCCAGTGGGAAAAAATGTTTGAAAGCTCCCTATTGCCCATATATTGAAGCTACGTAATAGGTACACAGACTAAATTAATGTTATTTGTTAGTTTTTCTCTACTATAAACAAAGTTTTTTTCAATACGGTTTGGTCAATTGTATCCGGTGGATATCCATGTATTTTTCTTGACAATTTTCCAAGCGAGTACCTTCAGTTGTTTTGTATTCATATCTAATCTAATTAGATTTCAGTAAAATGTACATCAAGTACTTAACCTTGATTGAGAGAAACACAGTTAAATTTTTGTACAATTCTAACCATCCAGAATCAAGTAGGAATGAGCACCTGAATAATAAAGAGGATTATTTTGATAAAACCACTGTCATCCATTTTGGGTGTGAACCCTTCAAGTCATCGTAGGAAGAAGAAACTAGACACACTATGTATGTTAGCAGTGTGGGTGCAGAAGCTCAATGGGCAATTTTGGGGTATGGGAAAACAGTAATCTATTTTTACATTTAATGGACATCAATCGGTTTTACAGGAGCTCTTTATTCTTTTTAAGATGCAATGCATGCAGTGTCTAGCTATGATCTGAAGAAATCCCTTAAATCCTGGGATCTGTGTATGATTGCGGTACATATGCGTGACTGAAATGCCTGTGTGTGAAGAAAGGGCGAATAGCGAAATTGGCTTGCGTGATTGAGGTGTATGTGCATGATTAATATTTTTACTTAAAACGGCATGGGACTTTGGTAAAATCCCAAGAATGGACCAAATAGCTTGTTTCTATTGCTATATTCTGTTCTAAACAAAAGAGCTCACCCCATGAAAAAGCTTATAGCGTGTCCTTATTCTGTTGTATATCCTCTTGCAGCGGACATCAAGGATCTAGGTTATGAAATCCTTCACAAAGCATCTCCTAACTTCATGTACATTCATGCTTTCCAACCCACAGTGCAATTTGTCAAATAAAAATGAAGAAATACTTTCCGAATTCGAAATAGAAACCTAGATGAGGAATGGATCGCCTTCGTAAAAAGAAGCCTAAGAAGAAATAACTGTTCCACTCTAACAAGATATGCTTGGAGAAGCTCATGCTTGGCGTTTTTTGAAATATTGCAATTGACATCAAGTTCTGACCAAAATTTGAATTCTTTACTAGCGATAAAGAAAAATGTTAATGTTGAGACTGCAATAGAGATGGATGAATGATGTTGAAGACTCAGTTTTAAGCGCTTTTGGTCTAACATTTCCCATTTTCAGACCATGGAATGAGAAGACTGGTGTTATTGATCGTGTTCTCAAAAACTAGGGGTACTTCTGATATGTTAAGAGTTGGCTAAAAATTCCTTTGGAAATGCGACGATATTTTCGAGTTGCCGAGCTGAATACAAAAACTGTGAAAATTGCAGTAACTGCACCTTGACTGCAGTCGGAGTCCTAAACTCGCAGCTCTTGTCAAGCTTCCCTGAACAGGAATGCCAACACAGCTGTACTTCTCTTGGCAACCTCTTGGCAACCTCTTGGCAACCTTTTGGCAGCCTCTTTGCCACCCTTTGACAACATCTTGTCAGCCTCTTGAACACCTCTTGACCACCTCTTGTCAACCTCTTGATAATTTCATGGTAATCTCTTGACTACGTCTCGGCAACATCTTGGTCACCTCTTCGTCACCTCTTGGCAACATCTTGTCAGCCTCTTGATTACCTTTTGGCCACCTCTGGGGGATCTCTTGGCAATTTTTTGGCTGCTTCTTGGGAGCTTCTCGACAAACTCTTATCAGCCAATTTTCACTAACAACCTTGTTGTTTTTTAAATACTAATTTAAATATTCAAATACAACCTATCTTTTTAAAATAAATGCTTAATTTTGAGAGAAATTTATTCAAAAACTAGAAGGCCCCCACGGGGAAAATTCGCGGGTTCGTATTGAATTTTTCGTTTGATTTGCCAGTGGACGCGGGCTTTGGGGAAAAGTTTCCACATTGAAGGATGTGCCTTTGGTATCCACAATACAATGCTTACAATACATGGATACCTTACCGAATTTCCTCTTATCTAAATCCTTAGGAGCATCACAGAGACACGGACCAAGCAAGCAACAAACTGTGTACCCACATATAAAGGGTGTGGCAAAAGTCACATTATATATTTAGAATTAATTTATGCAAAAACTACTTGAGATAGAAACTTCAGGTAAATTGCAAACGAAAGAAATGATTTTGGAGTTTTTATTTAAATATATCATCTGAATGTCCACCATGTTGGTTTATGCACATGCGCGTTCTTTTCGTAACAGAGTCCATCACTTTTCTTAGCATCTCGGGAGGAATGTTGCGAATCTCTTGAGAAATGTTCTCTTTCAAATGTTCCAAAGTACGAGGCCTATTAATGTATACTTTTGACTTTAAGTACCCCCATAAAAAGAAATCCAAAGGGGTCAAATCACAAGATCTAGGAGCCCAAGGAATCCCACTTCACTCACAAAAGGTTACTGTCTGGTGCGGTATGAAAAGTGAAAGGATTATTGGTCCCTATTTTTTTTTAAATCAGAATGGAGAAACTGCGACTGTAACTGGAGCTGCATATCGAAAATTCATTGAAGAATATTTAAGACCTCAAATTCAAGATGGGAATATGTGGTTTCAACAAGATGGTGCAACAGCCCATACAGCAAAGGAATCAATTCAACTTTTGAAGACAATTTTCCCAAATCGATTAATTTCACGTTTTGGTGATATTCCTTGGGCTCCTATATCTTGTGATTTGACCCCTTTGGATTTCTTTTTATGGGGGTACTTAAAGTCAAAAGTATACATTAATAGGCCTCGTACTTTGGAACATTTGAAAGAGAACATTTCTCAAGAGATTCGCAACATTCCTCCCGAGATGCTAAGAAAAGTGATGGATTCTGTTACGAAAAGAATGCGCATGTGCATAAACCAACATAGTGAACATTGAGATGATATCCTATTTAAACAAAAACTCCAAAACCTTTTCTTTCGTTTGAAATTCACCAGAAGTTTCTATTTCAAGTAGTTTTTGCATAAATTAATTCTAAATATATCATGTGACTTTTGCCACACCCTTTATAATCGACAATGTATCCCCATCTCTCTCTCTCTCTCTCTCTTTCTCTCTCTGTATCTGTGTGTGTCCGTCCCATTACTTCCTATCTATTACTGAAGAAAAATTATTGAACTGAAATCAGAACGGGTATGCATGTATGTATTATCAGTATTGTATTGTGGATACCAGAGGCGCTGGCTCACTGTAAAATACTCAATTTTTTCTGTTATTAGTTTTTATTTCTTATACGGCCATATTATCGGTAGATGAGATATAGAATGCAAGTTCTATATATATTGATGAATAAATTTACGGGTAATACTGAAAAATGTATTTCATTTCATAGATTTTTAATTTTATTACTTTTAAACCAAGGAATATCAACGAGTACTATCTGGGCCATGTTATCAGAAGATAAGATGCAAGAAGGTAGTTCTGAATGAAATTAATGCAAAATATTCATTTCAAGCACGATAATTCGTAGTAAATCTTTAATCCATTCATCTTTATAATAATTTCAAATAAGTTAAATCTAAATCGTGGAGTTTCCACGTGAACTGTCTAATTATTATATAGTGGGATTTGCCACGTGTCACAGATTCAAATGACCATCACACGAGGCTTTTTTTTCGTACCTGCTTTCTGGATACAAAAAGGAAAAGCCGAAATATTCCGTGCACTTTCTGAAGCCACAGCCTTCGTTTGAATAAGAAATGTGGTCTGGATCTGAAGAAAGATAAGCAGCGACCTCATGCATGAACATCGTGAATCTATTCATTGCCATGAGATGAATAGAGCAGTATGATAACGTGGACTGAAAGTCATCCTCTCAAGATCTGATAAGCTTCGTTACCGCACGCGCCTTTTATTAATTGAATATTTTCTTGTGTTCTTTGGACCACCTACAGAACAGAAACACTGAAATTTGGGTTGAGAAGCAAAGTTCATTTTGAAGTTGACCTCCAAAAGCAACGCAATGTTTTGTGTTCGTAATTATTGGCCATTTATTTTCTGTTTCATTACCTGCTGGCCACATACGAATTGTACAGAAGAAATATTCGACAGTTCTTGTGTAAGCCTATCTGAAGCTTGCATAGTTCTTAGCTTTTCATGAAGTTATACAATACAAGAATCACGATCACTAACCATATACTGAAAAACTATGAATTTGCCAGGGTGATTTACTTCCTGTTTTCATTTTATATAGGAATTGCTTCTTTAAAACTTCAATCAACTGATCTTCAATGAGAATTATAATGAATGAGAATTAAGTTTAAATGAAAATTCTAATGAATGATTTCACAGAACTTGATAATGAATTTCTTTCTTTTCCGTGGGAATATAAAAGAGAGAGTCTGTGTTCAACGCCATGCACAATATAAAAGGACGGTCATGACACGGAAACAAATAAAAATTATGATAAAAGACGGGGAACGAATAGAAATAACAGTTTATAGACAAAGGATTAAGAAACTTCAGTTTTGGGAAAAGACAGCCAGAGTAAATGAGACAAATAAAGCTCATAAAGAAAACTTGTAGACCCACACGTGAAAAAATTCACGCAGTTTTTAATGAATTTTCTCGTTTGATTTGCCAGTGGACGCGGGCTTTGCGAAGGAGTTTCCACATTGAAGGATGTGCCTTTGGTATCCACAATACAATGCTTACAATACATGTACATATACCCTACCGAATTTCCTCCTATCTAAATCCTTAAGAGCGTCACAGAGACACGGACCAAGCAAGCAAAATACTTTGTTTTATTATATAGTGGAATGGAAAATATTCATTTAAAGCTCAATAATTCGTCGTAAATCTTTAATTCATTCGTCTCTATAATAATTTCAAATTATTAAAATCTGAACAGTGGAACTTCCACGGGAACTGTTTTGTACAACCCTAACCCTCATGCTCCACTCATCCTACCACTTCACTCATCAACCCTCCCACTCCTGCCCACTCCACTCACCAGCCCTCCCACTCCTGCCCACTCCACTCACCAGCCCT
>VCRD01000465.1:2750-16430 GCA_006783055.1 Trinorchestia longiramus
ACGGGATGTCATAGTGTATTGCCAAGCGCACAGTTTTGTCGAACTGAGTATACGATCTCAAACCATTGTTGGGATGAAGTGTCTTTAACAGTGGTACACTAATGCTGTTCTTGAACGCACTGAGCGTTAGTGGGGAATACAAAGTGGGCTTGTTTTCGACAATCACCGACAGGCTGCACTCACTGAAGTAGCCGTTTCACTGAAGTAGCCGTTTATCCATTCATCACAAACGCAGAATGGCACAGCTGTAACACATCAGCTCAACTACACCGTCAAACCAAACTAACCCCCATCAACACCCTCCTACACGAACACGCAAAAAAATATGGACTAACATTGAACAAATGCACCCACAACTATACCTACACCTCACATTCCCACAAGAAACTAGACAAATACCACACAGAGCTTTCCCAAGCTCGAAAACAGAAATACTCGGTCCCCCTCCAACGCCCAAATACACATGACACCCCACACCACCACACCTAGCATCAATTCCCCTCTAGACAACCCTTTATAAAGACCACCTACAATATCAAACCCCAATGACAAACCCCCACCACTCAATACATGTGCGCAAAGCGCTCATTTCTATTCCCCTCCTAATATCCCCTCCGTTTCACTTCTTTACTTAGATACACCCTGTGCCAAACTCTCTCTCAAATCTTTTCTATTGGTACCGACCGACCGAATAAATGAGTTCCTACTTCTACTCGGTATTTCAACCTTATACACTTGAGTAGAAGCTTATGTAAGACCGCTACTGTAGCAGGCTATAACTGGAGATCACAAGCCTTAACTGACTCACAGGGCGTCTACCTCGAGTAGACGTAAGGCACGATCTCAAAACAGTTGCCTTAACGGAACCAAACGGCGTAGGTAGCACACCAAAGGTCTTACAGATGGACCACGCTGTGAGCACATGCAGACAGAGAATGAGTCAAAGAAAATGGTGGTTGCCAATATTTTCGTTCATGCTATCTGTTACAGTACATAACTCGTGTCAACTAATCAGAAAGAAAGGTACTTCAATGACTCGGTATGAATTTATAAAAGCCCTTCCTGTTTTTTATAACAAATCTTACGAACAGTGCAATATTCAAGGGAAAAGGTAACTTCACGGCTGACAGAGATTACAAGATATGATGGCAAGAATTACTGGATTGAAATGTGAACAAACAAAAGTGGGCAAACATTGCAAAGACAGAGCATCATTCATGTGCAGGAAATGTGACGTAGGCCTGCATAAACGATGCTTTGAAAGTTATCACAAAGCCTACTAAATACAATACAAGCTTCATCATACCTTCATAAACATAAACTGGTATTATATAATATTATGTCTCCTACTATATGTAAGTTCGGTAACTAAAGAGAATGTATAGGGCCCCTGAAATGCATATATTGACACAGACCCGCTAGTGAGCTAAATGTTATCTAAATTGAACGTTAAAAGGCCATTAATTTTATCGTAGATTTTTTGGGGATTTTTTGCCCGAGTGCGTCGATTTTTCGACGTAACAGTATCTTAACTTCTATTCATGCAAATTGTATGAACTTTATACAGTGTGCCTTACATTGCACAGGAAGGATTTTTATCAAGTTTCAGCATTCCAGCGCCATTTTTCAAATTTCGGCTGTAATGTGCTAACAGGGTATGGCCACTTAAGATACCCCACAGATGGCTTCAGATCAAAGTCCAGCTGAATGCCAAGCCGGCACGACTGCCCTTGTCGTGATCTCCCTTGAAAAACCTGAAGGCATTCTTGTGGGAACTGAACCCGCAACTCATACATGGAAGGCAGGCGAAAAGCTTCCAATACGCTACAGGTAACTGACATAAATTTATGAATTTTTTCCACTAAGTTTTATCTGAGTCTGAGAATATTTTAGTCGAATTTATATGAATTATAGTTTCGTATTTCATTTTTCATGGAATGCTAATTTTTAATTTCGATAATACTTTTTGAGGCATCGCACATATTAAAAAAACGTTCCCAAGCCAAGATTAGAACTCATGCTTGTACTGACGCAGCAGCGCTGTCATCTAATTATGTAGGTCATGCCGGGATGGCGGTGGCCTTGCTTACGTGCGGCTTTGTAGCTTGCGTGTCTGATTGCGAAATAGCAGGGCTGAGTAGCTTGCATGCAGAGGTACTCATGCAAGTCCGTATTCTTCAGATTAAGAGAGAATTGAATCAAAATTAGAAGTGCCAATGCTAACATGTGATTGTAACGTATTGGTAAATATATCTATTCTAACTAAAACAGTATTATAGTAAAAGAACCTGGGAGCAAAATTTGAATAAGATTAAATGATCCTAAAGCAGATAAAACGAATTGAAGTAAATAAATGCGATCGTTCAGTAGTCCCAAACAGAATAGTAGGAAACTCTATTTCTATGTTTATTACATTTTTATTTATAATCTCACCTGGGATATTTACGTCACAATGAGAATAGGATTAAACGATCCCAAAACAAACAAAAGGAATTGAAGAAAAGTAATGTAATCCCAAACTTAATATTGGGAAACTCCATATCTATGTTTATTACATTTTCATTTTTTAATCTTGTCTGGGAAATTTACGTTATCATGAGAATAGGATTAAATTATCTCAAAACAAATAGAAGGAATTAAAGTAGAGCAGTTTGATCATTCAGGAATCCCAAATAGAATAGTGGGAAACTTTATGTCTATGTTTATTACATTTGTTATTTTGTAATCTCATCTGAGAAATTTAGGTTATAATGAGAATTGTGTTTCTAGGCTCTTATTCTATACTACTCAAAAGCATCCATATTCTTTAGTTAAACACTGAAAGCTATTCGTACATTTTACCACACTCTATATTTCGTGTCTAATGAACCTTGTTAGACAACCGATAACTGTTCAAAATGTTCCTGCGACATTGATTCTATACGGGAGGATCTCAGTCTGCCGTAATTTTTACGTTAAATAGAATCAATTACACCGTAACAAAAACTTGTAGCTACCGTATGGAAGTTATGTAGCCGATACAGCAAACAAAACTCCTCTTGTGACCCCCTGTATCAATTTATTCATCCCACTACATTTATAAACATGATCACAAGAATTAACTGCAAGCGCTTCCAAAGAATGCATGGACTGGTGTGCTGGGCCTTCGGAGCAGCAAGGCTTAAAACAAATTATTTTGCTCGTGATGAATGACTTCACCAAGAGAAAAATTATGTGAAAATGTGGCGGCCATTTGCGTGACGCATGGCCCTCGGAAAGAAGCATGTGTTGAGCAGCGTTAACATCAAATGCACAGCAGAACTGTTCCCTTCACTCCCCTCCCTCTTCTGTTCACTCCGACGACTGAAACTCTAACTTGAAACTCCAAATTTGGTGAAAAAAATACCGTAATGGCCGGTAAATTTAGTGCTGTGCTCGCGAAGAGTTACACTATCGCTATGATCCAAGGAAATGCATAAAAAATACACTAAGTTATTCTACTTGATAGCCGAATTTCTTACTAGCACTCTTTTAGCCACGGCACCTCCAACCCCTCCACCTTACACTTCGTACACCGTCCATGTAAATGGACTCGGCACTAACTCAGGATGCTTGGGAGGTACGGGATGATTTTATTATCCCTTTGGAAGTCTGAATCGATTGAGTATTTCTCGAATTTTACAGCCTCACAAGGTTCATTCTCCTCTCAGAGAGCACCTCCATTCAGGCTTATGAGCCCATGCCTTACGTTAAGGAACCAAGTTTACAAGTGAATGTGATCGTGACAGTAAGATAATAGGAAGATGGGAGCAAAAATTTCAACTCAATTACAAGTTTTATGGAATACTTCAGGCGTAGCGACGAATACTGTTAAAAACAGGAATAGTCCTTAGAAGGAACGTCACTGTCGAGAACGAGTCTCCTCACATTTATTCCGAACATATATGACAACTTGTCAGACATTGAATGTTAAATTAGATTTCTTCCACAATAAATACTCGTAACTATATTTCTATTCAACCATGAAGTTTTACAAACTCATTAATTTGGCTGAAGTGACCATTGTGCTCAATGCTTTGGGCTATTTTTAACTTAAATTTCACTCGTATTTTCTTCTCAATACTGCTCGGAACTGAACACAAATTCTTGCAATTCTTCAGAATTCTTGCAAATTCTTGCAATTCTTGGACTTTCACTTTAAAATTTACTGCAGTGAAGATTACGATTCACTGATGAACATAATTCTCTAATATGGCCAGAATAGCTCTTTAGATCCCAGTTTTGGGACTGAAAATGACTTGAAATTATACTCGTTAAGTAAACCCAACTGCCATAACATAGGAACATTTATATTGGTTTTTCTGCTTATTCAAATTTAACATGGATGTTTGCCCTGTATTGATGTGTTTGAATAGAACTGCATTGTCTCTATTTTCAATTCTTGCGGCCCGGAGCAAGGGGAAAGAAACGAAGAAATATTTCACTACAGGCTTGATATTTTTTATTAAAATTCTATAAAGGCTTTCTATTAGTGTCTTCATATACGGTGTTCCTTGTGCAAGCTTTTATTCTCATATCTGGTATACTCTCCATTCCCAGCCACAATCTTTCAGTATTTTTTCCAGATATGAAGCGATGCTGGAGCTGATCTCTGAATCGTTTCCCAGAAAAAGTGCAGAATTTTGAAGCAAATATTATGGTTTAAATTTATTTTATAAATTACAATATATACAGATGAATCAGCCCACATTGCTTAATAATTTCAATGCTAAACTGCTTACAACGGACGCCTGAGCCCTCCTCAAGAGCCTGTTACGACCAGCAACACCACTGCAATTGTTTCCTGAAAATCTCATCAAATTCTATCAGGAAAGACCGGGGAGACGAGCACAGAGATGGAATTCGAACGTATTTTGGAAAAATTCCAATGAAACAGAGACAGTTTTGTCCACACAGATTCTTATTTTTTTCAAGGTGGGGAAAAAGGGTGAAACACGTGAGAAAATGAAAATGGCTAAAGAAAAATTCTGTTACTTTAGCGTTCCACATGATTTACCTACAGATGAGAATTGCGAGGAAAAAGATGGCAGTACTAGTGAATCAATAATTTAAAAATAATATTATTAAAAGAATTTCATAACAATATAACAGTGTTATTGCTGGAACTCTGAACATGCAGCAAGAAGACAGCTAGGACCGTCAAAACATCAACTTGAAATTTTTGAAGTCACAGTGTAAGAAACGTCTTCTGCTACACAGGAGGATGCTGTAAAATAAAGCATTTCATTTTTCCTGAACGCGTCAGCGAAAAAGTGCAGATAGCGACATTATTCGTATAGAAAATGTATTCCACTGACTAGTTCCTCATGAGTCTATGTCAAAAGTTAGCCCTCCGTTATGCAAACTTGAAACTTTTCAGTTGTGAACAAGCCAGCCATAAAAGTTCAGTGTGGGGTGATATATTTTCGACTTGTCTCTTCACACGTGCATATCTCAATTCTAAAAGCTAGTTCAGTTTAAAGTGTTGCCAATGTTATCTAAAATAGACTAGTGTTTCTATTGCAAGTTAATATCTTGATAGCAACGTTTTTATTCAAAATTGAACAACAGTCATCACTGCTTAACAATAATAGAGATGTAGCCTGAAAAGTATATTCACTTCAATCAAATAGTATTAGTTTTTCTGTGAGAGGTAAATTCCATTCTTCCTGTACAAACACAGCTGGCCCTCGGGAGCTCTACTCCAGAAATTGAATACAAAAGCAATTAACTCACTTAAACGCTCCGACCTTGTACCGAATTCTCGTCCGAATTATGCAATGTCCTCCAAACGGCATTAACATAAAATTCTCCAGAGAAATTAAGTCCTCAAATTCTATAAAAAAGCAAACATGACTCTTGTTTGTTCACTTTTTGAATATAATTTGGGTGAGTTTTAAAAAAATAACCTTGACTGAATATGTATGTACCTCATTGACTCCTGAGGGCCTAAAACAAATGTATCAGTATACAGCCTTGGTCCCATTCATATGTGAATTAAGAGTATGTCTTAATTTAATCCATTATTAATTTAAGAAGGTCATTCTTCAGTGATGTCAAAACTTAGAATATTTCTAAATCAAACGAACGACTTTTGTTCAGAAGTGTTTCCTCTCTTCCATTGCCCATCACTCATATTTACTAACACAAGTGGAGTGAGTAGACAAAACTGCTGGGAGGCCTAGCTTTTTTTAAGTTTATTCATTTTACATTCACTTGATTCAATTCGAATAATTAAATTCTATAACACGTATCCATGTCGAAAACAGTGAGTTTATGTTTGATCAAAATGTGAACATGTATGTTTAGAGACACGTTGAGTTTATATCATAAGCTGGTTTGATTAGACCGTTACGCATAGAACACCCTTCAAATGGCCGTTTGCCCTGCAGTAGTGAAGCTTTATTTAAATAGTGCGAGGGCTATTTCACGTAATAACTGGCTGTATTCACTTGAAAATATGTAGCATAAATTTCTATAGCATATATGTCTAACAAGATTTTTGCAGAGAAATACGAAGTTTAAAACTGAAAATAGCAATGCATCAAAACTCATTTCAAGAATAAATATGTTAACTTTCTGCAGCATTGTCTAACAATACATGATGAAGATAAAATGATTTAAAGAGTAGCAAAGTTTGGAGGCAGGAAATATGCTTGCTCGGTTTCAAAGCTTTGCTTTGTTACATTCCAATTCACTACTTCATTACTTCCTTCACAATTTTTAGTGATAACAAAAACCAGCAGGGATATTACCATTTGAGTTTAATCTTATTTTGCTCTGAAATCATGTCGTTACAGCAGCACGTCACATCTTAAAGAAACAAAACATTAAAGAATGAAGTAATCAGAGTATTTAAAATTCTTGTGCGAGAAACTTGTAGCACAAAACCCTGAGATCCTCCCACTTTAGAAAAAATGACGTTGAAAAAAGAAATATAAAGTGTAGTTATCTAATAAGCTAAACTCAAAACAGGTTCTCAAATGTATCTGCTACGTATGCTGCGCGCAGCTACACACATCAGCAAACAACACTTATTTTTTTAAGTCTAACTATGACGAGAACAGACACTGACTTGGAACATCCTTCGAATATCCTGAGAATATCTGAGTCCTCAATACACACAGGGGATAATCTCCTCTAGTTTTTCTCATGAGCGATTTAATTGATGAACAAAATGAAATATCATACACTTTTCAAGGGTGTTAACCAAAATGAGCATTACTTGCAAGCTACAGCAACGTTGCATAATACTTGGCAATAATAAAACATTTTGAATAATTCACCTCAAACTTTGCAGCCAAAAAGCTAGTTTTAAACGCTCAAAACAAAGCCATGAATCAAAAAGTGATTGAAGTGTTCTAAGATGCAAACAACAGAGCTGCTGCCCTGGTTTCATAGCCTCAACACCTTGACTCGTGTAAATGAACTGTTCATCACCTGCAATGATGAGTTGAAAATAATGAAATAAATATGAACAGAAACAGTGAAACTTATTTGAGCGCTCCAAATTCAAATTCTAAAGCATATTAAGATTCCAAGTCTACACAGATGAATGAATACAGCTTAGGCATTCAGTGAGGTACAGTTGTATGATCAATTGATGTATCTTACAAAATGGTCATTAAAACGCATTTTCACAGAAGGAGAAAATCGCTGAGGCAATATTGTGCCAAGACGTACCGTGTGTTCTCAACGTTACTGAGATTTTGCAGGATAATTTGAGGACAAGAGTTTAACCTTTAGTTTTCAATTATTTCATCACACAATTTTGGGGCATGCCAGACATCGCAATATAAAGTATGACTTACTTCTGTCACGCGACTAAAACATCTTATGCGTCTTAAAACTACGTCAGAGACTTGCTGTCTAAATATGGAATGCCTGTCATGAGTGCGAAAAAAATTTATCAACAATAGTTCGGACGAAAGTTTTTACGCATTTCGTTGACGCATTATTCGGTGAAATGAAGCCTACATTAACGTAATTGTGCGTAAGCAATGACAGATAATGCACTAAATTCAAAGTATTCTATAACAACTATTTACACAAATCGTAAATCTTTAGCGTCTCCCTATTATTTTGATCAAGTTTCCAGAAAGATCCTGTGAACTTTGTCCAGTCAGCATGATCTAAAGTCTTTGAGCATATGTTTCATATATTCATTTGGAAAGGTAGTTCCCCTCAAATCTTTGAATTTGTAGAATATTCAGCATTCACGAAAACTTGTTCTGTAAAACAAACACCTGATCTTGCACAGTAGCACTTAAACCTGATCTTGCACAGTGGCACTGGCTCCTGATCTTGCACAGTGGCACTGGCACCTGATTTTGCACAGTAACACTGACACCTAATCTTGCACAGTGACACTGACACCTGACTTTGTACAGTTGGTGCAGGTGGCCCAGTATTAAAAACTTTAAACTTCAAATAAAAAATAACAATACTGCTTGCTTTGCCAGAAGAATTCCTAAAACTTCTTTCATATCCGAAGTTAAGGTAACTGATATGCATTCAGAAATTAAGAGCATCATTGAATCGAGTCTGATGACTGTAGTAATGTTCTTGACGCTCAATATCAGGTATAGAAACTCAAAGTATCCCACTTCTTTGTTACTAATTGGTTATTGCTAAATTTTCACTGATGAAGGTCAATTATGCACTAATTTTATATTAATACTATTTAAGAATGATTATATTGCAGCAACATCAGTATATAATCAAATTGAATGAGTATTGAAACACATAATGTTCTACAGTGCCGTCCAAAATTAAGGAACAAACATTATAACTTCCACGTTCCCAAAAAATGTGAACAAATTTTTTTTTTAATTTTTTACAAGGTGTAGACTTACAGTGTTTAAACTATTTCTCAAAATTTTATATTGCGTAAGTATTGCTGCCATAATTATTTAGCATTTTATTAAATTTTGACTCTCCAAAATTAAGGAACAATACAGCGGTTGTACACAAACATGATTATTTTAATATATAGTACTGCGACTTCTGTTTTCAATCACTTCAGTGCATGTACAAGTGCAAGGTTTTAGCAAATATTTACATTGAGCAACTGTGATTTTGGCCTATTCCTCTGGTAATTTTAGCCACAAATATTCGACTGTTGGATTTCTCGCCATAATATTTTGTTCTAGAGTATTCCATAAGTTTTCTATTGGATCCATGTCGGGGTCCTGAGGAGGCCAGTCCATCACCTCTAGTGTCTGATCCTTCAGATAACCCATAAAAAGTTTTTCCTTGTGTCATAAAAAAATCAGCATGCTCAAAAACAGAAGTATCAATTTCAAAATTCTGCAAAACTAGCAAAACATGTTGTTCCAAGGTATTCTTGTAAACAGCGATATTAAATCTAGTGTTTAAACGCACACAAGCTGATGTATCTTGGCCTGATATCATACCGAAAACAATCCTAATTCCTCCACCAAATTTGACAGGTTTCTTCATACTTTTTTGATCTCAAACCTTCACCAATTTTTTTCTTACAACGGAAGAATACTTTGTTCCAATTGTCTTCTGACCAGCTGACATGTTCTTCGCAATGTCAATCTTGACTATTTACTGATCAGTGGCTTTTTTGATGAGATCTTACATCAAGGCCTATTTCATGCAATCGCGTGGACACAGTTTGTCCTCAAACATTTTGACCACCTTTAATTTGACTAAAAATTCTATGTGCATGTAGAAAACGGTGTTTTATTGCTGGCCGTTGCATAAGCCTGTCCTCTCTTACTGTAGTTTTATTTGGCTTACCGAGCTTTTATGCATTAGTTAGCGTACCAGTTCCATTACGAAGTTTCTGAATTCGCCTTACAAAGCAGCCGTTTTTCTCCTTTCAAGTATTCATTTCGTATTTAAAGTAGTTTATATAAGTGGTACAACAATATTAGCATAGGACGTCTACGTGCCGCAATAATTGAGCTACACGATGCCGGTAAGCATGTTTGAAGATTTTGAATCATTTCTACAATCCAAAAAATAAATGAAGATTCATCTGCCAAACTACCAACCGATTCAGGGATGCTAGAAAAATTCAAGCTCATGCAAGAACTGGGCGTCTCAGGTCAGTCAGGACTTCCAGGAACAAGAAAACAACGTAGTTCATGAATTTCCAGAAATCCACGTCGCTTCATGAGAAACCTGGCTGTAGAGCTGACTGTTGCACGGGTCTTTAAGATGAGTTTTGAGTAATAAACCTGGGCTTACTTACTAGAAACTCAGAAAAGTTCACAGTCTAACAACTACTTCAAAGAAGATGAGACTTGCCGAAGTCGTGCACTACTTGAACCACTCGAAATTCACGGTTTGGAAAAAGTTCTCTTTACAGTCGAAAAGCTTTTCACTGTGGAATAGGCTCACAACTGCCAAAAACAAGTGGGTTCTTGAATGAAAGTGTTAGTTACCTCCAGAATATGCTAGAAATGTCTACTGTAGACAAAAACTTTCCTTGCTGATGGTCTGTTCTGGAGTTTCTTCAAGGGGCTAAACTTCTTTTGTTGTTATTCCTGAAGGAATGAAGGTGAAGGCTATGTACTATGGAGAACTAATCCTTGAGCATGTGGTGAAGCACTTGAACCATGACTTGTTCAACAATTGCCTATTTCTCTTCCAGCCTGCCCACTCTGCGAACAGAACTCAGATGTAGCTTCGTAACAACGTCCCAGATTTTTTGTCGAAGGAAGCATAGCCTCCCTCACGTCTTGACCTTAACCCGATGGACTTTAGCATCTGGTCTAACTTGAAAACCAATGCTTGTGCAAAGTCACACCGTTCAGTATCGGATTTAAAAGTGTTTCAGGAGCGTGAGGAAGACGAAATTTCAGAATACATATTGCGTGCTGCTCGTGAAGTTGTGTAAGGTAGACTTGAAGCTTTCATAAGAAACGGAGTGGATTCATCGAACGGTTTTTTTGCTGTAACATTACTGAAAATGTTATGAACATCTACACAAAATTTTAAAAACTGCTTGAGATCTACCAAACTTATTTTATTTCAACTCTGAGACAAAATTCACGGGTCATCCTGTAAAGGTCTAAAATATATATGAAGGCAAGTGTGTTAAGGTATATATAAGAAAAAAGCCTAGACAATTTTCAGAACTCATGTAAGTACCACTCTCCAAATTGTTCTTAGAACTATCGTTATCTATGTATTATTGCTATGAAAACAAACGCCATTACTAGGAAGTCTGCACGCTATGCAAGACGACGCTCCTGACCACCCCTTGGCAGTTGACTACACTGTGGTCACGTAATCAAGACGCAAGGCGCGAGCCAGGAGCCCGAGGCAGGTCGTTTGCAGCTCTCAATGTCAGTTCAATTTGCGTTACACTAAGTCGTAGCGTGCACCCGCGTCTGCGGGCCGAGACTCAGGCGTCTTATTCGGGCTCTGGAAACAACAAGGTCTTCAGCAGGCGCACTTGTGGAAATTTTGATAGCGGCTACTTTATTTTACGCGAGGCAAGTTCCCTTAAGGCACGACAAGCTTGTGAGCAGGCGAGCTGCCTCTAGAATAAGCAATGAAGTGGCGCCTCTCTGACGCAGCTGCCGCGACAGCCTCCTCAGCATCTCCATTAGATCCTCCATACACCATTATTGGTGCCATCATCACCAGTAATCCCAGCCTTCTGCAACTTGCAAGTGATAGGAAACTGACGCTGTACTTGGTAGCGAATTCAAATGGAAACTTATTGATAGCCTTCAATACAAAAATATATTCTGATTTAGAACAATCGTAGAATTTAAAACATATCACATATTTTTAAGAGGAAAATTGAAAAAAAACATTAGAAGAATGAATTATCCTGATTTCAAATTCCGATTCAACAGAAATTATTACATTCATATACATCCCAGGACGTGAGGAGAAACTGTGTTTTTGACCTAATTTTGAGACATGATAAGGTATGATAAAGATCGAAAGAAGTATCAGCGGGAGCATCCATGCAAACCGTCATTGCAACAATGTCATTCAAAAATTGGGTACGTAGTTGTAACGAGGCAGCAGCTGAGCGTTTTTCGTTAGAACACACGAGAACTAAGCAAAGAATCTTCATAATGATGATGATTAAAATTATTATATTCATTTTGTGTTATTCTTAGAACAAAAAAACAATTTATTACATATGCATGTTGCTCTAACGCTGCATTGTGGTAGCACTGATATCTGTCAGTTCTTATACTTCTTTGTCTCCATGCTGCGCAAATTATAAAATGAAGTGAACGTCGTGAAAACTAATCAAAATTAAAGTCACTTCGTTGCAATATAAATCTTTACAAATGAAATGCTAAAAAATTTCGTGTTTTTCAACTCTGAAATGACTTCAGTTTTGCATATGTCAGGAGAAAATTAAAGGGGAAAGAATTAACTTTGTCGTTAAAGTGAGGAATCACAACTTTCCCCTCCAGATAAACTATCAACTCTACAGAGCCTAGCTGAAGCAACTCGATTGTTCGCTTTTGTACACCATGTAGGAACAACGGCTCCTGTGCACACATTCAGGCTACTCCTGGTGATTAGAAGTTACCCTCAGAGAATTTTGTTATCCTCCATAATAGAATTTCTGCCCTCCACAGACAGATAATTGAAAATCTGTCCACTGGGAAATAGGAAAGTCCCCAGACAACGGGGCGACACGCCCACTGCAAGCTCGGAGTCAAGATAAGCTTGGCAGAGGGGAATAGATTGGAGTGTAACGCAGTTGATACCTTCCCAAATTTCATGAAAATAAAACATGACGAGGACGGTCATCAACTTTGCCAAATTAAAATATTGACCATCGGAAAGGCGAAAACATTTCCGAATAATGAATAAATGAATGGCTGTAAACACATTATCTCCATATCAATATGAGCGTTTTATGTCATTGTGACAAGCATAAAAAACATGCAATATGGAAGCGTAAAAAGCCTAGTTTTCCCATGTCTGATAACTATGATGCATGAATTGTTTCACATGTTTTGTAATTTGCTGATTAGAGAAGAACGTAATCTGAGAGCCCTTTCTCAAAGTGCAAAATATAAATTATTATGCAAGTAAAGACAAGCCATAGAGGAATAAGTTACTAACTTTCTGAAAAAAATAACGTGTCCATGGTTATTGGAATTGCATGCTAAACGACACACCTGAATTATAAAACATGCTTGAATCGCCTTTACAAATGCTAAGACCATCCAGTGGATTTTGCATTCGGAGGCTAAATTTGCGAGAACTAAGAAAATTATCTCAGCATGTTTAAAGACACTTAAATACTCTTTGACCTAAGTGCCTTACGAGATCAATTAATGAATCATCTCGAATCATCTTCTACATATGCATCGATGTATAGGAAATAAATTAACCACCGCAGAGAATTAATGTGAAATTACACACACTAAGTAACACTGCTACTTTCTAGCACAAGTGCGAGTTATGCTAGTACGCTACTATCGTGATTGTAACTCACTATATGGATTAACCATATAATTAATAGACTCCCTCGCTAGTTTCGCTGCCCAGCAACATGACATCGTATGACCCAAGTTGTGTGAACGCCGTCAGTCGGGTGTTGATTTTTCGCATCAACTGATATTAATAAACCCCCGATCTTATCGGTAGATACTAGTTGGTGTATGAAATTGTCTTGAATTCTGCATTGAACAAAGATTC
>VCRD01000465.1:17222-44982 GCA_006783055.1 Trinorchestia longiramus
TCAAGTAGCCGGGCAATTGGAGTAGCAGCGTCCTCACATTCTCAAGCAAATAATGGGGCATACGTGCTGCCAAAATAAATCGATCGTAGCTTACGATGCATTTCCTCGATTTATTACAACTTCTTTCTGTTGCACAAGCTGATTTTATCTAAGGTGGATTTTTACGAACAAAGAGTACATTGAGGAGTACAAACATTGCACAGAGAGCTAAGGTGTATACTTTAGTAATTTACTCGTAATTACGATCCTAGATTTAAAAATACTAATTATGTTCAGAAATTTTGTTGATTTCTGGTAATATTTATTTCTAGTTGGGATGAGGTTAGATTTAGACACTAAACAACGGTGATCAATTATTTAAGCAGTTCAATAGAAAACGAAGTGGTCTAGAATTTAATGATACATAATTTAAAATATTCGTTCTATTGTGCGGCATTTGTGTCAACAATCACAGCGCATTTTCACCATTAAGGCATGAAGCTCGGAAAAATTGAAGGAGCTGTAGACATAAATAAGTTGACAAGTTTATTTTTCCGAAATATGGAAAGATCGCAGCTCTTCTACCCGAAGAAAATCATATTTACCAAAGATTCCGATTTCTTAGACTGAGAATCACCCGCATTGTCCAGTGATTGGACGGGAAAGTTGCGTTCGCTCTTCGTAGGGCGTGTGTCGCAGTCGCAACTTTCTGTAGTTAATCACGACGCCTGCGTCGGCGTCCGCAAGAAATGCATTAGCGGAAATGAGGCCCGCAGGAGAAGAAGCTTCCAGTTTTTGTACGGATAAAAATAAACATAAGCCGATAAGTAAATGGAACGCCAGGCAAGTTCGTGAAACGAGACCAGTTTGCTTCTGGAGATTCGTCTGTTCCGGAAATTCGAAGAAAACTTGGCTAAAACGATCGATCGTGTCGGTGCACCTTGAATCTCGAGATCGAGAGCGAATTGGAAACTTAATCGTATTACATGAGGAGTTGCAGTGCAGTTGGTTCATTTTCAGAGGAATGAGTGGTGAGTTTATAGAAATATGAGTTACAAAAAATCAAAATGAAATAAAACTAAGGCAAGATTATTACTATCATCAATAGGGAGTGAGGGACATAGAGTTCTAGACTTCGGGTCCATAGTCAGAATTTATGCAAAGTAAGCGGATGTAAAATTACTACGGTGCGTAGTTAAATATGTACTGTGTCCATTGAATAAATATAGACTAGTGAGGTCGTACTGTGTGACCCACACTAACAGTAATATTGCTCAAAATATGCTTAGAAAAAAGTAATCAGTACCAGGAATAAACTATTCAAAGTACAGTTGGTCCTCGATTTACATCGGGGTTATATTCTTGAGGCGCGATGTAACTCAAATTCACCTTAAATTGTAACCCTGCTTCTAAAAATCTCCCTAAATATGTCCCTGACCACTAAATATGCTCCTACTGTCAATTAATTATGACATAATGATACCGTATATTTAAAACATAAAAGGTAGAATATACATATTAGAGACAGATGGGACTATTTAAAATACAAAGACATTTAAATAGCATAATAATTTTTCACCTTTACTATCGTACCGGACTTTCGTACTCGACTCCGTGAGAGGATAGACACGTCTTTGTGGTTTTTCGGTCGACATTTTTTTCGATCAGCAATAACAAGTGCACGAAAAAGTGACTCGAGCTAAGATCAACGTTAAATAGTAAAATTAATACCGAAATCACAACGTTTCAAAACAAGTGGCAGAATAAAAGACAATATCGTTCCTTGTTTGTCATGCTTCCATACATAATAGTGAGCATGCCATAATTTTCATAAGTGAAACAAAACAATACAGATAATGAATACAAAGAAAACAAATAAATAGAGACAGTAAAGAAATTAATATTCATACGATGCTGAGCCAGCCGAACTACTCACACCAGTTCGTTCTACGAAAACAGTGCAAATTTGGCGACGAATATCGTGTGACTAGGACGCTTAATTTTACGTTTAATTTAATGGAACATGCGTCATGACCTCGAGGCGCCGCATGCTCGAACCGCCGTCTACCGAGGGCTTACTGTGCTCAATTCTAAGCTATTCATTGCTTCAGTTATTTCGCATTGCAGAAAATTGAAATTAAAGGCAAAATAATTTTTTCTGAAAATTAGCAATTTTTACTGACCCATGGTATTAGTCATATAAATTTTAGCATGAATCCACGGCCAAAGAAGAATTAAACTACACATATTAATGGAAATAATGAATATGAATGAAAAACAACACATTTGTTCAATGTGTTATTACATATTACCACATATTCAGGTTTGTATAAGGTGTTACTATTGATGGCGTCCGATAACCTATTTTTTATTGAATATATTTTCTTCAATTGTTGCAGGTGAACAAAAATTCAAAGCAACTTCTACGATATCCAATATAGCTGCCTTAAAAGTAAATTTCGTCCACCGTACGAGTTTCGCGCTCCATAATGGCCTTCAAATTTTCAATTGAGTTCTAATCTGGCTGAGACGATGGCCAAATCTTCGAATTCTCGTCTCTACTGTCCAATGAGCTAATATATTGTTTCGTTCCATTCACTGACTGTGATGAAGCGTCGTCTTGCATTAACATTGCTTTCTTGCTAAATGCCAAAGGTTGATTTTCAAGTCTAGGAAAAAGTGTTTAGTCTAAAAGATTTGAATTCTAATCTGCGTTAATTTTGATACTCTCAGGAATCTTTCAGAGCCAATAAAATGCTTATCAATGATTCAGCCTTACAACATTATACCCGCATCAATTCGCTGGCTGCAAAATCGAACATGCAGCTTACCATTGCAAACCCAATCTTCAGACCATCCATCAGGGCTATGCAATGTACGAGTAATTCGCGTTTCATCTGTGAACATTATGGATTTCATGTCAAACTTCATATATTGTTAAGTCAATTGGAGCCTCAACTTGATGTGCTTTGATGGTAATGAAGATCGTTTTTACCCTGGCATCTGGTCTGTCGCCATTGAACGAAAAACGCAGTTTTTAGTTGTTTTTGACAAATATTGAATGACACTATAAATATTATCATACCGTCGTACCGTTACTTATTGATTGTTTCACAACTTTACGCTAGACTTTTCTTAAATTTCATGTCGTTAGAATTTTAATTTTGCTTTCATGGGACCGCAATTTTCTAGGTGAAGGATCTTCCAAAATCATCTAACTATTTTCTTACGGTGGCGTAAAATTTTCAAGATAACATCAAGAAATATTACTTTAACAGCTTTTGTAACTTTTTTGATTGTAAATTTTGTCATTTATTTCGCTCGATATTAAAATTCAACTGAACAGTCTAATTGCTCGATCGTGATCACAAGTAAAAATGAAAGAGGGAAAGTAATAATTTATTTATAAATTCAACCATAAATTGCAAATAAATATTGCTGTAGCATTAGGCAGACGTTAAGTGAATTATACAGAAGAGGCGTTTGAGTAAAAGCTATTTTTTAATAAGAATTCTGTTAGACCATTAGAATCTGTTTCATTGTAGGCCTAGTTGTTTTTGTAGATTACGAGGCGTAGACCACACCGAGCATGGGACCTGGAAGCTCCTCTCACCTCCCAAAAACATATGCACCAAAATTATTGGCAAACTTTTTGATCAAGGAGAGGAACATACCCGTGAACGAATGTATTCATAAATGCATATAATTTACACAAACAGTGGAGTATAATCAGCTTCTATTATTTGATGAATGGTTTTTATGACTGAAAAGTTTGTATTCTGATGTTGGTAATTCTGGCAGTTTTCTTCAGAGGAATCATAGAGGAAGTCGGAATTGAATAAAGTAGAGACCCCTGAACACTTCCCCAATCATAGTCACCCCTCTAATCTTGCCAAGAATGATATTTTGAACCCCAAAATATAACCGGACAATTTATTGTGAAGAGTTTACACTCACCATGGAGATTTTCACATCCCAAGAAAATGAGCATTGGTGAACTTCAGCACCTCTGTCAGTACTATTATCGTGAAGGCTTTCACAGACTCAAGTACGTGAAAAATTAAAAAGTGAGTTCAATACTTTGCAAGTAACAATGTTAATAAAGCAAAACAACGTAGATTTTGAACTTGTTCTATAATCTCTAATTTTAATTTATCCACGCAACTCAAGCTCAGGGCTTTACTCTGTGATCTTTCCCGACCACAGCCACTGTCGTAACCTAGGTTTATCAATATTTTATGACCGATTTGTTCCTAGAAACCATCGCCCAAAAAAGAATCTATTCTAGAATTGCTTTAAAAATTAACCGTCCCTTAAAACCGTGCTTAAGTCTCGTGGAAAACTGAGTGCAAGGCTCGAGGCAGCGATTCTTTGGCAAGAAAATGTCGTGTGTATTAAATTTGACCTCACAGAATTCATGCTAAAGGTTTGGGAAGTTTTCCTTGAGGTGATGACCTCAAAAAAATTTTTAGCTCGCAGCTCACAGAAAGATACCTCTGATCTTATGGCTGAAGAAATTCTTAGAAACGCGCAAGAATAAAAAATGTCGAGATCTCAGACCTTGGAAAGTGATTGTGGCATCACTTTCACAACTACAAAATTTGCTAATCCACGTATGAATGAGTGTCAATACTTCGGCTGTATTCTTTTTATGGTTACTATGTTGATAATAAAAATTATTTGAAAGAATATTTGAAATTAAAAACATTGATTAAACATGATGGGATTTTGCAAAATAATTTGAACATCAAATATGGACGCTATACGTACTTGTTTAGCAACAATGTATGGAACTTACTTTTTGCTTAAGAAATTGGATCAATTCTCCGTGAAATAGATGAAAATGATTTTACAGAAGCACCGCTTATATGATACTTTAGCCTATTGCTTTAGCAATACTGAAGGCTGAAATGTGCTTCATCTCTTTTCTAATATGCCCATTATGGTTTCAATTAAGTGAATGTCTAGCGATTAAACCGGCTGGAAAGGGAACTTGCTTAATATTCTATTCCAGTGTTTCGCGAACCACGATACAACGTTGTTGGCACTCCGTGCATAAATATCGTTTCGAAATTTGTCAGCTTTTGACAGGAATATGTTGGTTACTGTACAAACTTTATCATTGAAGATATTAAGAGGCTCATCTGCAGTGACCCTAGTTATAGATGAATGAATCTCACTGAATACCATATAATTCAGCCCAAATGAATACAGAGGCTTCTCCGATTTCCATATTTAAAGGTATAGAGTCTAGATCATAGTCTGACTGCACTTGATGTTCGCCTAACATAAATCATATTTGTAAAAGAACAGACCAAACGATCAACCATTTCCCTGTGGTTCAAGTTGTGTGAACACAATTTCTCTAATTATGTCTCTGCAAAGTATCGAAAACTGTTATAGGAGGTTCTAAAATTACAGTCCATTCAGTAACATTGGTTTTATAGAGCTTTGTTTCGTACTGCTCATTTTGGAAGCCATTTACTTTCGTAGTTATATGTTTTCACTCCATATCCCGTTAAAGGCTTAGTGGTCCTTGCAATTTACTTATGAATTGCGTCGCTCAATCCTCCTCGTTAACAATGTTTTATCGTGTGTTGTGTAGGCTATCATCACCGTAGAAACAAAAAATAGAAAAATAAATAAGACAGTGTCGCAAATCGTTTGCCCGATAATTTGACGGATTTCAACTGCTGGCTGCACAGCGCAGGACAAACTGCGCAATGCCCTTATCATCCATCAGTCATAAACATCCGAATAAAGAGGCAAAAATAGACAAAATTATAAAAAAGTTGCAATCTCCTCAAAAATTCAGCCGAACGACAATACTAGACTCAATGCCATGATTATGTACGCAAACATAAAAATAATCATAAAAACCATAACGATAGGAAAACTCCAAACCAGATTAAGCCACCTTGCGGTAAATTTCTGAATCACATCACAGAATCATCATCCAATCTCATGTATGCCCATGTGGGAAGTTCCTTGGATGATGCAACAAAATCATTGAATGTAACGTTGTCTCACACTTTGGCTGACGGACACTGTTTCCTCCATGCAGTAGCCCTTCGATTTAACAAAACACAAAACACAATGTAGGTCTATGAATTTTTAATGAAAGCCATCGAAACAGAAAGCAGAACAAATAAAAACCAGTACACAAATTTCATCGACGAGAAGTGGTAAACTTGATCTTCTGGTACACAAATACCTACATAATAAAATATTCGATCATGCAGCCGTGGACCTCATCCTGTAAATTACTTCCAATGCTCTACAAAAACCGATCTACATCTACATGAGTGGGTATCTACAGTGAATGGGACGGCAGCATATGGAAGACAATAGTTCAGCCTATAATACTACGGCAAATAAACAAATTTCCACTATTAGTCCATCTGAAAGACTACTACTATAGTGCTCCTATTAAAGGAAAAAATGCATCTATTAGTGAAACTTCCTCGTCCAGATGACTAGACAATAATGCCAAGGTAAACGCAACACCTTTGGCTGGCACCACAAACACCAAACAGCACCCCACCGAACCCTCATTTTAACTCAAAATATTCCGCACGATGTGATGAATGCATTACCTCGCGTAAATACCCTAATATGAATCGTATCAAAATTAAACATATCAACGCGCGTAGACTCAATGACAAATTGAATGACATCAAAGTAATGATAATAACTGAAGACATTGATATTTTATGCGTATCAGACATGGTTTGATCCCAGAATTCAAAGTTCATGTTTTAATATCCCAGCCTACTCATTTTACCGATACGATAGCAAAAAACAAAGGTAGCGGATCTTGCTTTTACATCAAACAAGTCTACACAACACAGCACATTTTGGAAAAAGAAATGTGTAAGGGTATAGAAATGGTATGGCTTAACGTGCAGGTAAAAAAGCACCAATTTTTCATTATTGGCACCGGCTACAGACACCCATCTGCAGCTTTCCAATTATCTTTAGAGTTTATTCAGAAGACGCTTAGAACGATTTCAGAAACTAAAAAAATCTTCTATGTTTTTGGCGATTTCAACGTAGACCTGAATAATTGAAGAAATAAGCTAACCAAAATGCTAAACAGAATTAATCTATCACAAATGGTCCAAGAATCAACTCACATCACAAAAACTTCAAAAACTCAGATCTAGCAATTACAAATAATCCTAAAGCAATAATCAGCGCTGAAATATTACCTTCAGTATCCGACCATCACGCGGTAGAATTTTTAATTAACGTAGCAAAAGAGTAACCAAAATCCTGCTTCATTACCTACCGTAAAAACTCTACACACAACAGTGATATTTCATAAAAAACTATAGGACTAGAGCAGTGTTTCCCAAACTTTTTTGGACTAACGCCCCTTTGGACAAGAGATTTTTCAACAACGCCCCATTTATGTTGAATTTATCCTACTCACATTTCATTACCTGCAACACAATATTTTAAAGTTAATATAATTATAAATAGTTAGATCTTACCTTTTATTCTTTTAATGAGATGGATGAGCTCGGCGTTTTTTGACCAATTCGTGTATTCTTGGCTCAATGCTACTGAGAAGTAGTCTTAAATCTCCCCTGTGTACTATCAGGAGTCGATTTCTTTGTTTACTGAGAAGATGCGTAACTGCACTAAATCCACGTTCAGCCATGTATGGAGAAGAAAAAACGAGGAAATAAAGTTTTACTACCTCCCACAACTTCGGATACTTTTCAGGAATTTCTCTTTGTAACCAGAATTCAAGGTATAATTTTTTTAAAAGAGGTTTTAATTCGAAGTCGTTTTTTTACAGCCAACAGTTCTTCTTGCATTGCAGAATTGTTGTCACTTTTCCAAGCGTCTGTAAATGGATTTAGCAGCCAGTCTGGTACATTCATATTGATCAAATCTTGGTATCTGCGATTCATGTCTTCATGCAAAGAGTTCAAATGATTACAATGAATCAGGATGTCATCATCCTGTACAGATGTGCCAAACTTTTCATTTTCTAGCTCGCTAAGATTTGGAAATTGAGAAAAATTTCGGCGGCTGATATTATTCCTAAAAAAAAGTAAGCTTGTCAATGAAACTGCAAATCTTCGATTTTGCATTGATAAGATTTACATCACTACCCTGTAGTTGCAAATTTAAATCGTTAAATGTGTCAAATAAGTTTGTCAAGAAGGCGATGTTACTTTTGCAAACTATGAGATCATCACTTAAGGCGCAGAATTTATTCTCCTGTAGAAACTCCACTACGGTGTTGAAAAGAGAAAATAATCGTTTCAAACAATTTCCTCTGGAAAGCCATCTTACTTCGGTGTATAACAGAAGACGATCAAATTCTTCTCCATTTTCATGACAGAGTTGCTTGAATATTCGAGAATTGAGTGGTTGACATTTTATTTTATTTACTGCTTTGATAACAGCGTCAGGAGATTTATAAAGATGATCGCTGCTTAAGTTCTTTACAACCAAATGCTGTCGGTGAATTACACAATGAATCGTAAATACACCAGGTACTACTTTCTTCATATAAGAAAGAAACCCTTTGTATTTCCCCGTTAATTCGGGAGCTCCGTCTGTTGCACAAGCAATTATATTTTACATAGGGATGCCTCATTCTTTAAAGAACAGCTCAACTGTTGCAAAAATAGACTCACCACGAGTATCTGTTTTAAGTTCGTTTGCAAACAGCAATTCATGTACTACTTCACTGTCTTTAATGAACCGAACATATCCCAAAAGTAGTGCTTCATTGTTTGGTAGTGTGGACTCTAACTGTAAGCCAATTTGTTTTTCTTTTCAGTATGTTGCATAAAATGTCTTCAACATCTCCAGACATTTCATCAACTTTTCTTTGAACTGAATTATTACTAAGAGGAATAGATTTGGTAACTGCCCGTGGTGAAGCATGATGCACCACTGTTGGTAGGACTTCTTCTACAACAGAGAAAAGGAGCTGCTCGCCAATTGTATGCGATTTTCCTGATCGAACAATCATTTTTTAAATATTGTATGAACAAACGAGTCCGTCATCGTTTTTCTGTGATTGCTTTGTCATGAGGGAAACAATAGAACTTCTGTTGCGAAATTTGTCACGTAAAGTCTGGAAATAAGGCAAACTTTGATTCATTTTATTAGGATGAATCTTTTTTAAGTAATCAGAAAGTTTGAATGGTTTCATAGCCTCATTAGAAAACACTCTTTCACAGAAAAGACACATTGACAATTTCTCAATATTAGGAACACTAATGAAACCGAACTTCAAATAGTCAACACTATATTGTCTGCACTTTCTTTTTGATTCATTATGAGCAATGATTAAGGGTGGTTAACGCTCTGAAAACAAATAAACATTAAAAGTGAACATAAAATCCAACAACACCAATAAACATGCCTACGTTTTATTAATGAAACAATGTTCTTGGTTGTGAAATCTTGAAAAATAAAATAATACTACAATAATGTCTAATGAAAACTATTAAATAATATGACTGCAACAAATTCACACTAGTTCACTAAAAAAATAGGAACTGTACAATGTTTATTAATGCAAACCGGTCAACGAGAACAGATTGTACTTTGAATGAATTAACAATAATATTTGAGCAACTAACGCAGCGGAGCATCAACGCTCCCTATGTGCTTCATGAGACAGAGGTACTCAACGCCCCCCTGTGCCTTGGTAACGGCCACAAGGGGGCGTTTCCGCCCACTTTGGGAATCATTGAACTAGAGGAATGAATTTCAAAGCATGAATTAACCAATGATGTTGACAATCAAGTCTCAATTTCAATGAGAATTTATTAGGAGCCTTAAACGAAAGCACACCATACACCAAAAAGGGAGCTAAGCTAAAGCGTACCACGTGGATAAAAGATGAAATAAAACAATTGTGCAAAGTGAAAAAAATTACTTCACGAATTTAAATGAAACAAATCGAACAACTCTCTACGAGACCATTATAAACATCATGCAATGATCCTCTGGAAAAAATTAACGAAACAAAACGAAAGCACTTTCAAAAGGAACTATAAACAGCAAAGAAAAATCCTAACGAATCTGGGAAATCATCAAAGAAATAGCACATTACAAAGACATTAAAGAAGAGAACAAATTTTAAAATCCATCGGAAACAGCCACTAATTTCAACACTTTCTTCTCTGAAGTCGGTGTAAAAGTCTTCGACGAAGTCTTCAAATTTACTACACATAAACCTGTTGATGTGGGCTTAAATCCTGCCCAATTACTAAATACAACTAACACATGAGGACCAAATCCAGTTAGTCTACAGGAAATACGTAAAATCTTTTACTCGTTGAAAAATACAAAGGTAGTTGGACATGACAACATAAGCCTTCAATACATCAAAGACAGTTTCAATGTTACAGCACCATTGCTTCATTTGATAATCAATACTTCTATTGCGACAAACAAATTCCCGGATCAGTGGAAACATTCCATAATCAAACCGTTGCATAAAGCAGGTGACGTCAATACTGCATCAAATTACAGGACAATTAGCCTTATACCAGTCTTATCCAAAATACTAGAAAAAGTGATATCAAATCAACTCTCAACACATTTGGACAAATCTAACTTACTTCATCCAAACCAGTATGCTTACAGAAAACATACCAGCACTCAAGATGCGCTGCTCATCACCAAAAAATATACAGTAACATTGACAAAAAGAATGTCACTCTCTAGCTTTTGCTTAATCTCTCCAAAGCTTTCGACAGTGTTGAACATGCACGGCTTCTGCAGAAAATCTCTAACTTAGGAATCGACACACAGTGGTTTCAGAGCTATCTAACAAACCACTCTCTCGCAGTCTGACTAGAAAATACAATTTCATCAGCCATACAAAACGATTTGGGCGTTCCACAAGGTTCTATTCTCGGCCCACTTCTATTCTCTATTTTCTTCAATGATGTCCTATCCATGTCCTCAAACACAAGAATTTCTATGTAAGCAGATGAAGAACAAATTGCAATGACAAGCGCGCCGGCCAAACTATCTCACACAAAAACAAATGCTGAAATACTTTTAAAAGACGTAAAATCATGGTACGACCAAAATGGTCTCAAACTTAACGCAAGCAAGACACAGTGCATCATTTTTGGTTTCAAGAGCATAATAAAAGCTCCCAAATTTAACTTTAACCTTAGGAAATGACATTATTGAACCAGTAGGAAAGGTAAAAAATTTGGGCGTCTGGTTTGATCAAAACATGTCTTTCACATCCCATGTGGAGAAAACATGCAACAAAATTAACGGTACATTGATGTTCCTTCACCGCGTGAAGAACATGCTTGACGAAAAAACTAGATTATTAGCCATCCAATCTTAGTGTTATCACGCTTCGACCACTGTGACTTGGTCGGGGGAGCTCCAGAAATGTATGAATTTTGCTGCTAAAGAAGTATGCGAAGGAAACTCCAGAAAAACGATCATGCAACACCTCTCATGAAAAAGCCTAGCTCGATCCCGAATAAACAAAGACTACTTATTCACAAGGTCAAATATGTATTCTCCTCTCTATATCGCCCTGAAAGTCCTGCCAACGTATTAAATTCCATCCACCCACTACCACGGGTGTGAAACCTAACCGACGACACGATGTTAACATCAGTTTCCGCTTGTCCAGTGCTGGACAAAGGGCTCTTTCAATTTCAGGTGCATTGCTTTGGAATAAACTGCCCACGCATATGGAGGAAAACCAACCAATTGAGAATTTAAAAAAAACGTGACATCATTTTCGAATATCAAAGTAACAAATGAATACAGTAAACTTAAGCTCCTATACATGATTAAACAAAATTAACTTAGTAACGAAACATACAACATATAAATTTCTACCATGAGTTTATGTCACACAACTCAAGTATAAACTGAAGTAGAGTTAACAATATTCAAAAGATACAGATGTAAATGTCAAACTCGTGCTATAATACAGCAGCTAAGGAGTCAAATCAACTAATTTAATTTGATCAAAAACCGGGGTATTTTTTACTTTTTCTTTTTTCTGTTAAATTTCAGGCCTATTAATTGGTGCTTTTCTACCCAATAAATGTTCTAATGTTAAAAATATTCAGTTTTCATACCATAAAACAAAAAATAAAATATTTTTTGATAGAAAATACATTGTATTTTGCCTAAAACTAAATAGAATTTCATCTGAATTTGTGCTTGCTCTTCAGATTATTCTTCTTCTA
Organism: Trinorchestia longiramus; assembly: GCA_006783055.1. Lineage (NCBI taxonomy): Eukaryota > Metazoa > Arthropoda > Malacostraca > Amphipoda > Talitridae > Trinorchestia > Trinorchestia longiramus. The sequence continues at coordinate 29,417 of VCRD01000465.1, forward strand.
AGGCTTATATATATATATATATATATATATATATATATATATATATATATATATATATATATATATATATATATATATATTTATATATGTATATATATTTTTTTTTGATCTTCTATGTTATTTTATTTTACTTTTCGAAGGTATAATAAAAAATTCATACGTCAATATTAGTAATTGCTTTGTTACAATAAGTGACTGTGAAACATCAGGACTTTAGTCTACTACAGCTTTTCTTATCTATATCAACATCTAAATCTTGATAATTTGACACAATCACTCTAGTTTATTTTATTTTATATTTTTTATCTTTTTTTATATGTAACGTCCGTTCATATTAAACACAGTGATATTTACCGATAACTGTAATAATGATTAAATTAAATCGATCATCAGCAAGCCATACCAAACGGTTAACCAGTAATTAGAAATTGCAATTTCAATTTAATAACAATAACAACTTCATGTCGTGAGTTTTCATTCTCATAATTTTCCTTTCTTGGTCTTTCTCGGATGTTAAACATCCAATTTAATTAAATCCAATGATGTTAATTCTAAGCTGTACCTAAAGAAAATATTTCGCTTATCTCCTAAAATATGTAGAATACCTACCGCGTTAGAATTTACATGTATCACCAATGACTATCTTGTAAGTCATAATTGAAAAAGTGAAGTGTCATTTGTTTCACCATGCATATTTATCATTCATTGCGTGATGTCAATGTTTACATATACCCGTAGGTACCGCTGTTATATCATCTACTATGTATAGCATACCTACCACTTAAGGATTTTATGATAAAGCATCTTTAAAAACCAATGCTGTTACATTTTTTATGTACCAACTTTATTAGAAATATACGTGTTTTTGCTCCTATTCATCGACTACGATTTTTTCATTTTTTAAGTCCGATGTATCGGATATTTTAACATTTATTTATATTGTCGATAAAAAACCTGTTTACGTAGTCGATAATTATACAGTAAAATGGTTTGGATATCAAATGGTCAACATATACATATATTATTAGCTATACCAAGCTAAAAATCCAAAACCAAAACCAAAACCAAAATTTAAAAAAATACGTTGTCTTCAAAAAGGATTCATATTTCGTTGAGCCTCTGAACCTTCGACACAATATTTTTGCTTGAGTACTGATCTATTTATAACTGGATTCTGAACATATGGTGCAAAATTTTCATGATACAATACGACTATTTCGAGAATCATATTCAAAACGACTAAAATTAGTATATTCTGAATTCGTCCCTCCTCCTATTGCGTCAACAAGGATAACTTTAGAGGATTACGGTAATTTACACATTTCTGAAGTAAGAAGTTTTAAAAAATGCTCCATCACAAGCTTTTATAAAAAAGATAGGAATCAAATAACAAAAAATATCTATTCTGTATCTTCCAATTTTACCCCCGAATTTTGAAACTTTCATTAGAACAACTAGCCTCATAGGAAAGAGAGTAACAGCTAAATTGAAGGCATTGAAAGTGTTTGCGCTTGATACTCTGGTTGTTCAGTTTGTTCAGAATTATGAAAACTGGTTTTTTCAATTCTTTTCCAGGGAGAACAAGGAAAAGCAATCATGCTCGTGGCATTAAATACGTTGATGATTATTGAATTGACGCAATTCTGACTATTAAATGGAAGCTCGCACAAAAAAACGAATTTCCCGTCTATGTATAGCGTGAAGGTAATCGGGCCGCTATCAGTGGCTGCTGGTTATATTAAGAGTTTTTTTTCGATTAAAATACTATTACTTCTGAAATCTCATTCGTGTACTGAGTAATATTGCACAGTATATTTTTAATTGAATTAAGTCATTTATTTCATAACTAAATGAAACAGAGTTAAAATGTTAGTTGAAAGATTTCGCTGCAGCTTAAGTTTGTGAAACATCCTTTTAAAGAATGGAATAAGAATTTTTGAACATGTTGGGAAGCATTTCGAGCTATGTATTATCAGAAAATACTATATGAACCGAACACGGGATATAGAAATGAATTTAGTTTAGTATAAAAATCAAAACGTTCGTAAGATATTAATGTTATTGAGTATCTTCGGTTTCGGCTCTTTCAAGTTTAAATTAATGCAAGAATGCTTTCCTTGGTCCTTTCCTCTGATCGCAGGTCTTAATTGATTTTTTATTATTTTAAATCCATAATTCCGTTGTCAATTATTAAAATTTGTTTATACTCTGGGAAGTTGAAAACCTCAAATATAATTTAATTAACATTTGAATTTAATCTCTGTCTTTACGAACATCGACACTACATTCTCATGAAAGAGCTTCAGAAATAACAACTCTTTGTACAGCACGGATCACTATACACATCTCTAGAAACTCAGAAGAAACCTGAGGAAAAACTTTCGACCGGTCGGCCGAGAGCGGAAGTTTATTTTCCGGAATAATTTTAGGCCTGGCAGGTGAACAAATGCTCTGTGTCGCAGTGAGCCATTGTTGTCACCTCAGGGCGCCTTGTTGACTTTTAATTTCAACTCGCAATTTTTGCTCAAGAAGAAGCGGAGCACCCCCTAATAAGGAGCGGAAGCCTACGCTCACTTCTAACTCAGCCTGCGTTCCAGAGTGTTTGTTAAAGGCTTCTTCGGTCCCGTTCTTTCTCGAGGGCGCTACACAAACTTGGACTTGCGTAGCATTTGAGTTTTGAATAAGAAAGATTGATCCTCGTTTTGCCTCGAGTACTCAAGGTAAAAATCCATGTTCGTAAATTTTGGTCTCAGAAGTTATTTTCATGCTCTTCAGCAAAAGTGACAAAGTAGAAGTGCAGGCCCTTATTTGTGAGTTATTGTCATTAAAATAGTACCATAGGATACATTTAAAAACTGCAATTTAAAATCCTTAGAAGTACTGTACTCAAAGAAGAAACATTTAGCATTTTCACCATGCCTAAAGAGCATTTCGACTCATTTGGAATTATAGCGCATTACTTTCTCATCCCTCTATTTGGAGATACTAGCAGTTTATGAAATAAATTTATCGGACTACTATATCAGTTCCCAAAAGTACTGAATAGCACCTATTTCTACTGGAGTTTCAGGTAGAGATCAAGCTTTGCTATAGGCCTACTTGATAGGTTGGCAGTCCGTAACATTCTGCGTTCACGGTAAACGCAAATTGGAGTAATAACTTTAATCTCCCATAGTGGGTAAGATTACTCTTCAATAAAACGATATGGGTAACGTAATAGTCATGTAATTTTCCGCATCTGACCAAGTTCAATTAATGACCCAGGTATTTTAATTTCAGAGTATTAAAAGGTTATTTCGGTACCAAGAAGAAAAAAGTTTTTTCATGTTTTGACGACTGGTGAAGCTCGTGAAAATGAGCATGGAATTGCAAAGTAATGTGTGATGTAAAGCAAACACAGAACAGCATCTGACATGTTCAGTGATATTTTACGGTATTGCAATTCATTGTAGACAATTCACTCTTTTGTAACTCATCGCAGGAATTTGCGTAAGTAGTTGTTTGTTAATAAGTTTGTATTCCAAATCAAGTAAATAAGTTCAAAAATCCATACACCAAATTCAACGGAATTAAATCTAATATCACCAAACAAAGAAGTTTCTGTTGGATTCGACAGCAGATCCCTTTTCCCCGCAAAATCAGTAGCGACTGAATGACGGCTCCGCGGAAGGGTCATATACAACGTATAACCGTAATTCATCTATTAGTGATTACTCAATCAACTTCAGTGCGTGACACTTTTATTAACTGCCATGCACTGACCCTCAACACAATGGTAGTACTCGTAGATCACAACTTTAGGCCTCGTCCACATGAACACCAAGCTACAAGTTTTAGTTCATCGATTGTTAGCCGATACACGACAGCTTAACCCAAAAGTACAAGCATAAGAGTCTTTGGAGCAGGACTTCGGAAGTTACAAAAAATGATGGTCATTTTAACTACAAAAAACTGAGTTTCCAATATACAATTTTTTCCTAAAAGTGAGTACTGTTGCCAGAACTGTTGTTGTTAATGACTGGAAAATTATTTGCAAACCACATTCACAGTCACATGACGTGAACTATGAAACTGCCAATTTTGTAACCAAGAAGTACGTCGCAGTATTACACCACACTGCAGTCTCTTAGTACAACTGCAGAGCACTGCAGCTCAACTGCAATAACTCGTACCAAATTTAGAAGCAGAAGCGGCACAAGTTCTTGGAGAAACCTCCGAACTCTGCGCTGTGTATGCAAATCTTTTCAGGACTTGTTCGAGTAATTTAGTCGTGAGTGGTAGCAGAGGGAACACTTTCTTAACACACTCTTGAAGCTGCCAGCTCCTCTTCAGTAAATTGGAACTAAGCGTCTTCTACCGTTCTTTGCATTTCAAGGCAGAAGGGGCAACAGAAGCTCTGCGCTCGAGTGTACAGCCCACAAATATTACTAGGCTGGTTGTGTCGTGATCAAATATGGTCTTTTAGCCAGCAGCTGTATCTTCATGAGTATGTCGTGGAACTGTATGCTCCGCGCTGTGGCGTTCGCACAGGCTTGCTGTGGCGCTCGCGCAGGCGTGCTGTGATGCTCGTACAGGCATGCTGTGGCGCTCGTGCAGGCGTGCTGTGATGTTCGCGCAGGCTTGCTGTGGCGCTCGTGCAGGCGTGCTGTGATGCTCGCGCAGTCACGCTGTGGCGCTTGTGCAGGCGTGCTGTGATGCTCGCGCAGTCACGCTGTGGTGCTCGCGCAGGCGTGCTGTGATGCTCACGCAGGCTTCCTGTGGCGCAGGCGTGCTGTGGCGTTCGCGCAGGCTTGCTGTGAGGCTCGCACAGTCATGCTGTGGCGCTCGCAGGCTTGCTGTGGTGCTTGTGCAGGCGTGCTGTGGCGCTCGTAGGAGTTTTATCGCAGCTCAAAGATCGGTAACTTTGGCTGCATTATGGGATTCTATTTTCATTCTTTTCGAGTATATTCAACATAAAATATCACAAACATTTAAAAATGTCAAATAACGCAAGGGGTTCTAAAATACATAAAACATTTGTAAGGTTTGTTTCCGTTTTTTAGGGTAACTTCGTTAGTTCTAGAAGTGTGTTACTGCTGAGACTGTCTATGCCAGTGAACTTACGACGAGAATTTCTTGATCACAAGCTACTGTATTCGGATTTCAGCAATTCAGTAACGACTATATTCCACCTCATTGTCTCCTCCTCATGTCTGAGCAGCTGGATTGGAGATGGGGTTGTACCAGCATGCACAGCGTCTGCAAAATACGATCAATTACCTTCTACACCGTTTGGAGCGTCAGAGAAAACAAATGAATAAAAACTACTCCACAGATAAAATAAGTTCTCGCAACCTGCTTTAAACACTACATTGCTTTCATTTTTAAATTAATTTTTATTATGAATATGAGCTCACAATACCAAAACCCTGAATGTGAAGTCAAGTAACGTATCACACGGCTTGTACTCATACCAAACAAATAGAAAATTAAAATTATAATGCAAAATATCTATGAAACTCTGATTTTCTAGCGCCTTCTTGGTCGAACCTCCAAAGCTCAGTCGAGAGACAGAAAAATTCCTTATCTTCCTTCCCTGAAAGTCATTATCATGTGAAAGTTTGACGACTGGGACCTCAACTTTGAGATTCAGGCATAGTTCCGTCAGCGTGTTGGACTGCTGCGAGTTATGGTGCGGCCGCGTCAATCCCTCTTGATTAATTCATCCCTTTGAATAGTCTTCAAAACTTGGCAAAGAAGGACTACTGAACTAACATTTTTCCCTGCATTGCACTAACATTCTGGTTCGAAATTTAAATTTTGGGTTTCTTTGAAAATTTCCGAGGAACATAGAGCGTAAGAAATGAAAACAAGCACTGTATGAAAAGTGTACGAAAGCATAGTTTAAAAAGTTGTTTCTTATTCATTAAATTTTAACATGATCAGGTTTGCAAAACGCGAAAAACGTTAGCTAGATGACGAACATCAGCTTAATAACTCTGATTTATCTTACTGAACTATTGTGCAACGCCAGCTCCGTAACATAATTGCTGCATATGTCAATATTGGTGAAGTTGATGAGGCAATAAAATGCCTCTTAATAATGAGAGGAAATTCAACAATTGTTGCATTTGTTTTTGTTTGAGCAAAGTGACATTTCCACGATTCGACAACACTTTTTTGTCTTGCTCATTCCCGAGTACCAAGCATCACACACCACTTCATGCACCACTCAGCAGACACCACTTCATGCACCACTCAGCACACACCACTTCATGCACCACTCAGCACACACCACTTCCTGTACCACTCAGCACGCACCACTTCATGCGCCACTCAGCTCACACCACTTCATGCACCACTCAGCACACACCACTTCATGCGCCACTCAGCACACACCACTTCATGCACTTGTCAACTCACACCACTTTAATTACCAATCAACTCACACCACTTCATGTACCAGTCAACACACCACTTCATGCACCACTCAACACACACCACTTCATGCACCAGTCAACACACTCCACTTCATGCACCAGGCAACACACTCCACTTCAAACGCCACTCGACACACACAACATTGACACAAGACAGCAAATCTCTCAAAAAACTCTGTTGTACCAGTCAACCAGAAACTCAAACGACAATTTTTACAAGTTTGCCTTCAAACTTAGGCCTAAATTGAAAGCGACAAAGCTACCGAGAATTTGCATACGTTAGAAGAGGTGAAAAGAAGCATCGACACTCGGCAGTTTCGCTCCAAGACTTTCTAGGATCAAAACACAGATTTTTCCTATGCATAGACGAACCTTTGAATGAACGCGCTGAGCAGCAAGGTTATTGGACTATTGTTTTTTAAGATTTGCTATGAGTTTTCTCAACCTTTCCTCCAATAAAATTCACACATTTTTTCAGAAACCGATAAGTGGCGAGGAAAGTACCAGGAAAATCATTCAAAATTGATCAGAAGTTATAGAACAATTCTTAATTAAACAAACATGGGTAGATGCCATACGTCATAACAGACCATTATGCCCTGACAAAATGTCATACCTTGGTATCTTGTCTTCATGCATTAGAGACTTTGTTTCAACTCTTAACTCCACAATTGACAATGAATGTTGAGGAAAATTCATTTTTAGGTAATTCTGACAAGAGAACATTGACATTTTAGGAGAGTATGATCCAGGATTGCACAATGTAGAGTTGAAGTTAAACAACATTGCTTTAAGCAAGAAAGGCTTCACAGTCCCCTCGTACATGAAGTTTTTAAAAGCCAAGTTCCACAGCCCAAGGATCAAGCAGCTTAAAGCTTTTAGATCAATTTGGTTCGACGCTCAGATGTCTACATGGGTACATATTATGCTCAAATAGTATAGGTAAACTATCCAATTGTCAATCCAGCCAGGCAAACCATAAACCAATCTAGTTAAAAAATCCAGACGTCACTCAAAAATATGAATGCAGTTGATTACTCATGGCATTAAAATTTGGCCACGGCATGTTGCAGTCACGTTATGTCGTATTTCACTTCATAGTATTTTGTGAACTTTAATGATGTGGCACTGCAGGCAGTTTATTCTCAAGAATACATACTAACTTCAATATAATGTTATCTGGTGTACTAACGAAGACCGACACCATGAGCATACTACCCTTCTGAAGAGTGCAATGAGGTTTCAAAAACTTTGTATTCCATATTATCAGTGGAAGTTTCGCTGCATGATTGAGCAATATTTTCTGTAACAGGGTTTTGAAAATTGTCTCTGATCAACAAGTTCCATGTGAAGAAACTGCAATCACATATCCATGAAGTTTATCTAATATGGAAGAAAGCTTAATTGCAACAGATCTGCAAAAACTTCCGTCAGTTTGATGAACGCGTTACGGCCTTATTTGACGGCCCAGGTGGCGGCACAGCGACGCGGGCATTACGGAGTTCCGTGAGGCGAAGACGCGGCTCTGTTCAACTCAGGGCTGTTTGAAGTTGCGTCACGTAGCACCAGCGTTAAAAGAAATTATAAACCAGGAGTTATTGGTGCGACAGAACCAGCACAGCTTCTTGCTCAATATTTGCTTGTGTCGTGGTTGTGCTGAAAGGGTTTCTTGGAGCACTACTGCAAAATTCACGATCAAAGGTTCCAATTGTAACTAGTAATGCGTAGACTTAAATTACACAATGAATTTCTGACAAGTATTTCACAGGATGAGACGTTTGATGAATTTAAGCATAGTAACAGAAAAGGCTTATACGAGCTGATTTGCGCACTTTAAATCGAAACCAAGAGCTAAATATGCATGGGATTGCAATATTTTTATGGTGTCGCATATTTTAGGAGCAAATTAAGATAATTCATATGATAGTTTTACAGTCTATATCATTTCATTTACATCAAAAAAATGTTTCATAATAAAATCTGAAATTTGCTCCCTGAAGAATATTTCCTAAATTATGATTTGTTCCAATTATATGCAACTAATAAATCAATATAAATTTTAAATTTTTGAAGCAAAGTATCGCACTTATTTATTCTTGAATTTCACGAGACGACCATGAACAGAAGAGACGGGTTTGACATTTTATCCAGTGTGATTGAAGCTGCCAGCCGCTATTGCTTCTCAAAAGTTGTTTAACTCGTACTTTCGGTTCCTTTACGATAAACATTCTTCTTAATCACTGATCATGTTTTCTTTTCGAGCAATTTAAATGTCAGAGCATCACACTCTAAACTGTGAAAGAAAAATCGACGAATCAGTTTTTAGGGAACTGAGAATTGTGCCCTGAGGTTTCATATGTTAGGTTAAAAAACTAACACCTGTCAGAGCTTGAGAAACGAGTCAAAGAGCTTACAGGGTGAGCTGGAGGTAAACCTTGCCAGTGTTGAAGACAAAGCTTCGCCAATGTTTGACGATTTTCCATCAGTCGACATGATGAACTCTCAGTCGGTTTATCATCATCCACTATTGTTCGGTAGTCAGGTGAGAAGATAACTGTAGTGAATCGCATGGCTCCACTACAAACGAGTACCGCGACGAGGCTAGGTTCATCGACCAATAAGCAAACATGACAGAAGAAGTGAATCCAGCGACGAGACTAGGTCCCGTTACGACCAGGAGCACGACATTAACCAATGAGCGGTCACGCTCAGGCAGCAGAGCTCAGCCAACCGCCCTATACAGGGTGTCCCAAAAAAAGTTAACCCAATTTCAAAAAATTATAATTCAAAAACTATTAAAGTTAGGAAAATTCTTTATGTTGTAAAGGATTCTTTATGTTGTATCATGGATACGGTTTTGTATGAAATTTCCCATAAATACGGTATTGTCAAGTTTTAATGTCACTAATTTTATCCTTCAATGAGCCAACCTTCAAGATGCAACTTACAAAAGAACAAAGGATCTTCATATTTGTGAAATTTTTGGATGGAAACAGTATTTAACATGTTCAATAATTATTTCATGAGCGCTTCCCTGAAAGAAATTCTCCATCGAAGGTGGCCATCTGGAAAAATGTCAGGAAGTACAAAACTGAAGGAACCAGCCTAAATCTAAACAAAAGTCGATCAGGCCGCAAGAGTGCTGAACGAGCACCAGAAAATATCGAAATTGTTCACTAAGCACTGTTAGTAAATCCAGACATTTCTTCAAGAAAGAATGGATTGGGCAAAAGTAAAAGCACATTCAACAGAATTGTAAAGTTAGAATTGAAATGGCATCCCTACAAAATGCACGAGAGACATAAACTACTAGATACTGATCTTCCTCGGCGGCTAAATTTTGCTCAGTGATTTCTGCAAAAAAATGATTGATTCATTGAAGACATTGTAATTGGTGATGAGGTCGCGTTTCATCTAAATGGCAAAGTTAATAGCCATAATTCGCAGATATGCAACCAAGAACAATCCTCCTGACTTTAACTACGATATTGAAATTTCTAGAGAAAAAGTTTCAATTTGGATGGGACTTTATGGAAACGGATGTCTTCTGGGTCCTTTTTTTTACAACAATTTAAATGGATTGGGATACCTTGACCTAATAAATAATATGATAGTTCCAAGACTCCAAGAAACCCATGGAAATAGAATTAATAGAACGTGGTGGATCCACGACGGTGCTCCTGCTCACAGAACTATTGCTGTAAGGAAAAGACTGAATGAGCTATTCAGAAATTACATTATCTCCTTAATTCAGCGTATTGAGTGGCCACTCAGATCCCCTGATTTGACTCCCTGTGATTTTTTCCTATGGGGACACTTAAAAAGTAAAGTTTAAAATTTCTCACCAACAGACATCGACGATCTGAAGCAAAGAATTGAACAGGAAGTGAATCTGCTTCGACAAGATAATGCTCTGATATAAAGAGTTATGAATGCAATGAGAAAGAGAATGCAACTGTGTACTGAAAGAAATGGAGGGCACATCTAAGGGAACTAAGGGAACATATTTTTGTCTTTTTTGTTTGAAATTACATTTGCCTTTCATATAATAAATTGTTAAAAGTTGTTTAAAACATTATTTAGCATCTTTAAATTTGTATTTTTGATATTGTGCACAAACATGTTTTCAGTGTCTCTTATTAAAAATAATGCTGCAAAAATATGCTTACAAATTTTCTCATGAAATTTTTGTCACAGATAGTGAAATGGTTGACAAACAACATGTAACCTTTCAAATTTTTTTAACTTTAATAGTTTTTGAATTATAATTATTTGAAATTGGGTTAAATTTTTTGGGACACCCTGTATAACGAGGCTGCAATGCTCTGCGTCACGAACTCTCCACCAAGCACTTTCAAAGTCAACATCTATACCAAGAACTCTCATCACCTGAACAACTCAACTCACAGCCAACAGCAGAGAAAAGAACGCAGAAACCAGCCATCCTGACTGCGGACAGAAGGGGCTCAAACAACCAACGCACTAACAAGAAGTGCACGCGCTACAACTCGCCCCGCGCTCCAGCTATATATACGTCCCGACGCCCTGCTGGCAAGATGTCAGTACGCCAGTATTCGACGTCAAGACGTGAGCAACGAAGAACCAAGAACTAATATCATATTCAAATGCCTAAATACGAAGTATTTAACTCATCCTGCCTTTAATTGCCTTTTCTCCCATTGGGTTCCTCGACGGTCCCTTACTCCCTTAGGCGCTCACTCCGACTAAGCCACAACATAAAGATATTCAACGTCAGCTCGGATATAAGAGATGTCTGAGAGTTGGGACTGAAGAGTGATTTTTAAAGAGAGATCACTAGAACTGAAGAGTGATAATAACGAGATCATTACATAACCGTGGACGTATCCATGTTCAGACAGTGTCTTGCTCTAATAATTTTATTTCTATGACCCTTGGTCTTCCGCTAGTGAGGTTTTGCCTTTACATGAATTTAAAACCGGATTGCAGCATCTTAATCGGTTTTGTTCGATTCAGGAGCCTTAGAGAAGTTAATAAATAAGATCCGTGTGACATGAAAATTTTTTAATTCAAAAACGTCATTGGATTTCCGGGAACAATCTCTGTTTTATTTAAAAATCTGTAAAACACGAATTTCAAAGGCTACGTTGAAAAAAGTTCAAGACTCTAAATTATAAAATTAAATAATTGGCAACGGATTAATTGGCAAAGCAGAGGGAACGTGCTACGTCATCAAAGTTTTTCAAACGGCAAAGATTTTGTGGTGATTTGACATACCTCAGATGTTGATGTGAAATAAACATAGCAATTCTGAGTAGAAAATATTGTGAGCATATTTTCAGGATTAACAGAATATGTCATTAAAATTACAATACAAACACTCTACGCGCAGTACGCGTCATTTTTACCATTGATGCAAAAAAAATCACAAAAAGATACTGTTGAAAAAGATCATAAAGCTCGCATCGACAAGGTAACTGATTCATTAACACTGTGCTATTAACGTTATACTTTGAATAACTTCTGAACTATATTTTATAGGCATCAACTATAAGGGACTTCATACCAGAGCGTACCAGCACGAATCAAAATTGAGCTTGTTTTTGTCCATGCAAATTTTAACCCATTCTTCTTGCCATAATATTAGTGCATATTGATATCTCTTCTCACAATGAGTGACTGTTTATTGTGGTCGAGGTCCTGGTTGTATGTGACTAAATTAAAGGTAGGCTATGGTTTTATTAACAGTGAAATTACAACCAACGTACTTGCATGCAGGTAAAAATATCGGAATATGGGGATCACTACAGGGTGTCTCAAAAAAATGTACTCACCCTTTAACCGTTGCTAACATGCTGTCTTCTTTGTGTTGCAGGTGTGAGGTTCGAACCTTTGCGAACATGATTAAATGTGATTAAAAAATCATGTTCGCAAAGGTTCGAACCTCACACCTGCAACACAAAGAAGACAGCATGTTAGCAACGGTTAAAGGGTAAGTACATTTTTTTGAGACACCCTGTATTAATGTAATTGATTCATAGGACTAAAAACACCCCTGATGAACGAATGAACGATAGACAATAATAACATATGCACATATATGTATAACAATTACATACATATGTATACAAAGGGAGTTTCGACAAGGTTAGCTTGTTTCGATGAGAATTTTGAGACGGAGGAGAATGTAACGAGACAAATATGGTTACCAATGATTGTATCGAAGTTATTCTTTTTTTAGAGTTTTTCAGATAAAAAGCCGGTTTGAGGGAAATACATGTATGCTAATGAACGTATATTTTGTATAGATGCAAATGCTTTTTGAAAATGTTTTTTTATTTTTACTGCATCAGGCAGACTGCAAGTAAATGTAATTCAGATTTTGAATTTCATTCTGCCACGGTTCTCAGGAGTGCCTTGGATGGACTATTACAACATTAGTGACATTTAATTCTAATCAGATTCTTTTAACTGTTCCTCATCCGGTCCAGGAAAATTATCCAGCTCACGCTTTCATTTCCTACGTAGTAAGTTGTATAATAAATTCTTTAGAATGTAATCCTCATTGACACTACCATGTTTCATAAAACTGTTCTATGCGTTCATAAAGCAAATTTTGTTCATTGCAGTTTTTTGGCACCGGGGTCTTGTTGACTTAAAAATGAAATAACTCGAGCAGGAGTTATTAGTAGTTAGGCCCTCCGAGCGGAGTTGATGTCTCTTGGAATATAATTGAGGTAAAAAATCGTCCAGATTTTTATGATAACTCACAGTTGGAGGGCCTCCAGACTAGTGTAGAATTTAAAGAACATAAAAACAAGCCGTGTGATAACATTTAATCCAAACTTGCAAAAGCCCACAAGTAGATTTTATTCAATTATGCGACTACGGAAGCAAAAACTTACTGCAAGAATATTCATTCATTAACGTTATCACATTACTAAAGACGGTCCGATGAAAACTATTTCAGATATATGACGTCAATGCAAATGTCAAATCTTAATAAATTGGAAAGTAGATTAGATCACTGATATTTTAGTACAATAACTCTTTCAATTATTTTAAGTGTAGCAGTAGCATGATAACATTGAAAAATTTAGATTAATTTATAGATAATCAATTTGAGAATCGTCTATACTACACGTTGGCCTATTTTTACAGTCACTAGAAAACAGAAAAAAGAGAATCTCGTTGTCAGTACATTTTAGCAAGTTTCTATATGAGGAAAAGTATTGCTTTCAAATAAATTCGGTTAGTTTGCACTGTAACTTGCCTTAATCCCACGAAGCTACGAAACTGGTTAAACAAACTGATAGTTGAAGCAGATAACAAAGTATGCTGAAGCAGAAGGTTGGAGCATCACTGCTAAATAGTAGTAGGAAAAATTGACAACATGGTCCGATTTGACACCCATAAAACTGTACGTCCACATGATAGAGTTAGTGCCGGTAGAGAGCAGAAATCGAAGATTTATTTGGTGAAGAGCAATACAAGCAGTGAGAGCAAAAAATACCGTGCTTATATATTATAGGACTGTGCCGTGTGACATCGTAAAGCTGCTACCGAACGCAGAGCTGCAGCGTAGCTGTGGAGATGCTGAGCGACTGTGGAGTGCGACGCTGTGCTGCACGATGGCAACGTGAAAGCAGATTCTGGGAGATAAAAGCATTTCGCTGCGGTAATAAATTTTCCAAAAGGAAGGAGGCGGCTAGCGCCCAAAATTAGATTAGGATATTTTCTAGTCTTAGGAAGAATTGAGGCAGCGCAGAGGCCTCGGGTAGGAGACAAGAAAGCCGTCTCTAGACTTGGTGCCCATTAGCGTGTGACAATTAGTTGTCTTTTGCACATTATCGGCATACAATGTAACTGCGATATAGAGCGATGATGCAAGCGTGAATAAAATCCAGACACAAAACACTAAAACCTAGTTACTTCACAAATATTTTTATTGAAAGAGCAAAGGTAAATTAAAAAAAACAAGGTGAAAAGCGTCAATACTTTAAATAACTCCATCACAAGTTAATTTAGTTAATTTCTTTTAACTTAACTACCGTACTCAAGTAACAGTTCCACTACGTACGACTATGGTAACAAATGGAAGGTTCCAAATAGATTTTCGCATATAAAATCAAAAGATAAACAGCTAATGTGACAACGTGAACATTTAGATTTTCCCTTATACATTCCTCAATTACAAATGATGAACACTTAACACAATGCAGGAATGAACAGAACATTTCCATCTGCACCAGCAAGTTCGGTATCATTCCAATTGCTGCCTCTAATATCCTGTTAGAAAAGAGTATGAAGTTCGGTCACTGCTGTGTTCAGTGTGGCAGCGAATTGCTCGCTAGCAAATAGAGACTTCGAGAAGACTACGACGATTCTCGAGAAGACTCTTGAGTGGCCATCACTCGTTCACTGCTCTGCTACTGGAAACGTAACTACACAGAGGAGGACTCACCTGTTGCTAGTTCGATGGTTAAGAGCTTCCCCCCCCGCCCCCGCAGTTTAAAATCAAGAAAAGAGGGAGGCAATCTATAATGATTCTACCAACAATACCTTGGCTAAATAGTGTAGTAGTATGTAGTATAGGTGTCATCATTGTGAATGTTGAGCATGAAGTGTTATTCTTTTACAATGACCATCATATATAGCGAATCTAATTATGAGATGGCACCATTTTTTTATATAAAGCATTTGCCATAAGGAGAATCGTTTACAGCGATGCAAGTTTCAGAGTTGACGCGCTCAAGCTGCTTGAGCAAAACACATCGGAACATATGCTTGTTGAAAATCTACGGAATAAAGTTCTAAGTTTAAAATTACTCTAGATAAATCCCAGGAGTGAAGTACACACCAGGGAGCACTACCTGCTAAACTACAGAATATCTAAGACAAAATTACCGTAAACAAAATAATCACTAAATAAGGGTTGGGTACGGTAATAGTAGTATGAAGCCGTGCCTGGTAAATTAGATTACAGTGTGAGGTCCTCCGAGGCTCAGCAGGAGAGCAGCGTGGGAGATGTGTCTTGAGAGATTGTGAGCTCGAGCGCCTCAAACCGAAATGAATTGGAAGGTGTGTGAGTCGTGGAATACAGTGCGGGAGAAACAAATGTTAGTCCAAGGAGAAGTTTTTAATTTAAAATGCTTCCAAAATATTAAG
>VCRD01000465.1:45364-58260 GCA_006783055.1 Trinorchestia longiramus
GGAAAGATACAAAATGAGAGTTGTGTGTTATATATTCAAGAAAAATATTCTGATTATGATGGTACCACGGGTAAAACTGAAGTATGTATTTATTTCATCGATCCTCAATTTTCTTACTTTTGAATCAAGGAATTTCCACGGGTACTATCTGGGCCACGTTATCGTTAGATAAGATGCACAGTGGGAGTCCTGTATATACAGGGTGGCGCATAAGTAAGGCACCCTTTTAAAAAATTAATAATAAATAAACTATGAAAGGTATAACGATGGGTGTAATTGCAAACGATAGAGGTACTCTTAAAGTTTATTTACATGTCGTATCCTCTCTACCCAGTGTATATTGCAGTAATACTTTATTTATTATTAATTTTTTAAAAGGGTGCGTTACTTATGCGGCACCCTGTATTAATGAAAAGTATTCATTTAAAACACAATAATTCGTCGTAAATCTTCAATTCATTTATCTTTATAATAATTTCAAATTAGTCAAATCTAAATCGTGAAATTTCCACGGGAACTGGCTAGTTACATAATAATTAGGACCTTGCAAAACAGCCATTATTCACTTTAACATCAACCAATCTTTTTTCGTAGTTCCCAACCACTGATTTGAAAATGCTTGTTGGCTTTATATTTCATTCTTCTTCACATGCGTTTTTAACATCTGGAATATTGTTTGAGTTCTCAATTTAATTTGAATTAAAAAACATCACAATCTCCGTATCGGGTTCAAGTTTCGGCACTGACTTTGTCATTCTAGTGTATTGACGTTATTATCAGCCTGCTATTTCTTTTTAGATTTTGCTGTGTGCTTAAGGTTAATATTGTTGGAATATACGGTCCTTACGAAGTTCACACTTTTTGAACGAAACGAACAAATTTGTTTTGAAAACATGTTGATGTGCGGCGTCGTTCATTCTATCATTTAATACTGCTCTATCCCCGGTACATTTTGCTGAGAAACATTTCCAAATCATGATGCTGCTACCTCCAATTTTCATTTTCTGAATTATATTCTTCGGTTTCAAGGTAGTCTCGTCTTTCCTCCAAACATGATTTCTTGAATTTCGTCCGAATAGCTATATTTGTTGTTTCTTCAATTAACAAAACCCTTTTCGAGAATGATTTCTGCGTATGTTACGTTCCAATCGGCCATTTCTGTGCCTTTTAATAGCAAAGAAGACTTCCTAGGTGAACGTAACTTTAGATTGTTCTTGTGAATTCGTTTAGTAACTCTGATTTCTGAAGAAGGTAAATCTTCTTGAAACACTTTCAAAGTAATCATTAGAGTTTGTTTCACGTGGCATAGCAAACTCTTCGAAGATCTGAAAAACATTAAGCGTGCAGCTCTCAATTTTCTTGATTTTCATCAGTTTTTCTATTTTTTAGCTTACAATAGATGAGTACATATTAGTAAATAGAATATTTAAGTTTTCTAACATTTTACTGTGGCTTTTACCTCCTTTCCATAGTTTAAAGTCAATTATTTTGTAAATTTGCTAGTTCTCGACCTTTTGTCACGATGACAACCTTACTGTACGAAATACAACTGATGACATTATTGAAGCAATGCAGAACACTCTATCAGAACGATCTTGCAACTAGAAGCAATTTAATTGTTCGTTTTTAAATCTAAGATCCACACTATGCGGATACTTTTTTCACTCCTACATATTGAAAAATATGTTTTACCTCACTGATATCATAGTTTTCTTTGTTTTTCTTGCGTATATTTTATCATTATGCACCAACTGTTACATGAATAGTTATTTTAATAGTACATTAAATAGAATATTAAATTAAAAATTTAATTGGGTAAGAATATTGGTTTTCACTCTACTGTATATTTAATGCCACCCAGATCTGGACTTGGATTGCATCTAAACTTTTCTCTCGGTGCCTGTAAACCGCTACCATGTTGCTGCATGAGTAAACCAGTGAGAACTGCTTGGCTTCACACCGTATGTATACTGTAGGACTTTCACATTGAGTCCAAGCTGTATTATAGCAAACTAATGTTTCAGAATGATTCAATTAGTCATGAGCCACCTCTTACAACTATGATGATGCCCTTCTCTTGCAACATGGAGGTGATGAAGGTTATACAGGGTTAATTTAGATGCTAAATCTAACGCATTAATTTTCAAATGAAGTGGATGCAGTAGCTGGGCAAGTAAAAATTAACGTAAAATGCTGAAGTATGTTCGAGAACAACGTTATACCATAAAGTGATGAGAAATCACTGATATGCATCGAATAGAATTCAGTAAAAATTTCTTAGGAATTCTCGCTAGCAAGCTTAAACGACGTTACTGGGTAACAGAGTTTAAACCTAAACTTCAAATTGAACGTAGGTAACAAAAACTGAGCTTTTTTCTGATAGTTGGAGTTTAGAAAAACAAGACCTCACTTCTACTTCCCCAAAATCATTCTTTTCAGATCGGTTAGCAGACAAAGCGAAAGAGAAAATCCGACTTCCGGTAGTGATTGTAAATATTCAAATACTTAAAAAATTATTTAGATGGTGTTTGTGGGCAAGATCTAAAACAAGAGACAAAAAATATGGGAGTATCAAATTTTTCTTGCGTATGCTCAGCTTCAAAATTTACTAGCAATTACAAGGAAGAAATAAGCCGAGCTCCACATTCTTCATCCGGCCACTAAGCCATGCATCAGGCCTGCGTATCATGCCCCAAGCGCACATTACAGTATTTCCTGAGCAAGCCCTGGCATGACTAAATCTGCCCGGACAGCAAAATGCCAGGCGCACAAAGTCCTATTTTCCGAGATTATTCGGAGGACGATGTAATTTCTTTAATGGCTCTATGGAGGCGTATTTAGAGGCAAGCCTCGCCTGCTGTATGAACAGAATATTGGATAATTAGCTGAGCCGAGAGTGGTGGCATGGCTTAGAGATCGAGCCGTGTAACGACGTGCCTGGATCGCGCAGCGGCAATGACATGACTACCAGCTTACGCCCTTACAATAGTTCTAATGAGGGATGCTTCTCAGATGGCTTCTTGTTAGGATTCATGAAAACAGTAGTGCACAAGCATCTTCAACTAATTATCACCAAGATTTTTGACAGAATCCGTATTCAAATCCATTCGGTGATTTGCAAATTCAGTTTTATCGGCTGAATTGAAATGTTGTCTCAAAGTTGTCGTTCTAAAAAAAGTCGTTATAAATATGCTTGCTAAAAGAATTTTAAGCCTGGTCTCATAAACTTTTTTACTGAAACTTGAAAATAAACGTTTCGAAATTATTTTTAATGGTTAAATTAGTTGAATAAGTGTCTATGCAGCCTTAAAAATCGAATTAAAATGTAAATGCTGCTGATACTTTAAATCATCTCCGCAGTTCCACTTGAGCAAGATGGCTTAATTATCAAGAAAAGATGTTAATCAATTCATGCATCGTAGTCTGAAAATAATAGAAGTTTAATAAGAGCATCAGTAGCATTCGTACATTATAATTGGTATTGATCTTTTGAATTTGATAATGCAATAATTTAAAATTATACTATTATACTATTTCACATCTCTTCGCACTCTAAAATCTTTTTTCACGAGTTGACGAGCATGGGAGAACATTGCATGTGCAGTAAGTTGCCTTGCAACGCCAGAAACCACTAGACTTTACCAGCTTTCCTCATTCCAAAAACAAAGAATCTGTAAGACACTACCTCTTCAATTACAGAAAATCGTAGCATTCAGTGTTTCAGATCAGAAAATTTTGAAATGCAGTTATACATATTCTTCTGGAGGTCCGTTGTTTGATTCTTCAGGAGAGCTCCAGTGGGGAAGAGTGAAGGGAAGCTAATGCATGCATCAAAACAAAATAATGCAACTCACGAAACAGTTCTCCTGAGCGAGTTGCTTACTCTGC
Organism: Trinorchestia longiramus; assembly: GCA_006783055.1. Taxonomy (NCBI): domain Eukaryota; kingdom Metazoa; phylum Arthropoda; class Malacostraca; order Amphipoda; family Talitridae; genus Trinorchestia; species Trinorchestia longiramus. The sequence goes on from VCRD01000465.1 coordinate 49,253, forward strand.
TGGAAGTTACCATAGGTCCCAAAAGAAATCCAAATGTTCTTGGCACACAGATGAATAGTGTCCATCTCGTACACCTGCAGGTATGAACACTCGTCAAAATTAATTACCGTTCTATGATAAGTTTTCAATTGGAAAAGGTATCTCAGTATTTCGCGAGGTGCGCTGCTAATTGTACTCGTACTCAGTAACAGACGCGACATGCACAAACTAATAAAGTGAAATAAGCCATAATAAGTCGCTTATGATGCCAGCGTTCGCATCAAATCCATCTATTGCGTGGTTCCTATACGTCTTTCCTTACTTAATACTGAGTTTCCTTTCGCTGCGCCCCTTTGATCCTCTTATTCGACCCCACTGTACGATGCAGTTCAGGGCGGAGAACAACCGATGTTTCCTAACCTTTAACAGTGGATGCCTTAACCCACAATTATTGCACCTACGAGACCACGTTATTGGAGAGAAAGTAAAATTGAAGGTACATGATGAGTAGACTGTTTATTTTGATAAAAAGTTTTCGTTTCGGTTTTGCTGAGTAGAGATAATACCCATGCATGAATTAAATGGTCTTTAAACGCTCGTTAAAATTGAATCTACAAGTTCTCAAGAGGTATTAAATGTCACAATTCAATGCCACCCCTAATTCAGGTCACCAGGAAGGTCCTAAGAAATATATCGAGAAGTATATATGAAAGCCTGAATTCAGTGGTTTATTTGTAAGCCCTCACGCTTTGAATATCCTTGATTGCGACAAGAGGAATTACATCGATTTTATGACACACGGACGATACCAAAATACCCTTAAGCCTCTCAGACTTTGTAAAAGCTTTAAATCTTATCAGCGATGATGACCGCTCAGGGATTTTCTTTACTTCACCCACGTAGGACAGTTAAAAAACGTTTTATTTTAAGAATCAAAATGTGGCAATTCACTTCATCAAAGGAGGGGATAATTTCTCTTCGGACAAGAAATTTTAAACTACGCCTGAAAAATATTTCTCTCACGAAAGATTAAAAAACTGTCGGGGTATAGTAGAAAAAATAATTTTACCCTCGAATAAAGCATTCTTTCCATCTTCGATATGTTCCTACTGATGGTATCTACAAGACGTACTAAGAATTTGCCTTCGTATAGGAAGGTTACATTATATTGGATTTCTTGTCGCGTTTAGATTGACAAGGATTCAATATTGAACTGTTCAATTGGGAGACAGGCGGGATCTTGGGCAGAGCGAGAGCTGTCTATTCCTGTCGCCATCGAGTGCTTGAAAATCGAGTGTTATGGATGGAGTTGATTTAAAATAATTTATGGAGGCTGCAAATGCGAAAGTCATCGCTATTGAACTTATAAATCAAGAAACGTGCGCGTTATTGGGATTCAGAGCAGTTTCAGCAGTCGGCGTACTCGGTCGACTCCTTCATGGCTTATCAGAAAGAAAAAACTTTATTTTAAAAGCGATTCTTGAATTATTTAATAGGAAACGAAGCATTTTTTGATGCAGTGGATTGGCCAAAAAGTCATTCTGTTTTGAAGAGAAGTTTGGGATCGGCGAAAACACGAATGTCTCTCTGTCAATCCAATATTTAGTCTGCGTCAAATGTTGAAGCTCCCTCAGATTTTACTCCTGTTAGTGAAAAAAAGAAATATTTTGTGATTTTTTAATACGGGCAAACGAAATTAAATGCTCCCCATGAAAATTAGTTTTCCCTCCTTTAATTTTACGTGCCAAAATAAGTACAATTTCACTTTAAGATTAAAAACCTCGCATGAGAGAGGTTTTCTTCTTCAGGTATGCTGTTGCTAGTGAGAAACTCATCATTGAGAAGTCTTACTAAGAACACCTGAGCCCTTGCTGCTCTTCCTCCGTAATACCTTAGACCCTGTTCGGATTCTACGTACCATACATGGGTGTGTATTTGTGCACTATAATACATTTTGATAACAACATACTATATAGACTCATATCTCTCCAACTAAAGCATTTATACAAGTTTTTATTTCCTATTTATTCCTAATATTTGTTGTCCAAATACAGGTTTCTGAGTTAGCACTTCAAACATGTATAAAAACCATCTGAAACATGTATAAATATCCAAATACTTCAGAGAGCTGCTCGGCCTGGAAATATTTTGGGATTAATTGACCCCATTGGTATTTTGCATCGGGACTTATTATCCCAACGATAGCGAAAAAGTAAAACTTGTATGATTCCTGAAGCAAACGTAGAACAATTTCTTCGACAACGCCGTCACAATCACTCTCTTTCTTTATTCATTTTAAAGAGCCACCAAATCAACTGCAGCCTACCCAGATATTTCCATCATAACCTCCTCCACTTTATCTTTTGCTTTGTTCTGTGCTCCATTCTCATAGCACCGGCGTTTATTTGTCAATTAGTGTTATAAGCGCTTCCTACCTATCATTCTTCATATACGAGACATGCACAACATATTGAATCTACCCTTTTCGTATTACCTTTATTTCTCGTTTCACTCGATTGCCGTCCATCATCTTCTACATCTTTGTTTACTGTCTTTAGAATAGAATAAAATGGGGCAATTGAATTATTCCGTATATTCTTGGGTTGCTACCCAAGTCCCATGCCGTCTAAAGTATAGACACTATCCACGTACGTACGCCTCAATCAGGTAAGCCATTTTAGTCACGTACACCTATTACACACATACACTGGCCTCAGGAGTTAAGGACACAGAATTAGTACGTTATAATACTGAGGGGTTTCTTATCCAAGGTTTGTCTAGATGATTTTTGATTGTTTTCATTGTGCCTGTAGAAACTATATTTTCGGGCAATTGGTTTCATGTTGCAGCAATTTTAACTGGAGAGAAGTTTAGAGCTTGGGAGCTCGAATTTTCTTATTACTAGTGCAATGCCCGTCTAATCTAAATAATTACCTAATCTGTGAGCGAATGCATTCTGCTGAAGAATTTCATCCCTTCTTTCTTGAATTAAATTCTCTCGTGCCACTCGATGTTGTTCAGGGTCATACCGAAGAATTTCCTCTCTTCTTTCATGCGTTAAGCTCTCTCTAGCTACTCGGTGTTGCTCTGCATTATTCCGTAGAATCGCCAAACGCCGTTCAAGGGTCAAGTTAGCTCTAGCTTCTCGTTGGCGAGCAGCATTGCTTCGTCTTGCCATTTCGCGTTGTTCATCCGATAGTCTTCGGCGTCTTTCTTGCTGTCGAAGTCTTGCTGCTTCTCTCTTACGGCTGGACACGTTTCTATCCATGTTGGCCTTTTTTGCTGGAATTTTATTCTGAAATATCATCTATTATCTCTTTGAAGCTTTTCAAGAAACAATTTCCAAAAACAATAACTGAATTTCTAAAATCTTTGGCCTTATAGTAAGTGGTAGCCAGGTTATTGGTTAAACTAATTTAAAACTTTTCTTTTCGCATTATCAATTAAAAATATCAAGGCATCATGATGAATTTCAACAGAAAAAGGTTCAAAGAAAATTTCTATTTGTAAAAATAAACCGATTGTGTATTCTGGATACCGTAATGCAAGTGAAAGGGAATTAAATTGCCACAGAAAAAAATGCAAAAGAAAAATTTCTTGTATTTCATTAGTTTTATCCTTGTTGATATCAAAGCTATTGATTAGAAGAGTGTGACATACATACAGAAAGACGGACAGACGTGGCTCTTATTATACTGTATTTCCCGCAAAAACCCGAACTGAGTATTTATTTTCCCGTATCAGTGATACCATCATAAGAATCATGGTATTACTGACACGAGAACGCTATGAAATTAAATGCTTGCAATTAAATGCTTATGGTATTCTTATGATGGTATTACTGATACGGGAAAATAAATACTCGGTTCGGGTTTTTGTGAGACATATGGTAGTATAGAAGATTAGTTTTTGGTCGTTATTTATGGTTCGGACGTTACAGCCTCTTCCAAAATCCCTTCCAGGGTAATATCGTCAAGGCCTTTGAGATACTTATTGGTCTCAATGAGTTGTCCTCGCAGTCTTCTTTCTTTTAGAATCTAGGGAGATGAGTTCAAGCTTTTGAAGACGTCTTTGGTAGGTGAGATTTCGGAGATCAAGAATAATTTTCGTCGTTTAACGCTGGATTTTCTACATTTTATTAATATCTTTTCATAGGGTAAGAAACCAGAGTTGCACTGTAGATTCCAGCTGTAGCCGGACTAGCGCTTGATAAATCAGTAATATTATGTTCTGTGACTTACATATATTCAAAGTTCCATGCAAAGAAACCAAGAATCCTGCTCGCGTGTGTACTCTTTCTTCACTGTCAGGATATTCTTTCAGTTGTATATAATATTTTTTTAGAATGCCTATCGATGTCTAAATTACCTACTTTTCTACAGCATTCATTGTTTTCACTTCCTTGTTCTTCGTTAGACAACAAGCAAACGTGTTATCAGTTTTCGTTGTCAGGAAGTTCTCGACACTGAGTTTGTCTAAAACCACCAAACTAGTGTCACGGCACAATTTACTTTCTTCCTTCTCTTTCCTCCAACAGGGCTCTTATTGAACTCTTCACTAAGAAATGTCCTCTTTTAGTTGTTGTCATTCATTCTCAACACTGCCGCATACATTACCTCTCCATAGCATGTATTTTCACTCGTAATGGTGTTTTCTTCTTTACCCCGCGTCATTAGGAAATTCTCGACTAGGTTTTTGCTAAACTAGTTCTTCGAGACTCGTCATCCGATACTTCGTAAGCCAGAAAGAGGACCGAACGTTGTTTCGAGATTTATAATCGGATATGCTTATATTTGTTTTTCTCAAACACCATCGTATGCATCAAGAAACTGTGATCGATTGTCTACCATGGTGAAATCTGCAGCTTCCTGATTCATTTTTACCCCTGCAAAAATTTTTCATTTCAAAACGACAGAGCTTAAATTAACGGAATTTATGGTTATCACACACAAAACATTCATGTAGCACTTCATTACTTGCGATATTAATACAAATTCCTGCCCGAAAATAATGAAAATCCTCTTCAGTGTTTATTTATGGAAATTAATAATTATGGGACGAATTTCCGTGCTGCAAAAATTGAACCTTCATGACCAAAGTTTATTTTAATGAATAATAAAATAGAATAGAATAGAATTAGAATAGAATTAGGCTATAGGAACGAACCTTCTGGCCCATTCTTGGGTCGGATAATTACTTCGATAATTATTCGGTTGTATACCCAAGTCCCATGCCGTATTTCTAGCCGCGTCAACCATGTCGGCAGCGGGATTCGAACCCGGGTCTTCCCGCTCGCAAGCAGATTCGCTCACCAGTCGACCAAGCTGGTGATAATTGTGCATTACTAATTTTTTGCAGGCTCATCTTCAACAAAAATAACGCTGTCTGGCATGAAGGTTTCTCTGATAACTGATCGAACATTAGTAAGTCATATCATCATCTTTAACAGTCATGACTTCATTCTGACAAAAGCTTTGACAAAATATTGAGACTGATTATTCTTACAGGTCATCTCTAGCAGATTTCAAAGCATATGAGATTAATTTTTTTCCAGAGTTCTGTCCTGTTTGCCTCTACGTTTTATCATTTAAATGAGGATTTTTTGTATTCATAGGAAAACTTTCGAACTGGATTGACCAAGGTTTAGCCCGAGAGTCACTTGAATTTAATTAAAGCATTGGTATTAAGAGCGCCGCCGAACTGAATCTGCTAAAATAATTTTTTTTTGCTAGAATATACTCGACGACTGACGAAAATGCAACTGAGAGGAGAAAAAACAGGATCGGAAGATACAAACATGGTGGACATAAAAGTGTTAGATTGGGAAAAAATAGCGATCTCGAATTGTATATGGTATTTCATACATATGAAAAGAATAGTATTAATGAAATTATGACTAATTCTAGGAGGGGTTAACGCGTAATGATCTCGTTGTAGTGAGCTAAAATATTTTTTATAAAGAGTGTGAGAAGTAGAGGTGCAAACAGCCCATCCAACAGCCATTTGTTGGTAGCGCCCTCTGCCAGCTCGAGTTAACCGAGCCATTCTTCCTGATTTGCTGAGATTCACACCGGCCTCTGAAATGAAACCGGAGCCTCAGTGAGAAATTTAGACGAGCTCAACATTTGCTCCAGGATGTCTTCTGTGTTCACCAAACTGTGCGACGAAAAAGAAGCAAAGCACATGGGTCGCTTTTGTAGCTCTTTCTTGCCATGCTGATGTCATGACATTAATAATGAAAAACTTGTTTGTTGCCTGCATTACTACTTTCTCAAGCTCTAGTTTCTACATTATCAAGAGATTAATAAGTACGTTGAAAAACTTAGATGGTAAAGGGTAGAAGTGACAAGAGGATCCATGAAGAACAGGGTAACCATTGCTGATTGCAGCTGAAAAGAGAACCTTAATTTCCTTCAATAATCTTAACTTTTTCGCAGTATCAAATCAGAACACTTAATTGTACTTATTTTATTCTGAAATTTAGTTCGGAAAATTCTCTGCCACAAAATTCTGAATTTTTTTAAAGGAATTTTACAATCCCTGTGATTTCTTACTTATTCATGCTCATGAATTCTGCAATATCATGAAGTTTTTATGTGCCCAGGTAATAATTTTCCTCCCAAAACCACAGGTTACGGATACAAGGGGAACTGTTTTGGTGGTGCAAAAGCTATTTTGTTTTCTAAGAATTAATCGACGAGAACTATAGAACATTCAAGAAAAACACAAAAATAAAATTATACAATCAGTAGTGAGGGACTAGTCACGTCTATGAAACCAGGTAACGTTAGCAAGCTTCAGCACGACAATACTTCTTTCTTGTGAAGGAAGGGTGAGAGGTGGTCGAAAATCTGTGAGGATATTCACTCAACGGCTAGACTCCTTCCTTTTTCTCTCTCTCGATTGAACACTAAAAAGTGGCAGAAAATTTTGAGTCAGGGAACTTTCAATAAATGATTGCATAAGAGCAAGGCGGGAAGTTCTCTTAGCCGAGGGCCCAATGTACTTCCCTCACTCGTGATTTTGCAATGCAAGACCAGGCTTATCTTTATGGGCTGCACTAAATAGCAAGTACCGGGCATTCTCTCGTCTTTGACGAACCGAGAAGTTAGATTAGTAGTTTATTATAATTACTGAAAGTGTACTAGCGGACCAAAACCCAGATCGAAAGAAGAGCATAGATCAATAAACAAATACTATTTCGTAGAGAAAAATGAAGCGATAAAAATGTAGAAATAGAAGAGGTAATGTTTGAATAATAGCTTACTGAATTGAAACGTAAGCCACTTTCTCAAAAAGTAGAGGTGAAATAAACAATGAAGCTCATCAGCTCAAAACAAAGTACCCCAAACTAATTACTGGCAATAAACAAATTTGTTGCTAGTACGAGTAGCTCAGCTCATCTATGCAGCACCCAACATTGTTTTCGCCTTCCATTTCACTTTCCCTTTCAATGTCCCTTTCGCCGTCCCTTTTGACGTCAAATCCCATTATCCCATTGAGATAATCTCAAACATTTTACTAAATTGTCAAGATGCGCTGAAAGCCTTTTTTATCACTTCTCCTTAGGATGCTGTCCTGTCAATTTACAAACAAGTTCAGTTTTGCTGCACCTTCAGCCTAAAACAGACACAGTTCAGCTTTATTCGAATACAACAACGTGCTCGAACTGATACTCGTTACCACGGCAAGCGAAAGGAAGAGCTGGAGCATAACTTTTGGATATTCTACTGATCGCCCTACAATGTTTGGAATGTAATTGACAAACGGGTTTTTCGTATATTTTAAAGAATTGTTTCCTATCGTTGAAAAAATCTACGTGTGCGAGTTTTCGCAAAACACATCATTTTCTGTCGAAGCTTTTACAAGTCGTTGCATCAAAGCTGCAGATGCTTCGCAGCGAAGGCCCGCACACTGGAATAATAATTTCTGTGCTCAGATGATAGAACCGCGAAGTCTTCCTGAAGCTCAATTTTTCTCATATACTTGCTCTCCATATACTTACTATACGTTGTGAAGTCACTCAACAATTTTACAACATAAAATTATAAACAGTGGGGAAGCAGCAACGTGACTAGCATCCACCTTTTCATTCTTTACAAAAAATGAATGAGAATTCCTTCGAATTTTAGTCTCAAACCATCATCCTATAAGAAAATAATCATCGTGAGTTGTTCTTAAAGACTTGATCCGGTACTGATTGAAACAGAGATCTTGGTTGAAAATCGATGTGGAATTTGGTAGGTTTTGGCGATTTTTAGCAATAAATGATTGAAGAAGATATTGGGTTCACAACGTATACGACTTCCCTGGCTGCAGCAATCTTCTCGAGAGTCCAGACAGCTACTGCTTTCTTTTCCCCTTTGATTTTCGATTTCAATGCTAACATTTTAAAAAAAGCAATAAACGGATCGAAGTGAAATCTTTTCGCAAAAAACATTTCTATATTCTAAATCGTTGTTGTACCTACGAGAGTTAGAATCAGTATCTTCCTGTAGCTAACTAGAATAAGGTTTTCAATTTAACGGAAATCGTTAGTTGTTGTAAAAGGCAACCTAGCTAGGAATATGAACTCTTCAATGGAAATAAATGCACTTTAACTTGATAGTGTTATTGGTCCACAAAAAGTTATTATTCCGGTAGAAACCATTTTCAATCACATATACTGTATTTCTGAAATAAATGTTTTTCGTCATTATTTCGTTGTTCAAAGCGTTCAATTTCGCAATTAAATATTTATTAATTTTTAACATTAGCATTTTGTACATTTGATTGGGATACGAGTTTACATGATCATTACAGCTCATATTTCTAACTATGGTCTCCTTCTTGCACGAATGATGAGATTTTTTGAAGGTATCTTTTTTGCATGGTTTTTATCTTTTGAGAAGCTTTTAAGAAGGAAAATTAGTAATTTAACTTCCTTCATATGTAACATTACATCATAAGGTTAAAAGCGCCATGTCGGTTTCAATTTTGATATCATGAAAAAACATGTATTCGGTAGATATTCAGTTTCACGCGGTTAT
>VCRD01000465.1:58610-188414 GCA_006783055.1 Trinorchestia longiramus
TTTGATTGTTTAAATTATGTTCTAAGATTATGATGGTAAAATATTAGGTGTTTCCATTATTTTGTCCACCACCTGTATATGATAAATGATTTTTCCTGACCGTAACCAACGGGGAAAATTTATATTTATTTAATTGTATTTTTATTATTACTCTATTATTTCATTCTTCATGCACGATAAAAAATCAATTCAGAAAATAATTGACACTTCCTCTTCACAGCCACGTAAAGAAAATGAAAATCAGCGACAAATAAGCAGCCATGTTCAACCCTTACATTTACCTGACCAAAGCATCAGAGCGGGAAGGAAGTAATGCCGCTACCCAAATGAAGGCAAACACCTTTCAGCAGTTATTGCGTTAGATAATTCAGTACCTCAAATTCGTTCCATCTGAAACGGAAGGCAGTAGCTAACAACCAATTTTGATTATTTTGTGTGGAGACAGAACTATGTTAAACCTGCACTAGTAGATGTCATAATACAAAACTAAAGCGTAACGTTTATGACCAAATAATTGAAAAATCTTTCGAACAGTATCGTAGCAGCGACTCGAGAATATCGAGTAACATAGACGAATTTGTGAGATTAGTTTAGAAACAAGAAAATACTTTACTATTCCACAGTGTGCAATAATTCTTCATGATATACAGACAGTATTTCCGAATACATGAACTTTTAAAAAACAGAAGTAGTTATTCGATATCCCTGTCGTAGCTGTGTAGTGCCTCAGATATATCGTAATTAATTTAGAATGATCTGGGAGTCGATACAAATATATAAGGTATTTTAGTAATATTTTGGAGTTAATTTTTATACTTATTTCACGTCATTTGAAGCTAGTATTTTAAGGTGAAAATTTTAATCGTAGTTACAACTTCAAATTGTAACCCTCGTTTATAGAACACTATAGTCAATCACGAGCCTATAGGTTAAGTGCCCGTCAGTTTCCTCGCAACCGTTACCCAGTGAACAGCAATTTTATTCGCGCTTTCAGTCTCTCTGACGGGTAAGTTTTCCATTGACCATGTGTTAGGAAGTAATGCGTTTCACTTACCTACCATATATTCCCTAAACTTATCATTTTAGCTTTGTCTAGATGTGAAGTTGTTGTGCTTTGATTTGCGTTATTCTAAGATTTATAATTAATCCAAATATCGAACACTTTGAATTATAACTTTTGCATCAGCTATCAAATTCATTGTCTAATTTCGTCTCACTCAAGTCTCTACGTTCGAGTATTTTATGACAAGCATACTGAAAGATCGACCAGCCATTTTGATACGGTTATTAAATTTCATGGCCTCGAATAGAAGCTGCATATCTGCATCTCGTTTTTGTATTTCTTTGACTGCCAGCTAATTAGGGACAATGCCTTAGTGTTTTACTCAATAGTTGTCTTATAATGTTGTCTCATGATATTAATTCTTCTTGCTAAATTCTGTATTTATTTCGAGTTACTTATGGGTCCTTACTCTGGCAGCTGCAAATTCAGATCTCTCTACTTGGAAATATTTAAGCCCATTTTTCATAGTTTTTATAATATGTTTACTTGGAAGTTCAATTATCCGAGAAATCTTATTAAAAACATCATTGTATAGATTTCATCAATATTGATTATAAACCTGCACGAGCAAATATCACTAAACACAAAACACGGAGGTTGTGTTGTGGTCGAGACGCAGCAAGAACAGCACTGGAGGCACGAGGCGCCTATGACCCAATTACTGAAGTTCTTGCTCGAAATCTCTTTGGTTAACTCGAGGTGCACAGCAATAGACTTCATAATGGGCGGCTGCCGCCTCATCACACTAGCGAATTCCTCCGAAATGTTGCGATCGTTAGCGTTTTTTAATTGCGAAACTCATTCTAGCGCTGTCAGAGAAACTTGGGGAAAGGTTACTGGTTCATTTGGAAGATTTCTTCAAAAAGAACTGACGAACGATCATAATGACGTCTGAGGCTATTCAAGTGACGACATCCACAATTATACTGGCATACTTTCATCATGTACAGATTGGTTATTGAGTGAAACTTGAAGTCTCTTGACCTCGAAACGAATACGAGTGAAGATGTGCATCTCAATCAATGTTGGTAGCGTCCATTCAGCGGTCATTCTACTAGCTGATCAGAGTTCTGATTTCCATGTCAAATTAACCGGTGAATCATTCGGTAGTTTATCTTTCAGTGCGCTGGAAAAGATACAGGAAAAATTGCCCTACTTCGAAAAATTTATTCGAAGTATCTCGACAAATTAGAGTTCTTCGGCTAATTGACTCATTAAATTGTGTCGTACATTCAGTTGTTAAAGAAGAAATATGCAAGGTTATACGAGGTGCGATACTGTAATCGTCGTAAATTGGCGTGATAATATTTATTGACTCGCCAAATTTTATCATTAACAATCGTATTTTTAGTGATGTTTTTCAGAAAAATTTCAAATTTTGCGTATAAAAAAGATCACTGATATTGACAAGGACAAAACAGTTGATAAGAACTTGCCAGACCTTCCACATGAAGTTGTGTATGTTTTCTGCCGATCACTAGAAGAACCGTCAATCTGATGTTTAAAATATCAGAAAGGGAATGTCTTCCAACAAGCGAGTGCAAAGGTGACGCATTTGTAATGTATATCTGGACACTATTTAAATTAACGTGCCCTGCCACACGACTATTGCCTGGCAGGACACGGGTGGAGTCGCTGAGCCGTCGTGTAACTAAGCCTCGACAACCGCAAGCTGAGGGCACTGGCGTAGCTGGACGCATCTCTTTTGCTATCACTACGCCCACCTGTCAGCTGTGGAGACACTTGAGAAAAACTGTTGCACCATAGAGTTATTTAAGCTACGGCTTTCATATTCATTTTGAATGTATTTAAATGCGAAATGATCTTGAGTCTTGAAGTAGAAATACGTAACATTTTTTAATAAAATCCGAATTTTTATCACGTTTAGTCAGCTAATCGTACGGGAGTTTCATCGTCTTGTCCGAAATGTTCCGTTCCTCAGGCTGTTATGGAAGTTTTCAAAAGTCAATGTGTTAGTGAAATATAAATTCAGAAAGCATTTTAAAAATATAAGGACATTTTGCAGGAAAAGAAGTCCCCACGAAAGCTGATCAGGGTTATTCATGCTTGCTGTAGATCAGGGGCTCCCAACCTTTTTTTCGCCCGCACCCCTAAAGAAATTTCATTCGAATCTTGCACCCCTTGAAATTTATATTTTATTTAAGGATAAATTACGCGAATTTCGAATAGTAATTTATAAAAAAAAATTGTTCCTTTATTTTTTGATATAATTTGCAAAGAAAATTACAAATGTAGCCCTGAAACATGTAATAAATTAACATTGGGATAAACCTTAGAAAATTAATCTCTTACTTGAAATTGAACAAATAACTAAGTAGTAAAAAGTAGTACTAAATACAAAAAGGGCTAGTTCTCAAATGCTTGGAAAATTCTACTTTTTTCAAATACAACAACAAAAATTGCCAGGCAATGAGGAACAGCTGACGCCTGAACTTGTTTCATCCCGGTAACAAACATGTTCAGTTTATGTCCTAAACTTTAGGAACTACTGAACGCATTAAATGCATGGTAGGATTGAATCTTCTCAGCTATGTATGTGACGACCACTAAATAACGATACTAAACTCTGAAATGAAAACAAAGTTAGTCCATTGTAAAAGAAAATAAAAATGCCAACATACAGTCAACATCCAATTATTTAACTGCATTTTTCTCGCACCCCCTGCAATATCGTTTCGTACCCCCAAGGGTGCAAGCAACCCAGGTTAGGAACCTCTGCTTTAGATGGAACTAGTCTTTCACATTCGTACTTATTACTGTTTAATCCTGGAGCACTAAATATGGGAATGGGAATAGACGTCACTAGCCTGAGGCTAACTATACTCACGTTCAGTGCTTCAGGGTTAAATTACCATCAGTCATAAATGAATATTAAGAGTCCGTGACAAAACTTAAGCGAGACAGGAAAAACAAATCGACTACATTTTTTTAAACTATTTTTTTTCATATATTCTCGATTAATTTTTGTCTCAGATATTTTAAAACTTATTCAGAATTTTTCATTGCACGACTCTCTTATGGATCTCATGAATTTGAAACTAATTCATGCAATCTTCAAGACTTGGCTATACTTTCAAACGGAGTTAAATCACTCATAAAAAACCCTGGAGTGTTTTTATTCCTGTATATCCCTCGCTATACCCATGACAAAATGAGCAGGCTGAAGAGCAAGGGCTACCGCTATTGTTTGATAAAATAATGGGACCGCAGACAGAGAAGGATAGGGAACTGATGGTCCCAGGTAATCGTGTTTGACACCAAGAGTGATTGCGAGGAGCCTGCAGCGTCTGCCCCTCATCTATCGAGCCTTTGATGTTCACAGAGGCCTGGTATTAGATTCTCTATTGGCTGAGCAGCCGAGCTGGCCGCGCTTGCCCCTGCTTATGGGCAAGTCGCTGCTCTAGATACTGGCTCCTGAGACTCCTCAATGTCAAGGGGCTGCCAAAGCACGTAGTCGTAAAGTGAAGGTACATTAGTTTTGCCTGCAAGATGTGTATTTTAAGTGTGCAATATGAAGAAAATTATAACCTACGTACATGAAAGGCGAGTAGGCATCCATATGATGATGAAAGCAAAAATAAATGAAGACAAACTAGGATGAATGACAGCGTAAATTCCACTTAAACCAAGGTATGTGTGCAAAAATAAACTGATTTGAGATCCTTTCTTGGTGTTATGCGAATCAGCAAACTGAACACGTTAAAACTAACAATATTCATGACAGTGAATTTAAAGTTAGGTAATATTATAATTTAAAGATAAAAGGTCTTGGTGGTGTTCTAAAATGACCAACTTGTCAATTGACCAATAAAATCTTAACTGGAGGCTGTAAGAACCGATTAGAAAGCCAAAATATTTAAATCGTTCCTGTAAAGAAGGTTGTAAGGTTATGAAACTAAAACTTTAGAGCGGCAAAATAGATAGAACTACCTTCAAACTAAGAAATCAGGTATTCATATTGAAACAAGCAAAGTAGTTCTGTTTTTTAATTAAATTAGCCGTTGTGTCATCAGCTTTCTTCAAGAGTTTTAATATATTTAAGAATCAGTAAATGTCCTTGGTCATTTGAGTGAAGATACAATGTTCTGTCTTTAGCATGAAGATAAATCCTCTAATGAGTGTCAAGCTCTTAGCCATCAAATAGTCAAGGCATACAAAGATAAAACCATGAGAAATAAACAAAATTTACTATTTTCTACGATTTGCAATGTTGGAATGTTTCAAGAAATAATTTAAAACATTCATATGATATCAATTTATGGGGCCCCTCACGGACAAGAACGAAGTTACGATGAGAGTTTAAGTCAGATTGCCGTGTTGTTATAGTGTTCTACAATTTTCCCAGTTCTACGATTTTAACACACATCATATATGAATCTGGAAACGAGGTAGAAGAAACCGGTACTGATTTTCGGTGTGACAAAATGCATGATGATGATGTGCGGTGAAATTTTTATCAGAAATATTCCTAGCTCACCGTAGCTTCTCGCCACGTCCTGTTTAGAAATTTGGGTTAACAATTATTGTATTCTAGGATTACTGAATACGTTTAGTTCCATCCTGTCTCATAATTTGAAGAGAACGAGACTTGGTAGGACCATAATCACAAATAAAGCTTCATGCACCGGCGCCTACTGCACATTCTCACTTAATAGTTCTCTTTATGATGTTCTGAGGTGCTCTTTATAGCTCCATAATCTGACACGCGATAGCCTTAAAATTGCGTGATTGTTGCCTCATAAGCTGATTGGCTGGAGGTGGAAACTTAACCGACGAAAATAAGTTTTTATTTAATTTCACTGAATGAAAAGGGGAGAAATTTTATATTCCGAAGAATGTCAACTGACACATTTTTGCCGTTTGTTCTCAATTGAGGCTATATTTCTACAAAATTTTGAGTAAAATCGCATCATTAGAATGATCAAAGATCATGAATATTTTATCTCATGTAACAATACTTTCATCTGCACATTGCAGGAACTAACGTGAAACGTACAAAACGTCCTTTGCACTATTACTAAGGTATTTGCACTGAAAGCTTCCCTACATCGTCAGAGCTTTTAATGAGTGTGCCAATACAGTTACGGTAAGACTTAAAAGCATGGCCATAAAATAATATAAAAAAGAATTACCAGAAAATAAATATGCAAAGCTTTATGAGATCATGACACATAGCGCCAGCTTTTTGCTAACTAATGGGAGACCTCTTCTGAGACACGAGACACGTTATGGAAAACATTCATGGCCAGACAGATATAAATGGCGATTGTTTAGAGTGTGGCATATACGAACATAAAAAGATAGGAGGACATACAATTAATAGAAAAAACAGGCGACTCTTTCATATTTATGAAAAATAAGTTCCCGCGATGAATGCTCGTGAATTGTATCATTGCAAGTATAATAAGGAAAGGCAAACTTTCGGGGGCCACTATCTAGGAACAGACACTATTTATATGGGCTTTGGTAACAACGCAAAAATAGACCAAACGGCTGAAAAAAACTGAACATACCTTTAATTAAAATTCTTGATTGTTTGGCAAATCTTATCCTGCATTGACGCATGTCATCCGTAAGCCTGTTGATTTAACCTTGAAGATAAAGTTTTGTTATTGTTGTATCCTGTAAAATGACTTCCCAGCGAGATAAACGAGTAGAGGAGTCTGAACTTCTTCGTGCAGGAATCAAAGTGAGTGAGGTCGCAAATCTGGTAAGGGTGTCCCGTACAACCCTCTACGCAATCAGACGTGCTAGCAGTGGTCGAAAGAGTGTTCTGGATCAAGACAACCTGCGAGATGCCATTCAAAGCAATCCCTTGACGTCCATACGCCAACCCGCCAGGAGGCTCGGGATTGGAGCAGCCACAGTTTGATGAGCAGTAGCAGAGCTGGGAGGCAAGTCCCTTGTCATTGTTGAGAGGCCGCTACTCACACCAGGCATCCGCACCGAGCGTTTGAACGTTGTCAGAGGCTCATGAATGATTTCAAGTTTGCTCCACCTGGAAGGGTGATCATTTTCTCAGATGAGAAGACATGAACCATTGACCGGGAGTGGATGACCATGAACACAGACTACGTTGTCAAGACCTGCCAAACCTTCAGGCGCCGTCTCGAGGCCATCATCGCTGCGGATGGTAGTTATACCGAATAAAATTGCAGATTAGACAAACATTTTTTATTGCCTGAAAATTTTGCTCTCTTTGGTCAAGTAGTTTGTGAGGTACCTAGGGCAGAATTTAGATTTAGGATTTGTTCAATTTCTTTCGGCACACTAGGTCCACAGGACACAATCGCTAAGAGGAATGTGGAATTAGTACATGGTGTCCCCAAAAATATGTACATTTTTTAAAAGCTATAGTTTGAATACTACTGGTATTCATAAGGTGGGTAACAACGTATTCTGGATACAAAATAAAAGGTTAGATCTTACCCTTGATCTCCCTTATCGAGGTCCTAGCTTCCTAGCACCAGTAGTATTCAAACTACAGCCTTTTAAAAATGCATGCATTTTTGGGACACCCTGTACTTTTGAGAACTGGGGGGTTCCTTATCCAATATTTATCGAGACGATTTTTGATTGTGTTCACAGTGCCAGCAGAAACTATATTTTCGGGGAGCGAGTTCCAAATTCTGGCAATTTTGACTGGAAAGAAGTTTAGAGCCTATGATATCAGGAATGTTTTTGTTAATATACGACCATTATTTCTGGCTCACGCGTTATAGTGTCTGTCAAAAAGCCCTTCAGGAGTAACATCGTTAAAGCTATTGAGATATTTCTACGCCTCCATGAGTTGTGATTGTAGTCTTCTTTGTTTTAGGGAGATGAGCTCAAGCTGCTGAAGACGTCTTTCTTAGCTGATATTACAGAATGCAGGAATCATTTTCGTTACTTTACGCTAATTTTTCCCTTTTCTTAATGTCTCTTCGTAAGATGAGAGACCATAGTTGCAATGTATGTTCTAGATGTGGTAGCACGAATGCTTACTAAAGCATTTCTTGTAATGAAACCAAGGATCCTACTAGCATTTCTAACATTTTTTCCACTTTCTTGTTATACGTAAGAATTCCAGTGATGATGAGACCAAGATTACTTTGTTGCTGTACTGCTTCAATGAGTGTGTCGTTCATCGTATGTTGGAAATGCCGATTATTAGCACCAACGTGCATGACTGAATATTTATCAATGTTGAAGCTCATTGCGCCAAGTTTCAGTTCAATAAAGTAGACAACTGAGGTCTGATTGAATAGTCATTCTGTCTTTTGGTTAACGTTGTGTGAAAAAGTTTATTGTTGTCAGCAAATTTGTTGATTATACTAACGACGTCAAGATCGTTGATGTAGATGATGAAGATAAACAGGCCTAAAACACTTCCTTGGTGGATTCCTGATGTTCCATGCGTCAGATCACTGGATTGATCATGAATCTTCCTCTTTGAGAGCGACCAGCGAGCCAGTTTCATATTCATTGATAGTGGTGGCCTTGAATTCCATGTACCTTCACTTTGGCCATTAGTATTTCATGTGAAACTTTATCGAAGGTTTTTTGCAAGTTGATGTGTACAAGACCTACGGCTTTTGTAGTTGTAAATGCGGTTGATTTATCCAAAAAAATCGAAGACATTTGTTACACAGTTCCGTTTTTCCCCGAATCCATGTCGGGTGTCAGTAATCAGGTTTTGGCCTTAGAGATGTGTTGTACGGACTTTAAGTAATGTTTCTATTGGTTTACTGATGACAGATGGAAGACTGATCATGCAGTAGTTATTGTGTGCTTGATTATTCCCTTTTTGAAAGTAGGAATGACATTTGCCTGTTTACAATCTGCCGGAACAATCCCATTTTTGAGCGGTCGATTGAAGATGTTTACTTAGGGTTCGCTGAATACTTCGGCCGTCTCTTTGAGAATTCGGAGAACAAGGTTATAGATGACCAATAATAAATTATCGAGACGATTATCGAGACGAGATAAATCAGCTATGTATTGTTTATAAGGCGTTGATTCATATGGATTCAGAGAGATAAGTTGTTTTTTTATCTCTTCTACTGTGAATATACCGTTCGTCAGGATTTCTTTGAGGTTTGAGAAGTGAGATTGCAGGATATCAGTGAAGTTTTGACGAGTGAACACAGACGTAAAGTATGTATTAATAATTCTGGCGTTGCTTTTGTTGTCCGTTTAAGTTGAGCGATCAAGGTCGGTCTGTACTCCAGTGGATTTTCTTTTGTGTCATCTGTCACCTACGTATTAATAGAAGCTCTTCGGGTTGGATTTTGCTTGGGCTACCACTGGAATTTCTTTACTTCACTTTGTGTGTCATATCGTTTGTTCAATAACTCTACAGCTGTTGATGTGCTCTTGACGATAAGATTCTGTTTAGTATCTTTTAAGTTTTTTGTATGACTGTTGTCAGACATTTATAAGGCGCTTAATTTCTTGAGAAAACAAAGCTTTTGGGATATGGTGGTCATTGGCGGTTGAGATTATTCTTCATTTATGTATCATGAAACATTCCTCGGCGCATTTGTTCCTCAGTATTTCGTATTAAAAACTGCTGAGCTCCTCTTTCATTCGAAGTTTTCTCGTTTGTATGTAGTCAAGGGAGATTTTGAGTTGAGTCCTATTATTAGGGCCGAAAACTGGGAGCACGAAGTCTATCATATGGCGATCACCGGTCTTCTCCGTAACTTCTAATCCATTTTTTTGAGGTCAGCGGTCGTCATGACAAGGTAAAGGATATTGTTTTGTCTAGTCGGTTCGTTGACATTTGCTGTAGGGAATTTGTATGTATTAGATGCATAAGCTTAGATCTATGTAGGTCTCGACTTTGACGAGTAGTCCAGTTTATGTATGACAGATTGAGGTCTCCCATGATGGGTGTGGTGTTTCATAAGGAGTACTGATAATATTTTCAAGCAAACCATAAAGTTCATCATCATCAGTTGCTGTACAGGTTGGGTTTCTATATACGAGTACAATTTTGATGGCATTTCTTTGCTGAGTGTGGATGGTGAGATATAGTACTTCTATTTGTTGTGTTACTCGTTTAGTTTTAAATCGTGGTTGTAGCTTTTCACTGATGTAGATAATGAAGTTACTGTGTTACTGTCTGAATATTTACAAAAATTGTGGTAGAGTTTTCCTTTCAATGAGACTTCCGCTGGGAAATGTTTTCTATTAGGATAGAACCACGTTTCATTGATGACTATGATTTTTTGTGATAAGGTAGACGCAATGGCTTGTATTTTGTGCATTTTCGGCCTGATACTTTGTACATTGTTTACTAGAATATTTAGCTGTGCAATATTTTGGTCGGTATTTTCGTTTTCAGTTTGTTCGCCTTGACTGGTTTTGTCGTTATGTTCATCGGCCACCTGGGATGGTTGATTTTCATTTACTGGTTCACGATTGGTCCCTAAAGGCTATGCTTCATCCTGATATGGGTTCGCTCCTTTTGCATTCATTTCACTGTTGGTGGTGTGGCATTACATTTTTACTAAATTCTCTCCAACATTGCCTCCAAAATGTTGAGAGTTTCATGGCTTTGCAATCGTTTCTTGCAGAGCCAGAGTTACATACTGCAGAGGTGAGTATAAGTATTGTCGTCGTGTCTGGTGCGCTGTTGGTTTCCCTGGAGGCATGCTGAGTTGGGAACTTTATGCAATTGTAGGGCGTATGCACAAGAACGTGTTGTTGTTGAACTTCGAGTTTTCCGCGTTTTCGGAAAGCTTCAAATTCTGTATGAGGGGNGGAGGTGGAGAGAATACATAGGTCCGTAGTTTGCGATACTATTTCTACTTGATGCTACTGCATTGAACTCAATTTCTGCTCTGAATTCACCTTCAATTGGTCGGTCGAATATCGTAGATTGTCAATTTGATCGTTCTAGGTTGTGGGGGCTAACCTGTCCGTCGTACTCATTTGGACAGGGAATTAGTTTGTCTGAATGCTCCAAGCTTCTAGAATCTAGATCTTGATGACGGTGCTGGACTTGAGGTTCTTACTTCAGATTGATCTTGAAGTGTCGTTGAGGTATTCTCGCGAGTAGTAGCAGCAATTTGTCTAAGTGGGGTGATGGTCAGTAAACGCCCCAGTTTAGCTTGTCCAACTTCATTAAGATGGATACCATCTTTTTTGAAGAGATCATGGCGTCCAATGTATTGAGACATCAGGTCTAACTAGGTGACACCTTTTCCGGCACACATTTCTTTACCATTACATTAATTAGACGAACCTGTGAATTTAGGTTCGTGACCTTTATTTGGGAAAGAATGCATGTTATGATAGCCTTTTATCGATATATTTTGGAGTTTACGGAATAAGGTTTCAAATTTTATGAAGAGTTCATCTTGTGGCTGATTTTCCGTTTCATGTGTTCCGGAAAAGGACTGTAACTACGTCCCACTGAGTGCATCGTAAGTCTTTTAGTAAGTGGACAGCTTTAGTATGTCGTATTTTAAGGCGGTAGAGTACTTTGGGTCTACTAACCCGGTTTGAATTTTTTTATCCATGGATGATGCTATCATAATGAGAAATGTGTTAGGTTTCTCGTTGATCATTGTTTCTTTATCCGCAGTTCTGTTTAAATTTTGCATTTTGTTGTCAATACTTCTGTTAAAGTTTCAAAAAGATGAATAATCCAGCCAGTTGGATATCAAATGGAGTTTCATGTGGACCATGTTTGTTAAATGTTTGCATAGTTTTTTCTTCTGTGGAGCTCATTTGTTCTCCAGTTTGTCTCTAAATGCGTTAAAGCCGTTATTGGTGTCCAGACGAAAATTTGGTATAGTAGTCAAAAGTGATTCGGAGTTTGCGCTAGACCAGTAATTTTTACCTCTTGTTGTCCGTGGAGTTTTGAGCCGTTCTTTGGAAGACGCTGTATTTATATTAGCTAGGGACCAGTTGTAGATGGTGTTTAAATTTTGTCTGTTTTGCATTTCAATTTTGTCTGTTTTGCAATCATCTTTGGTAGAACTTCTCTCGTCCCAGTGTGGTCACCATTTTCTGAACAGCATCACATTTTCTTATTTTTGTGAGTATTTTCGCTGATCATTATTTTTTTATTCTGTTGCCTTATTCAACGTACTAAAAGTGTGGAAATCCTACCGCCTTCACCAGAAGTCCTCAGCCTCTGATGAGCTCGTAAAGGACACACCACTTCCATCACTTTACCTCCCTAGAGTTTGGTTCGCAGTGACGATGTCAAATGCCTTTAATTTAATGTATGAGCTCATTAGTATCTCAGTGGGATTAGATGAGGCTCATTATCTTGCGATTGGGGCGATAGCCAAGTACTTCATCTGATGTTGCATCGAAAATCACATCGCAGCCTTCATAGGCTATTGATTTAGGTCGTGGATTATCTTCAGAGAGCTGTTTTCCTCCTTGAAATACCAGAATGATTGCTAAGCGATATTATTGTCAATATTTTGCCTTATTTTAGGATTTCCTCCTCAAACTGTTGAAGAATTTTATCAAATGAATAATTCATGATGCATTGAATTTTGCTTCACTCATTCCTGCATCAAAACTTCAGATCATGCTTAATATATTGTTTCTGAACCCATAAAGAAATTAACTATACACAAAGATTTAATTCAAGGCTACCTGAACATTCAATCTCAGAGTGAACAAATATCAACAGCTTGTACGCGTTCAATTTTGTTGCACTTTATTTTATACACCAATAATTTCTGGTGAACATGAGGCCTGCACGATATTTATTTTCTATATATTGATTTATCGCGTGATTCGCGTCCCTCTACCGATAAATAATTTCAGAAAAATTTATCGCTGATAAATTTGTGAGATTTCCTTGTACTCGTATTACCAGAGTGAGATCAAATTACGCGGTCGTGCATGCTCACTGAACGGCAGCTTTTAGGTCTTGATTGGTTAGCATAATCGTATTAGGCTGAAGTGGTGTTCCTAAAACAACAGGAATACAGATCACAAGTGAGTATTTAAATTTACACACCGCACTTATTACAAACTGAACCATCCTCATTACACACTTTACATCCCCATTACCGACTGGACTGCCCTCATTCCAGACTGGATCGTCCTCATTCCAGACGACCATTCTCATTACAGACTGGAACATCCTCATTACAGACTTGATTGTCCTCATTACAGACTGGACCGTAGTGATTACAGACCGTATTGTACTCATTAAATATGGATCATCGTCATTACAGACCGGACTGTACTCATAACACACCTTATTGTATTCGTTACAGACTGGACCATCCTCATTACAGACTGGACCGTACTCATACCAGACCTTATTGTACTCAATACAAACGACTGTACTCATCACAGACTGGACAGTACTCATTATAGACTGGGCCATTCCAGTGATAAACTGGACTACATTCATTGTGTTACAAATTCAACTCCTGTTATTGCTAAAAATTCACGACACTTCACTTCCACTTCCCTAACCTAGCTACTACCATATCATGTACATATTGCAGAAGCAATTGTAGAAAACTTGGCACTTGAACCTTTTCTGATGTGTCACTAGGGTCACAGAATATTACTCTTCCCTCCTATCCAAAATAAAATCATGTCTAAACCTAAACATGTCACACCTAGTACAGGGTACAGCACCATAACTTCCTTTTTTTCAAAGCCCTTTGCTCTAAAAAAAGAAGTTATGTATGTTACCACACCCTGTACAAAAATAAACCTCTTATATTCCCTAATGTTTACTTGCTGAAACAATAATTGTTTTCATAGATAAAATTTGAATACAAATCAGAGTCAAATATATTGTACAGTAGGACACAATAAGACCTACGCAACCATCAACAGCCACTTTCTCAACGGAACTCACAAATGTTTGGAAGCCATAGACCTATAGTGATGAGTATTTTAAAAATTGAGATTTTCGCAGTCTACCGAAAAACATTGTAATTCTTTAACAAGTTTTGCGGCCAAAATCAAATGACAGCACATCGTGCGACTTGCTTTCATTGGCTGTGCACTCTACCAGTGGTACCTCATAAAATAGCATTAACTATCGGTGTAGTGTAGTCATTCTTGTACTGTGCTTGAGTAAAAGTGAAACAATATTTCTTAGTTCTTATAATTAGTGCAGTCGTTACAACGGTAAGTATTTCGGATGTATATTCATTTTGGATAGTTTATAGCTAGATAGACACATCGCCTCATCCTCTACCTCAGTAAGCAATGACTCGAAGTACATTAACATCAAACCTATTTAGGAAGCATATTTATCCATAGGTAATTCTGTCAGTTATGCCACAGTATACATTGATTTTTATTTTATTAACTATGTATTTGTTTCCCTTTTATAACCTCTACAGAAATGAAATCTTGTTAAATAAAAACTAAAAATAGTTATGAAACTTGATAGAAGAAGTTACCATTTCCATATTAAATCTATAACATGAGAACGTATGTGTTTCAGAATCCTCCAAACAGTGATGCACTATCAATTCACTTAATTTAAATGTACTAAGTATGAAATTTAGTCAGTTACACAACTTTAAAAACCTTTGTAAGCTTTGTAGCATCAAAATTTTATCACGTGTTTTTGAAGTCTGTTAAAATTATGAATTTTAATTAAAACTCAGCTTATGAAATTTTATGAACCAGCCAAAATTAATCATTAGTTTTAGCTGCTTAACAATGTATTCTTTTGCATATTGTAGCTTCATAATAAAGACTGCCACATTAACTATTTGTACCTTCTTCTTTCCTTAAAGCATATATTCATTATTTTTTAGTAGTTACTTCCAATATTATAGGTACTAGTTATGGACTACTAGTAAAATGGCAGCAGTTCGCTGCATTTCTTCTGCCCTCACCACAAGTGGTATTCCCCAGCCCACAGACCTTCCTAAATATTTTCTTTCACCAAATTCACAGAAAGTACGAAACTATTTAGTATAACTATTGTAAAACAAATTGTTGTTCATAGGTGACAACAAATCGTATGAGGAAGCAACAAATCGCATGAAGATAGAGTGAAAATTTAAGCAAACGTTTCCAATTAGAGCTAAATTGGAACGAAACGACTTTATGTACTTTACTTAGTATGAATATAAGAAAGTTTATAGAATTAGTTTGCCACACATGAGTGATAACAAACCACAGTCCTATTTTACTACATAAATTTTCTCTCACGGCTTGAAATAATATCAACGCGGCTAAAATCTTAAGAAGCCACCGTTGAAGTATTAAGGTATCGTGTCTTCCTGAGAGTCAACATCAGTCAATTCTGTCTTGAGTTCAGTTAACTCGCACTGCCAGACACGCATGTCTGCTGGTGCGGTCTTCATTCTATATTTGGTGAGAATCCAAGTGGTCTTCATTCAATATTTGTTTAGAATACAGGTGGTTTTGACGCCATATTCGGTCAGAATACAAGTGGTCATGACACCACATTTATTCAGAATACATGCGGTCTTCACTCCATATTCGGTCAGATTATATGCGGTCTTCACTCCATATTCGATCAGATTATATGCAGTCTTCACTCCATATTCGATCAGATTATATGCGGTCTTCACTCCATATTCGGTCAGATTATATGCGGTCTTCACTCCGTATTCGGTCAGATTATATGCGGTTTTCACTCCACATTCGGTCAGATTATATGCGGTCTTCACTCCATATTCGGTCAAAATACAGACGGATTTCACGATGTAGTCTTTATTTGATTGGAATACATGCGATCTTCTCTGCATATTCGATCAGAACGCAAGAGACCCTTCACAATGTATTTGGTCAGAATACAAGCGGTGTTACCCTGCATTCTGAGGGCCCTCAATCCAGGACGCAATCAACTGACAAGAAAGAGTCTTCACTTGCAAGGCTGCTAGCTGTGCAGGGTGAGCTTGCTGGCTGTCTGCATATGTAATCTACCCTGACCTAAATATTCTTCTGTGCTGGGTAATGCATTTGAGTTCATGGTGTTTGAAGCCTTCGCTATTGCTACATCATAGTTCAAACGTCTCACAGCTGGCAAGCAAATCTGATATCCTTTTTATGCGGTGTTGCTCTCGCCAGTGCAGACTCCAGTGCAGTGCACCAGCACAGATTTCAGTGCAGTCCACCACTGCAGATTTCAGTGCAGTGCACCAGTACAGGTTTCAGTGCAGTGCACCAATATACATTTCAGTGCAGTGCACCAGTACAGATTCCAAGGCAGATTCACGAGCTGCTTACTTCACCGATGTTTTTCTTTAAATAAGTATTGTTCAATTTTCTCACCAAGATTCCTTGTATGAAATCTTCTAATAAAATACATATTTTTTAAACCTAATCTACCTCTCGTAAGTATAAATTGCTTCTAAATTTTCTTTACCTAGGCACTCTATCGGATATTTTTATAGTAGCTCAATCCACTCTCATATACTTCCCTCAGCTGTCGCCTTCAAGCTCAGCCGTGCAAAATCTATCTAATCTCCAACTCATTCTGAACCTAACCCATAGTATATTTTCAATTGTAGTTCAGATAGACATATCATATAAAGTAGATTAAATCGTCACTTTATGTGCCTAAACCAAGTACTATTAACAGGACGTGCACGGCCATATAGCTGACTACGCTAGTGGAGGTCATCCCATTCCTAGTAACATAAAATTTTCTATTGAACAAATTGATCAAAAATTACTTCTACAAAGCAATAGAAGGGATAATAAGTTTTTAAAGTGAATTTTAAATCGTTTAAAGCATTGCAATGCTTTGAAGTATCAATTTTAGCCGGACTTAACATGTATTATCGTATGAGCTAAGTGGCCACTTCATAGAAATCTGAGTTGCTGCAGTTTTAGACTTTACAAAATGAATTATAATTAAAACTTTCCCAATGCAAACAAACAAACATACAAACTTTCACGTAAATAAACAAACAGACATAGAAGCAAAAACCTATCAAACTGCAGCGATTAGTCAGCCAACCGGGCCTTCTTGACAGAGATCTGAAGAAGGACTGGATTCTTCTGCTAGTCTTTCTCTGAGAGGTTGACAGCAAATTTGAGGGGTTGACAGCAAATTGAGTGGGTGCAGTAGTCGTCAGAATACTACCTTTCTTTGACTCGTACAGTTCCTTGACGTCTGCAAATGATGCCGTTGTTTCATTGTCAAGACTGATCTTTAGGCCCTTCTCACTGATCCAGTTGTTGCAGATGTAGTTGTTTAGCAGATGTTGCTCAAATTGTTTAGCAGATGTACTGTGTCAAAAAGGAGAAACCAGACACGCTCGTTGTCAAGAAGATGCTAGGCTGTGGCACTGCAATCACGTAGTGATTAGAATAGAAGTGGCCTTGCAGTCTTGGTTTTTCTCGGTCATGCCACTCCGCAACCCACCGGAAAATGAAACAGTTGGACGAATCTGTACTCCATTTATCAAGAGAAACACATTTTTCTGTTGCAGTGTCTGGACTTTGTCAAATGTTTCCCTCAGTACCTGGTCCTTGTCAATAGATGAAGTGATGTACTGCAGCTTGCGTTTGCATGGCAGCACCAAAAAGTATCTGAGCTGTTCATAATTACACTTTGGGTATGATAGAAGAGCAAAGCAATTTTCATGGAAAACTGCTTCTGTAATAAAAGTTCCAACTGACGTGTCAAAAATACCAACTTCTTCTCCTTCTCGACGTCGACATAGGCTGACTTGTGAGCTTGAAGGGTGACAACATTTTGGATGGTTTTGTCGAACGGGATGTCATTCATAGTTCATTGCCAAGCGCACAGTTTCGTCGGACTGCGTATACGATCTTAAACCATTGTTAGGATGAAGGGTCTTAAACAGTGGTACAAATGCCGTTCTTGAACGCACTGAACGTTAGTGGGGAACACAAAGTGGGCTTGTTTTCGACAATCACAAACAGGCTGCACTCACTGAAGTATTCGGTCATCAACAAACACACAAGCCTTTCTTTCGATCTTGAAATAATCAAGTTCTTATTCTACTTCTGCAGATTACGTTCAGATTTGAAAGCATCAAATGAAGTAATCTCATCCTTCTGAAGAAAATACCTCAGTTGTTGGCCTTCAACTTTCGCCGGGTGAGGTGCAGGTTTTGGAGATGGCAGACATGAAGCCGGCACATTGAAGATACTGGGAGGGATTTCAAGTCGCATAGAACCACCATGCAATTTGATCAAAGGTGGGTTGATCTAACAAATGAAAAACTTGTCTGGATTAACAACGAAGTTTTCACGAGGTGGAATAACATCAAGCGACTTCTGTCTCTCCGTCTGCTCTTTCGGTAGGCAAAACACGCGGCGCCTGTTCCCTTATTGTAATTACCCCAACAGTTCACAACCCCACACTTGTTCGGCATTTTTAATACATATAATTAGCTGTAATAATTGGGCTGTAATAATTCATTCCTTTTATTTAAAATAAAACCATGACGTGAGACTGCGACGATAACAATATACCTGCTATTTAAACTATTGCAAATATGATGTTGGACTACGTAGCATAAATATCGATTTAAATTGTAACGAAAGGGCACAGGAGCTATTATTAACTTCAAAAAGAATGTATGGTCTAATAATGAGTTCAAAACTCGTGGTGCACCAAAACTCGACGGCCGCCATGCTATGAGTAACCTTTCGGCAATCTTTTGTCTATCACAGTCACACCACACTTGACTACGATCTTTTAACTCAAGCAGACTGCTCTGACCCCTTCAAAAATAGTAACATTTAATTTTCCACCCATTACAAATCAAAAAAATTGATATCAACTAGCTATTTCTGCCCATCAATGTTCTCAACAGGATTCTTTTACATGTACTGTATGTATGTGAGAATATTTCATAGCGATCATTCAGTTTCTAATCTACGAACTCGTTACTTTTTACACGTGTTTCAACAATATTTATGCTGCCAAACACTATGCAGTACCCAAACTTCCCTCACATCTCTGTTCTTAATAAAATATTGATCCAACTTTACTAATAAATATATACGATTTTGTATATGATTAAACAATACACAACGCCCATAGTTTCCTCACATTTCTTAGTTTCTAACCTTTCATATTTACAATATAATTTTAACTTATCTTACTTGTTTTTTAAATATGGTATTAAAGTAGGCAGAACTTCATTAGTTGAAGCTCGTTTATATTTTAACTAATGAGGCATAAGCTCACTTTTGGTGGAGTCCTTCAGGGATAAAGGTATACTTTTCGTCATGGTTCATTGCGTAACTTTTTTGACCTTTATATCCAGTCACTAAATGCAAACAATTCATCAAGAGAGATTGAGCTCTGAGTTAAAGGTACTTGGGACTAGAACTAGAAATTTACCCAATGTCTATTTGAGAATGCACGAATTTAAGATTTTACATGAGGGTATGTGAAATTTCCTTTTAAATTTAACAGCAGCAACTACAAACCCAGTTCTTTAATATATAGTAACTTTGAACAACATTGGTTCAGTTTGGTCACCAACATTACCGCTCGAGGGACCGTATTTGTATTCAATAGTTAGCTTCAGAGTGTTATTTTGAAGAAAATGCGATACTTCTGTCAGAACGGGATGGAACATTACAGCTAAATACTATTTGAGTAACAGCACTTCTGAATACACAGTATAAACTCTAGGAAATATAGTGCATGGATAAGTCCTACTGTTAAAGAATCTCGGTTAATATATTGGAGCTATTACATACATGAAGGAGAAACTTGGATTATTGACGGATATTAGCGAACAATTAACAATATCAATTATTCAGTAACTACAAATTAAGTTAGCGGCATCTTGTGATTCCTCTTGCAAAATGGAGGTGTAAATTTTAATCCGAGCACGACAGTGTTAAAACATTGGGGTATAAGCAATAAACAAATTAACGTCTTAACACGTTTGTTGCGATTGCCTAGCCGGTGCAAATCTTTACTTTGTACACATAATCACTAAAAGAATTGGAAAAAATTACAGAACCTAACCTAAGTGACCCACCGGATTGTCACATCGCAAGAAACGTGTTAAAAATCTCTTTATGGCGCCGTCAGTGTGCAGTCTACACATTATCTTGATCTTGACTCTCCTTGGCACACAAAACTTTATAGAACCGCTAAAAGCCCCACAATCATTCCTCTTTCCTTTGTTTTTTCTTTGTTTTACGACCGTTGTTGCACTGACCAAGCACCTGAACAGACAGCTCAAGAATTTGTGAATACAAATTTTTGTTAATGAATTACTACGCAGCTAGTCACGGTAGCAGCTAGTCACGGTAGCAGCTAGTCACGGTAGCAGTTAGTTACGGTAGCAGTTAGTCACGGTAGCAGTTAGTCACGGTACTGAATAAATTGGACGTTATTAATATTTGATCCTCTGAATGACCACGACTAGGGCCACTAGTGTTTTCACGTTTACACGGTAGTCTTAGATTTATATGGTTATTTTTGTCTCCCTGCGATCAGGATTCTCAGAATTAAACAATTGGATATCAAAGCACAATGTTGCACAAATATGTATGGGTATTAGTGCCTCGAAAACTTAACTCAATGCAGAGTTGTTATTGAAGACGTTCCCAACAAAAAAAGATTATATACATCCCCAAATTTGATCTAAACCCTAATTCCATCTCTTCATCATGCTACATAATGCATACTCAATTTCAAATTCGTGACGCGCAAATTTAAATTTGAACTTCTTACCTTCAATATGCAGTTATGAATTCGCTCCATCATCCTCGTTTCTCAACTTCCATACACTTGTTCATACTTCCACCCCACTGCTCCCTTTTTCGTGACACTATTTCTGACTTAACTTCACTTTTAACCATACTTGAAAAATGGCGTTTAGATCATAGAAACCTAAATAATCTACAGCACATTTCAATTGTTAGGATTCTCAGCTGAAGTCAAGAATTTTGAAACTTTTGGAGTCTCAGACAATGTGCTATTAAACATTTCAGGATCAGGTCTAACATTTTTAGGCAGTAGTGCGAGCGTCTCTGGAGTCTCATTCATTAATTAGGCTTGGTGAACAAGGTGCGGAATATCAATACTAACTGCATGTAATGAATGAATTTCCTGTCCATAAAAATATTGAATTTTTTTAAAATTTCGATTCCACCTGTTAACCAACATTGGAATGTTTCTTCGCACCTTTATTCTCTTCCTTCCTATGAACAGGACAGCGTTGAAGTAACTGCATCACTTCGAAGCATCTTACGGAAATTACGTGTCTAGGATTACAGAAATCATTAAAAAGAAAATTTTTTATTAGAGTGTGTGCTACTCCGCAAGGGACTTGATGTTCCCTCACGTGTTTTGAGTTATCTACTGCATAGCAAGCTAAACAGAACTCTTTATGAAAACCTGGGAAAGGATTTTATTGTTTCGGGGTAAACAGCTTTGATTTTCTTGTTTTTTTTCTACAATGTTTTGTGATTTAAGCGACCTGACAGCAGTGAACGCTTCAATTTTGTACTTTACTTTTTCTTTCCTCTTCATCGTCTGCCCAACACTCTGAAATCTTAAAAGCGCCTCTGTCATTCATAAGTATATGAATCACCTGTTATCCTAATAATCAAAATAAAAAACATCGATATGATTACTATAACAATTAATTATAGAACTAGAAGAGCATATACTACTGCTGAATAAGGAATTTTTACACTAATCATTGTTTAGATCAATTTTTCATAACGACTCTTCTTAGCCAAGTTCCATAAAAATATTATGAAAACTAGAACCTCAATATAAGTACCTAGATGTTATAATTAGTCAAATAAGTCGAAACGTGAAACATAAAAACGTGTTTATTTGTATCCAATTCCACCAACAATTCGAAGCATCATTGGCTTTTCCTCAATTTCTTCCCTATTTTTATGGTCATGATAACACATAAACTCATTGCCGTTTTGAATTGCATTTTCACCAAACGTCCCTGGTGGCAGCTTCCAGGTCGACACACTTGAAAGCACTTAGTTCTGTGTGTGTTTTTTTTCTCAGTTATAGGCGCTGGTATAATACTTTTGGCCTCCGGGCCAGACGCCATAGACAACAAATGTTCCTAGAGACTTCAACTTAACTCTAGAAGCGTTAAAGGCCTGTAGTATATTTTGTGCATGTGCAGATCTATGGCATTCTATACTTGTATAATCTACATCGACTACTTGTACTGCGAAAAATAATAACCTTTCTTTCTAAATTGTGAACAAGACTCTGCAGGTAATTTCATACTTTATATTTTAAGTCCTATTTAAGCCATTCATGTACTTTCACTATGAATGCATACAGCTGCAGACTAAATCATTCTGCTCTAAAACTTAAAAAAAGCAAATCGGAGATAGTTCAATTAATACATCCAGACATTATTCCTACTTAATAAGAGGGTAACCGTTCCAGGCGAGAAACATAAATTGCTAAAAGAGAGTGTTTACAATTCTTTCACACTCGAGTTCATGCTTTAACCTGATTGATTACAATACCTACTCGCTTCTATTAGGTTGTTACAAAAATAATGGTCGCTCGAAGGTCTGGGGTTTGAAAAGTAATTTTAACACAACTTTTTTAGTTTATTTTCGATGAACCTTGGCATGCATAACAATTAATGTGTGCTCATTAATATTTTGTAACTTCTTTTCAGACAGAATATAATTTTGAAGGATAGAATCCCTCCATGATGAACATGACAAAACATGACTTTCGCCTACTTGTGTTGCACGAGCTCAATCTTGGGCACAACGCCGCCGAAGCTTCTGCCAATATCAACCGAGCATGGGGAGAAGAGTCCACAAGGGATCGGACAGTACGAAGGTGGTTCGGGAAATTCCGGAGTAGTGATGAGAGCCTTAAAGATGAAGAAGGTAGAGGACGTTTGGGTAGTCTCGAGAACGAGCAATTGCATGCGGTTGTTGAGCAAAATCCACGTCAAAGTCAGCATTGCAACAGTCTCGCGCCATTTGAAGATTATTGGAAAGGTGAAAAAGCTCGATAAATGGGTTCCTCACGAGCTCAATGAGAATCAAAAGCTTAGGCGTTTTGAAGTGTGCTCGATGATCTCTCTGCGCAACACCAACGATCCCTTTCTTGACCGAATTGTCACTTGTGACGAAAAGTGGGTCATTTATGATAACCGTAAACGATCAGGTCAATGGCTCGATCGTGATGAGCCCTCCAAACACTTCCCAAAGCCAATGTTGCACCAGAAAAAGATTATGGTGACTGTCTGATGGTCTGCAATAGGTGTTATTCACTACAGTTTTTTGGGAGCCAATGAGACCATTAATGCAGAGAGATACTGCAATGATCTCGGTGTTATGCATGCTCGATTGAGCGAAAAGAGACCGGCATTAGTGAATCGACGTGGTCCAATTCTGCTCCACGATAACGCGCGACCACATGTTGCAAGAATGACCGTCCAGAAACTCACAGAACTGGGATACGAGACTTTACCACATCCTCCATATTCTCCAGATCTTTCACCTACTGATTATCATTTATTCAAGCACTTAAGCACATTTTTGGATGGTAAAACTTTTAGGTCTAAACAAGAGGTGGAAACGACCTTCAAAGATTTTGTTGCATCACAGCCATTAACTTTTTATCAACAAGGGATAAATAATCTCGTAGTCCGATGGCAGAGATGCATAGCTGCTCAGGGTTCATATTTTGACTAAGTTTAACATCTCTATTGTTCATTTACAAAGGACTAAATGCATGCTTCTGAAATCGGCCATTATTTTTGTAACAACCTAATATTATCCTTATTTAAAAGCAAACTGTTCAGCCAGAACTAGAAATCGAACCAAGCGTAAATCAAATCTATAACTAAGTGAAGATTTTCTCTCAGTGAATCAAAGAAGCAAAAAATACTACAACAATCAATAATATAATCGTGCAAAGTTTTCCTTGTATTAGGAATATGCATCTGGAGCCCAGCAGGTTTTATCACAAGGAAAAATCCTTAGAAAAAGAGTGAACTTGCATAAAAAGGTCTGGAACACTGAGACTCAGAGACCTTCAAACCCGTAGTAAGTCTGAACCTCTCAACACATTTCCGTCGTAGAATGGAACGTTTCTTTTTGCAGGCTTGGAAAATATATTCCTTAAAGCGCCACTTTACTCGAAGAACTGTTTGGGGAAGAAGCTAAAACTCCTGCGCTGTGAAAGAAGATTCACTTGAATTCATGTTAGTTGTAAACGCTAGACTCTCTTTTTGATATCATAGAACTGTAAATGTATAAAAATATGTTTATTTTGTAAGTTTTTATGAGCTTTCCTTCAAAACACAATTAACAACATTGAAGTAAATTCATTCAATTGCACTGAACACCTGATGACATTAATAGATGGACGTGTATTTAATTGACTGAAACTTTCTCCTTGGAATTATAGGCTTCCAGTGATAAAAATTAAATATTTAGTTCTAGATAATAATGACAGCGACTATCTTTTCAACAGAAAAATTTGCGGTCATAATTTCATCTGACATGTATCAAGTATGTTATACCTATCTACAAATGTTTATTCACTTTTTTAGATTCAATATTAACTAGTGTATGGAAGTTTTTTCTTTGAATTCTAAGCTAAAGGGAAAAACCAAGTTTTGTTAGGTATAAGACTTCTACGAGCAAATAAGAATTATCTTAAATTCCAGTACAGGCTCGTACCAGCATCAGGTAGAGTCGAAATGGTCTTTGGAACATTTCGAAGGCGACGCATCCTGTAATTGAAAGCAATAAGAGAAGCCCTGGGAGAAAACAGTCGTTGTCACAAGTCTTTTGGGCGAGCTCGCTAGGGCCAAAAGCCTCGGATTAATGGTGATCGCCTCGTTGATTGCTGTACAGAACCCAACTGTCGCACCCGAGGCCGACCAAAGCTAACAAATTAGACAAAGACGGTTCGCCAGTATACTGACCACTCGTTACAGATTTATTTGTATTTTTCTTTCATTGAATTTTGTTTGGGTTACTTAGAATGATGTAGTTGCTGATTTTTTCATTCGATACAGATGCTGGTCATCTTTCTGTTAATGTAAATGCAGCTTAATTTACGTGGCTATCGAGTTATGCTCTCTCAATGGTACTATGATTAGGTGGTACACCTCATAAGTAGGTATTGTAATGCCAAGATACAATATTGTTGATTTGAGATCCTTGAAGCCAAAAACCAATTTACGTTGACACCACTCAATGAGTTCATATATTTCTGCAATCGAAAGTAATGGATCACAGGGGGATAATTAAGAATCCTTCCTCTGGAAAGATGTCTAATCTTCTTGTACTTACTGTTCTCAGGAGCACTACCACTTTACTAGTGAATGAGAGAATGCAAATGTTTTTAGTAATGTCATCAACAAAGGTTAGTCTATTAGAACCATTCATTAAAATATCTAAAGCAAATCCCAGTTTGGGATGAAAAAAGTTCCGCGTGTAATTAAATTAATTACATCTGATTCGATTAAAAAACTTCTTGCCACAAATGGACAAACTGATAATTCATGAGAAGTCAAAGAACTTCTAAGATATATAAATGACCGCAACTGCTACAAAATAATGGTGCTTCAGCAACATCAGTGCACAGACTGAACCAAAAACAATGATAAAATTGAGAAATTCCAGCAAAGAAACTCTCGCATGAGGCGTCTGCACCGTGTGTGCTTTTCTGAGAGACGATAACAGTTAATTGAATGACGCCCTCCACCTGAAGCTACACCCTAACTGATGCGAACCTGCCGCTGGTGGACGTTGCGTAGAGACAGCGCTCTGCCGCAAGCTCCGCGGGTGACAAGAGTCCCAACAAAAAAGGAAAATTTAAAATGCATGCATCAATTTAGTCTTCAACAAAACCTGTCGCCTTCCGTTTCAAAAGTAAATATTTTAGGAGCGTGTTTCACAAACAATATATTCTGTTTCTACAAATTGACTGACCGTTCGGTCACTTTTGGCATCTTGAGAAATCTGTTTGATTATTGTTTCTTCTCTTTTCCAGTTCTTTGAAAATATTAACAGATTTACAGCAAAATTATTCATTAAATTTATCTATTTATCTAATTGCAATGGATGAGGTGAGGTAAAATGGCACACATTTTCCATGACGCCAGTTCAGAAGTGTAGCCTCAGCGTGTGATCAATAAATCATTTCAAACACAAAATTCTGATTTTTAATCAGTCAGTCTCAAATGTTTTCATGGTGATAACTATGGCAAAAAAGAACAATAAAACACAATGTAACCGATATCAGATATCATAGTTCTCGTTAATTCACATTTTGTTCCATTTATACACCTAACAGAGTGATGCTGTACGTAGGAATTTTCAGTATCAGATACGAGAATTTTATCTTACATTCTAAAAACTAATCTAACAAGATAAAAATATGTAGGTTGTTTCGTAGAGGGTTACTGGAACGCTACAGCACACAACTTCTGTACACCGACGACCTCAGTTGTAGAGTCTGGCAACTACATCATCTCGTGGAGCAGGTCTCTCACACACAATTTCATCTGAATTTTCGACCTCACAAAGCTCCTAATACTATCATTGACACGTAGGACTATTACAGTTAGATTTAATAGAGTATTTACAAGAAAAAACACTAGAAGCCATTGTCAGGAGCTGACTTACTATTTAGGTAAAACAAATTGAAAGAGCCTGAGACTCCAATAAACATATTTGATTACTTCTCTTAAGACATAAGTCAATGATGAAAAGAAATGAAAAAACCTCAGAGTCAGTTGAATATTATTTATCATACGTTGAAAAAAGAGTGGTTACGTTGAACTTATTAGTAACAAAGCACTGTAAGATTAGTATGATCGATTATTCAGAAAAAAGTCAAATGCTTATCCTAGATCGAGACTGCGAGTAAAATTTTAAATGAAGACACCACTGAGAAAATAATTATTTCACTAACAATTATTTTCCCAAATGCTTAAGCTTTAATTACACAAGTATTGATATAAAGCTGTAAACAACACAAAGATGGGATTATCTTTCCACATAAATACAGGGATTATAACTCCAGGTGTATTTTAACGGCAGTGGAGTTCAGTATTATTAATAAGAAGGCGCACACTATAATTCATGTTCTAATTATTATCAAAGACAGGTAAACCAATTAGGGAGCGGAAAAATTTGTCTCCTTTTCTTGATGTATCAGAAATTCTTGTGTACAGTACGTACATATTCGGCCAATAAGTGAAGCGCGGCATTCAAGCCATTCTGTTGGAACATTATTTTACGTGTCAGTTTAATTACAGTAACCAGGGGAAGAGTGTTTTAACAGCGGCTGATGACATCTGAACGAAACAGAAAATTGAAAAATGGAGTAGATAGGTTAAGTATCGGAGGCAAATGTGAATAGCTACCTCTTCTTGCAAGAGAGAAAGAGAAGTAGAAAAGGAAAGACAGACGTTCTAAATTACAAAGCCCAACAGTTTCCTGCAACAGGTGTGGCTGATTCTGCGGTGAGCAGAGTCCTACAGGAGCAGGTTCAGGAGTCCTACAGCTCTTTCGAGGAGAGCGAAGTCTCCAAAATTATCTGAAGGAAGATTACCTTCATCGCTACCACTTGGATGAAAATTAATAATTTGATTTAATCGATTAAAAAGCACTCTTTTATCTTTAAATATTTATTTCCTTAATGCAGTAAAGAGTAGCAAAAATCAACCTAATAATAGCTTTTTTCAAATGCTCACTATAATGCATAAAAATAAGTTTCCTCATCAGGAGCAGATCCTAATACTAATGTATTTAGTAGAAAAATAATGGATTAGCTCAAACTACAACACAATTCCATAGATCGGAATATTTCTGGCGATCGACATATTTTTTCGGACTTTTGTGTTGAAATCAATACCTTGCTCAGTCAATATCAGTGAGATTCTTGCCATAATAGCGAATTTTGAGCATCAAATTATTTTCATAGGGGAGAATCCAGAATGCGCGAGTATTTTCTTACTAATGAAGTTAGAAAATGTGATATTGTCCTAAGTGCAAACTTTACATGTGATTTTTTCCGTGCGAGTAAATCTAACTGGAATGTGCAATTTCTACCTCACTACTGAATCTCTTGAATGCGATTCGACCCTGTGATATAGAGTGGGCAATTCATTCGAAGAAATGAATCTTTAGCCTATCAAGGCTCCGCTGAGACCAGGCTCAACTCATTTAGAACTACTACTGGTAGGCAACTGCGTTTCGCTACAAGGGTCCTGACTTATTAAGTGAACTACTTATTTATTGGCCCGAGCCAAACTAGTTTGACGAAACGAGAGTTCTTGGCACACTGCCAAAAATTAGAATATAAGAAATTGGACGCTCGAAGTCATTCCAACACTAAAGTAATGTAATATTGTATGACTTTGAATGAAAATGTAGTGAAAATGTCATCAATTTAAAAAATCAATCGACTGTGCATCAAACAACAAGAACTTGGACATAACGCGGTCAGTGATACACAAGGATGGCACGATACTTTATTTCTACACCGTGCAATACCGCATTTCTATCGCGTGCAATACCGCATTTCTACCGCGTGCAATACTGCATTTCTACCACGTGCAATACCACTTTTCTACTGCGTGAAATACTACATTTCTACCGCGTGCGATGCAGCATTTCTACCGCGTGCGATGCTGCATTTCTACTTCGTGCGATGCTGCATTTCTACTTCGTGCGATGCTGCATACCTGTACATCTAGGAAATCCAGGAATCAAAGGATGCTTGAAGC
Source organism: Trinorchestia longiramus (assembly GCA_006783055.1). Lineage (NCBI taxonomy): Eukaryota > Metazoa > Arthropoda > Malacostraca > Amphipoda > Talitridae > Trinorchestia > Trinorchestia longiramus. Next base: position 87,372 of record VCRD01000465.1, read on the forward strand.
AATTCTCTTATTGACTGACTCAAAAAAGGAAGACGAGGATCATTCTTTTCTGCAATATTCTCCAGAAATGATCACTCCTGTGGAAATGGAAGAATAATTTAAACCTGCACTATCTGTTCTAACTCTACTGACATGATCATGCTAGAATAAGTAAGAAATACTACAGTTAGTCCACACATGTACAGTAACTTGGAAATTCACAATAATGGAGATAATGAAGGAAGGAGTATCCGTAGTATTTTTGTATGAAGGATAATAAATTACTTCTAATTTTCAGCAAAAACTTCAGACGATGAAGGAAACAGTTACTGTACTCCATATTAACGAGATCGCAGCCAGTCATCCAACTCCAACATGAGCTTATTTATAAGTGAGCTCGATGATAGAGCTCTCAAGCTACAGCAACAACTACCCATGTACGTTTTTGTATTATACTGGACATAAAATCTAATATTGCACATCCACAGCACACTACATTATAGCATGTATAGAAAAATACATCAGACAACTAGTTTTAAATCTGGATAAACCTGCACTTTATTTACAATTCTGGGCGATATTCATTAACAGGAATAATAGGGCACATTGGAATCAAAATTTCATGAATAAATATTCTTAAAGGTTAAAAATTTAACAACACTTACGCTCAAATTGAATAGATTTTCCCAGCGTATCCCATACTGACTTAATTTAAGCAGCGCCACGAAGCTGTAAAGTGGAAATTTCGTACATCCGGTAATGGAGGCAGCGAGAGCAACGCTTAGAAACTAAACATCGAAGTTACTCTAAAAAACGGCTGAAAGAAACTCACTAATACTGTTCCTATACATCGTCCACAAAAGAGGCTCAGAAGGGGAGGAAAGAAAAAAAATCGAAGCTTGCTGCGCCCTTTAACATGACTCACAATAAACTCGTGCCAGAAGTGCTAGAAAGTATGTAGCGTGAACATAGTGATCTAAAAACACTACTTCTCCGAGGTGTTTGACAGTCGCACATTTGATGAGCATAATGCACTGAGAACTGCTGAATCTTATTTATTATCATCTGTGACAATTTTACACGATACATCTATGGACAATCTACTTCAGTGCACCTTCTCCTTGGTGAGCTTGGAAGCAGTCAGGAAAGTACATTAAAAGTAAATCTCGCACATACATTCATTCATTCATTCATTCATTCATTCGATATGAAACTTTCAAAATTGGTTCCGATAAAATTCAAATCAAACGGTATAGGAAAAACTCAGTAGACAAACAGGTAACCATGGCTTCTAACAATTCAGTTAACGACTTTCTATCGTGCATTCGTAGCCACGGACCTCGCCCACTAAAGCTCACAGGGAAGTGATGGTACTTGCAAGTACCATACCAATAACTCAAACATTTACCCAAACTTAACACAAAATCTGCCCCATATGACATACACCTCAAATCGTATGAGTGTACGTGCCTGAATACATACAGACATAAGCACAAAACATGGTTTTAGAGCTTTTATATTTCAACAAAGGGATCAGAAACAAAAGCTTCATTTTGTTCAAGTTACATAGTGCAATAATTTGAATTCCAACATTTTAAACCAAGATTGTTTTTTGAGGAGACTTTCGAAACTGCTCCGCTTTGAATTGCTTGAACTACACTAGACATGTTCACTTTTTTGTTGCACGAAAGGATTTTAATCATGGCATGAGCAGGGAAAACACATGGGAAAGAAACACTGCAAACATGTTCAATAATGAACTATTGACACATGACGTCTAACGGAATGTCCTAGTTGTAGCTCCGAGAGATATTTAATCTTTCAAAAAATTATGAATATAACAAATACCTGGAGATTGTAAAATGAAAAACCTTAGAAAGAACAGTATGAACGAGAAAATTATTTAAAACAAGAAATTTTAATGAGAGGTGCAATTTATCTAAATTGTAAAGACAGTAAACTCGATTCCGTACAATGTTTTATTATGGTATTATTCTTTTGAAATAGTTTTAAAACTTTTGTGAATTAAACGGTAACGAACAAAGTTCAAAAATAAAGGGCTGAACGTCTCTTGCTTCAAAATTGTTAAAGAAGTCCCAATGAAAACACTATTAAAATACAAAAATTATTCACACTGACGTAGAGATAAAATGTTTATTTTGTTTATGTATATATGTATGTATATGTATGTATATATATATATATATATATATATATATATATATATATATATTTACGTAGGTAACAGTCACGTTAGTCGTAAATACAAAGCAAACTACTTTATAATAATTATTTACAAAATTTAAAGGGAGTAGAGATAAGTTCAGTGCTGCTTAAATTTGTCTAGAAGTTTTCTTCAGAATTTACGAAATTTTCATGAACTGTGTTCATGAAAAACAAAAAAAATAACTTTAGAGCTTGAAAAGAGAAACTTGCGGGTATGAAGACATTCCTCTCAATAAAATTTATAATACATCCTTTAACTCTGGTGTCATTAAATACATTTTTCAAGCATAAGATACAATATTGAACCATTATATGTTATTAAACAAATCATACACTAAAACATTCGAAAAAGACTTAGTAGGTGTGTGAAACAAAAATAATGAAACTCGAAAGCTGTTTTCAAATACACGACAGAAATACCTAGGATAAGATTTGTCGTTAAGCAATACAAGAAGAAGAGGAGCTACAAATAGAGTTATTAAATGTATTAAATCTTAATATTAAGTCTAACTACAATCTGTAAAAATAAATCATAAAGGAAAAATTTGCATTCTAAAAAGTAACGGGGCTTTAAATGCAGACGACATATGCAGACCCATACTAATACCATACTATAAAAGTCTCTAATATCCCAAAGTAACTTTCAATATTTTAATATCTGTCAATACCACTTGAAACTCTTTCAAGACAGTGGAGCTGTATCAATTTCAATTTAGAGAGTAGTAAACATAACAACTAAGTGATGCATTAAGCCTTCGTTCTCGATGGACAAAAACAGTCGTATAACTCTCATCCACCCTAAATTATTGCAGTTGTTTTTCTGAACTTTATTTCTGTCCATCATTGAGAAACAGAATAAAAAATTGAGTAAACGTTGTAAATGCAGATTGAAGTCAGCCAATTTGCATGCATGTGATATTAATTCCCTGACACATGCAACACCGTGACGGCTTGTCTCACGGCGACTGCTCCCGCCTCTCGGAGCCCTGCAGTCTGCAGCCACTCCGAACTGCCTGTGTCTGCAGCCACTGCGAACTGCCTGTGTCTGCAGCCACTGCGAACTGCCTGTGTCTGCAGCCACTGCGAACTGCCTGTGTCTGCAGCCACTCCGAACTGCCTGTGTCTGCAGCCACTGCGAACTGCCTGTGTCTGCAGCCACTCCGAACTGCCTGCGTCTGCAGCCACTGCGAACTGCCTGTGTCTGCAGCCACTGCGAACTGCCTGTGTCTGCAGCCACTCCGAACTGCCTGCGTCTGCAGCCACTGCGAACTGCCTGTGTCTGCAGCCACTGCGAACTGCCTGTGTTTGCAGCCACTGCGAACTGCCTGTGTCTGCAGCCACTGCAAACTGCCTGCGTCTACACCCACTACGAACTGCCTGCGTCTGCAGCCACTGCGAACTGTCTGCGTCTACACCCACTGCGAACTGCCTGGGTCTGCAGGCAGCCACTGCAAACTGCCTGCGTCTGCAGGTTGCAGAGTTTCTGCTCCGAGCTCCAACTTGAACTGAAGAGAACTCCTTTAGCCAGCTCTAATTTCAGCTAATTTCAAGTATTACTGATAATTTCAGTCCTGAGAACTATTGAATTACTTGCATTTATGCAACAGAGGAATATTAATATCAGATTTACAAAAACGATTCATTCTGAAATTTGTTCAGGGTTTGACAGTTGAAGCATCTTAAGCATGTTAACGGTGGAATTTCAAACATTTTTAGCATGGTATCGATGATACTTCAACCATTTTCAGCATGGTTAAGATGGAATTTCAAGCATTTTTAGGATGTTAACAATGATATTTCAAGCATCTTTAGCATGGTAACGATGAAATTTCAAGTATCTTTTGATTTTACTTCCATTCCAAATAATGTTTTGAAACTGAAGTAAAAAATACAGTCATAAAATTATTCAGAAAGAAAGTCTAGAACTTTATGTATTTAAAACTAAGCCTTAGATACTAAAATAGTCTTTTAGATTGTCAGTTTGTCATCGAGCTCACCAAAAATGTGTACCTCATTTCGATTTTTTCCTCCAAAATAATAAAATAATGTGATCTCTTTAATGAGAAACAGGTGAAATTGAAGACACTCACACATCTTCATTTTTAACTTTTGATGATAAAGACAGAACAATTTATATACAAAATAAAATTTCACAGTCGACAACTGATGGTGGCGTTTGTCATTACTTTATGATAATAAAATCAGACCTGAACATTCAGAATCAGTCCTGTGGTTGAGTTCAAATAAATCATCGAACAGGTCTGACCATTACCCTCCCATTACAAGCAGTAATATGAAGTACGGTGCTAAATTGTTGATTACAAACCCTACAATACTCAGCGAAGATGTAATAAAATCGTAAAAAAATAAAATTAGGAGCAATCATAGAAGTACTCAATATTACAAATACTGGAAACAAAAACTACCGCAAAGAGAAAGCATCCTGTCTCTTACAATAAAATACTAAAAATTGAGCAAAACTAACTCTCATTTGTGCGACTAGAAATAAAAAATATTGCTCATGAAAATTGTCATGTAACGCATAGTAAAATTTGCCCGTGCCACTTTTCAGGGATCAGTTTTTAACAGAATATTCCAGAACAAAAAAGCTAAAGGCACCAGTAGAATACTAAGATAACATATAGTTAGTGAATGATAACTTATTTTATTGGACAGGTTTAATGTACGTGGAATAAAAAATTGCATGCGTTTTCTTTAACTTGATTTTTAATGTGCATTAACTGAAAATAATTGCTAAGAATCATTATTTGATAGATGCTAGACAGAATTTCGGAGAGCGAATTTCTCCTTCTCTGATGACGATGTCTACTGCGGTCCACAAAATGTTTCAGAGGGACTAGAACTCAAAAATTTCAGTATCATCAGGAGCACTTCAATTATTTCCCGGCTCCGCCAATTTTTTAACCTCTGAATTCCACCCCAATATTCTTCAAACTTCAATCTCGCAAAGCTGCTCAATGAAGCGTCACGTTACTCTGCGGCAGAGTGCCATTATAGATAGGCGTATCTATTTACAGTGTTATTAGTAGCAGCTGTAAGGGCTTATCTCGCAAATTTCATGAAAAATCGTCCAAATACTTTTATGCCAGCAGAAGGATGGGGTTTCAAAGTTACAAATGGATTGTGTCAACTAAATTTCGAGATGACAATTTATATTTGCCAAATTAAACGCTGATCTGCAACAATGTACAATCGCAGTTGTATATTAAAAAGTACATCAAGCAACTACCGATCTACTATTACAAACATGTAGAGATTACATTTTTTTTCGATATACTGGAAAAGGTCTCGAGAAATTTACATTTATCCATAGTTCTTTTCTAAGTTCTGATTTATTTTTTATCAGTCCAAACTTTCCAATTTGATTTCAGATGATATTGATGCAATATTGAAACCATGGGGTATTTTATACCCCAGATTATTGATGAGAATGAAAAAAAACACTTTCCAAGGCCAATATGGATCGTTGTCTCTGTTGAGATCCTATTTGAAGAGATTCCTCGTCAATGCCTGATTATTTGAACACTTCATTTTATTCAACAGCTGATATATTGAAGTCTGTTTTTCTTTCGCTCCATACCTCAAATATTTACCCATACTAGACTGATATTTTATTTCTATTCCATACTCGAAATTATCTCAGCTCTCAAACCTACTCTAGGCTGGATGCAGTTCCTGCTCAGACGGCGGTGTGTGCCTCCGGAGAAGGCCTGTGACAAGTGATGATGATGGTTTGCTTGCTGCTGAAAGGACTGCGGTTTCGATTTCGACGAGACGAGCGCAGGGTTCGCAGAAATCGAGATACCGGATTTTTGGGGCGGGATCGATGGTCGAGGCCGATGTTGCTGCTGGTGGTGCTCACGTTGTCAGAGTCGTCAGGGCGGGGATCCAGCGACACGCGCCCGTTCGCTGCCACCACGGTGCCCGCAGGCTGGGGAGACGCGGGACAAATTAACCTGACTACAGGACTCGACACGATAAAGTCATAAGATACCATTTTGCAGATAGTTGAGACTAAAGCAAACGTATCAATCTCAAATCTTTGCAAAGAAAGGAATGAAAAAACAAGCGTAAAAGTATAATTTGTAACATGAGCTGAAAATACTTTTACGTTAGACATATAACACAATATTTCATTCGCACAACTGATGAAAAATACTTAAATGAAATGAACTAATTTTTCGTCTAGAAGTTTACGCGAGCTAACTCAAGAAAAATTTACGTCCCAGTCGCTGCAAACCCTGGGTTTAAATCATAGAGCTTAGTGTTCAGGGCTTAGCGTTTACGCTTGAAATCTCCTCCAAATCGTCTTGGCACTTGAAATCGTTTTCTAAAAAGTCAGCATCATAAATAAAAAGCAGCGCCCTCAGCGGGACGCACGTGAAGAAGTCGTCAAGTAAGGCCAAAAATAATGACAGTGTAGCACTTTTCAAATCATGCTAACCTCACACAAAAGTGGATCTATTGTTATGCGGCTTTGAATTCCAACAGTAGCAAAAATGAGCAAGTAACACAACACTCGAGATCAATCCTTTCTACTGTTTCAAGTTGTTTTGTCTAGAATAATTGAGCCAGATTAATTAACCAAAATGAGAAGCATAAAATCATTAGGGTGAAAATGTGAATAATATTTACAGCTAACCAAAACATTCATTAATTTCCTTACATCTGTGCTATACTAAAACCTGAGAGGAGAAATTGTAATGCTGTAGTAACTGAAAAAAGTAGGCAACCGCAAACAAAAATTCATAAAACTTTTAGCATGCAAAATTAAATTCAGTTTAGTAGAATGGGTGATCAATAATATTTTTTGTTCTACGACGTACCTCAGGAGCGCACGAGCTGCAGCGTCTAACGAATAAAGCATGCCATGGTAACTACTGGAAAAAATGAAAATAAACATACGTGAGAATAAAGCAAAAACTTGTGAATTCAAAAAGGATTCAATTGCAAGCAGACAACATTATCAAAACTAAACATGAACTACATAAACATCGAGCAGTGAACAAAATTAGTGCAAGAATAAATACTGGTTGCAAGAATAAATACTGGTACTGGAATAAATAAATAACATTTGCAAAAGAATTGCAAAGTTGATTTGTCAAAGAAACCATAAAAAAGAACAATAAAATACAGCAAGCTTAACTGAAACACGAACGGAGGGGAGCTCATATTTAAAACCTAGAACGAGCTAACACATCAGGAGCGATCAGGAAAATGTAACATTCCCTTGAAAGAATGATAGTATATTGACAGTATCATCACATTTCAAAGACAGGACTTAGACACTACTCTTACAAAGCAGGCTACATAGGAAAGCTTTGCGTCAACCATGGCGACACAAATTTTCTTGAAATGAAGATTTATTTTTGTTTTTAATCCTGGCTAGCAGTCACGGTCAATGTTTGAAATGTGCAAGGCTATGGTAAAACATTTCGTTAACACCAACTCACCATTTTTGCAATTTGCAAGTTAGGAAGTTCATGAGCGTGAACATTAAAAATTTACATGTGGTTGAGCTGTGTGCTGAGCTACTCGTTTGAAAACAGTAAAAATTGTTGCTTCCTGTAACTTTAATGGTTTCATTGTGAAAAAAACGTTTTGGAGATGAAAACCCTTATCACACGACCCGAACAAAACCAAGTCTTGAAGAAGTTTCCGCATTTTACGTTGAAAAAAAGACGTGGTAAGCACAACAAAACTTGCGTAGTACTGGGTTTAAGTTACTTGAAATACCAAGCATTCAGATAATGTGCTACACACTAACACAACTGCACACATACGCGTTTTGTTACTTCAGTGTGTCATACATGGTGTGTGTTACTGAGTTGGGCCCCATTCCTGATACTCAGTTGGGCCCCACACACACTGAGTGGGTCCCAAACATGGCACTCACTGAGTGGGCCCCATACATGGCACTCACTGATTGGGCTCAATCAAGGTTTTCTACATGAATGTGAGACAGAGGCTTAAAATTTGTGTCAAAAGGAAATTGAAACCTGGTCTACAGTCATATTTACTAAGCTTCAAGGACATTACTCGGTGGGCAGAAATTTATCTCTGCAAAATTAAAGGAAAGAGGGTGTAGTAATTTAGCTGATTATTAAGAGATCTCACTTCAGCAAGATACGTTTTTTGTTTGGTTCATGCTTGAAAACAGACCAGGGTGCGTCTAAGAGAGTCAAAATTTTTCAATAAAAGTTAATGGTGAACATAAAGTTTACGGCTGGTAGAGAAAAATAAACAAGGCATGACAACCCAAACTACACACTTTCCCAAATATGGAATTAGAACGTGTTTTTTAATTTTGCTACAATAATTCTGAAAATAGAAACTTCTCAACTTATATGCATGGAACTAACTGTTACAGCTACTGATATTCAACCGATGCAGTCACATTTTGCCTCTTTAAGCCTCGTTATTTAGAGAAAAGTTTCACTGCGTAGCAGATGAGAAAAGTTCCTGGACTCACCTTTTGCAAGAGAGGAACGCTCTGGTCACCGTTGGTGCCAGGTGCGTGGTTGGTTGGAGCGGAGGGCGGGTGCTGGTTGGCTGCCATCGACTGCGCGGCGCGGGCCTGGGCCGCGCTGTTGCTTCTGCCGGAGACAATTTAAGTATACGGCGAAAAATTGTCCTCACGCGCACACATATTGCACATTTTTCTAAAGCCAAGCGCATTATATGATTTCATAAAACGCCTGTACTATTTTGTGTATAGTATTCTTCCTTTTAGTAGAATTCATGGAGTTCTATGACTTCCTTGAAAGTTATGGAACTTTATAACAATAAAATGAATTGAATATACGAGATTTCTGGTTAGAATTGTTTATTTTAACTCATTTAAATAAAGAGTTTTCACTAAACCTTGTTCAAATGGTTGACTTCAACACATCATATGTGAAAGTACATACGTGGGTAATAACCTGAATGCCCACGTTATTTCGACTCTTAAGAGTGCCTCATGAGAAGGCATTCAACTGAAATATTTTGATGCTCGACGCTCAAAGTCATATTCTACTCCTTTTTCTACATTTACATGAATATTTGGATACAAGACGCTATATGTCATATTCTACTCCTTTTTCTACATTCACATGAATATTTGGAAACAAGACGCTATAAGTCATATTCTTCTTTTTTGCTCAGTCAAAACTTGTATTACAGGAGCTACAGATATGAAGGGGAGAGGTACGATTTACTCAAGGGAGAATTAAAGATTAAATTGTCCGCAAAAAAGGAGAACGCAATGGTACGTGCATTTAGACGGATATAAGTAAAAATAGTTTCATAACTATTTATGAAATGAAACACTTACTAAGGATTGCAATCACTTGTGGGTGTGTAATGTTAATTATCATAGAAGTCGAGAAAAATTTGGGTTGGAGGTATAAATGTAAGCAGGAGGTAGTCAGTGTATTATACGATATATGGATATACCACCGTTATAAACTGCCAAAGAGTTTGTCAGTGTTTGATCATTCGCTTATAATCTGTATATCACTATGGTAGTACACAGCAACCTCTACATAGTTTACCACAGTAAAGAGAATATTCCGTGTACTGTGTAGTCTACCCTCCAACATTCGCCGACTGTTGGAGCAGGTAACACTCCCTAAACCCACCTAGCGCCAGGATGGTTTCTGTAGGGCAAGGCCGAGACACGGCTCATCCTGGAGTTGTCATCAGACACAGCCGAAGAATGCTGAGGAGATGCCTTCTGGGCGCAGCGCTTGCAGAACGTGGCCATGAAAATCTTACGGAACTTATCACTGAGGGCGCAGTAGAGCACGAAGTTCAGGGCAGCGTTGCAAGCCGTCAGTAAATTGAACAGGTTTCCCAAGAAGCGCATCACGTAATCGTCCTTTGAATTCGGCACGATCTAAACAGAAGATAAAAATTTGGATAACAGAATATAATAAAATTAGTTTTCTTCCTTCGTTTCAGGATTTTGAATAGTTTTAATTGATGAGAAATTGTCCTAATTGTTCCTAATGATAAATTATTAATAATAATAATTCTATTGGGCTCTTTTTCCAATTTATGAATTTAATTTCTTAGTATTACGAGAAGATTCAACAATTTTATTTCACGATTTACTACATTGTGATAATAAGTGCATAAATTAAAAATTATTTCCTATAACACATTTTTTAGCTTATGATAGTGCAAGGTATACAGTTAATCATCTCGTACGAACTCATACTTAATTCATACAAGTTTATACCAATTCTAATCCAACAAATGAATCTAAAATGTATTTCCAGATTTTCATCGGATGACTCTTGATTGCAAATAAGAGGAAAAAAATAAAAATTCCAACGACAGCTCGTTAATGAGCTTGCTTTCAGCAACGCACGCCAACTGATCGATGTGACGAAATAAATTCCACATGATGACACTCACATTTTGGAAGGAGGTGTACAGGAGAGCGATGGCCGCCGGGGTCTGGCAGACGAGGGCGAGGACGACGACAGCGATGAGCATGAGAGTAATTTTCTTTTCTTGAGACTGAGCTCTGCTGCCACTCTTCTCGTGTCGAGGCCTCTCGCTGAGCTTGTTGCGCTCAGCAGTGCTCTTATTCACCGTGTTGATGAGGAACGAGTTGAAGATGGACAGCAGTAGCAGGGGCAGCAAGATGAACATGACCGCGCTGAACCAGTAAAATATCTGTAAATCAATCGATAGTTTTGATAACAAAAACTGACCGCGAAAGTATTTGAAATTGAGAAAATGTTTGGATTACTAACAGATCCCTAAATTAGGAAATGGTCTTGGAATAAGAAACAAAGTATTTAGAAAGTGCATTATTTACAAAAGAATTTCTAGTCCCATAAACGAATATTTAGTTAATGTGATCCATAGACTATACAAAACATCAAAAAACATGCTATTATAAAACTTGGCTGCTTTCATGCATTTTCAATAGCGATAAACGCACTAAAAAAATGTACCAATACTGAAAAAAATTGCTAGATCCATAAAAGTTCGACCACATTCAAGCTAGGCTAGAGAAAATTAATACCTATAAGTAGCTTAAAATAGGAAGCAGCATGAAAGGAGACGGAACCGTTCGAAAAAAGTGGTTATGGGATTATACACTAAACGTAGACGAATAATCCTTTAAAAATAACGGCGCATTATGCAGTGTGCCACTGGACAGTTTTTATTAAAGTAGGGCTCAAAAAAGTAAAATAATTTCACCAGTTGATCCCTTCACAGCTGCGAGCTCTCAAAAATAACGAAGCATACAAATGCCGTTCGAAAACTTTCATATGCATGGGGCAACGTGCTTGTAAATTCAAGCACTGTAATTAACACAGGTAATTAAGCAAGTCATTTGGTAAGGTAAGACAATAATTTAACATCAATATTATTATAACACTCCCAAAAATACGCCAGACCGAAATAAGCACAGAGACCGATGAATCTTCTCCCAATAAAAAGTGAAAACAATAGATGGCAAAAAACAGACGCTATTGTACGCGAACGCAATTTCTAAAACATTTCCCTGCATCGGTTACCTTGCAATGAGATAATGTGATAAGCCAATTAATAGGTTTCCACGAAACTACAATTATATCCAGGACGGACAAACAACCCGTGCAGCTGAATTTGCACTAGGTGAATTTAAGTTATAACACCTCTGATGTTTTTTCTCAGGACTGAAAACAGATAGAAACACACAACTTGTTTTAAAATTTGAGTGCACTCGTTTTGAATGCATGACGGAGATGGAGCACAAAACTCTAGCGATAGTGGCGGGAGTGAGGACTGTTTTTGATACTTAAAATGGTATATGGCGTCTGTGTCTTTGCTTCCATTGAGCTAACTGGTGCTTCGTTTCAGGATTGAAAAATGGCGTCCATGGCTCATCCATTGTCACAATCGTTGTAAAAAAGTCACATTCAGGTCGCTATCAAGCGTCAACATTGCCTGGTAACATGTCGCGTGCTCAGCCTTGTGGTGATCCGACGGAAGTACTAATTTTAGAGGCGATGTGTTCCACCCACATTCGGTGATCATCCAAAACAACTTTCTCCACTCGCTCGATCATGTCGTCAGACAAGCTGGTGTAAGGCCGACGTTCTGCCTTCTATGAACTGTCGCACCCATGAATAATCATTAGATACATCCATAATACCATCACATGTCTCACTTAGCTGGCGATAAATTTCAGAGGGTGCTTCATCACTCAAATGAAGAAAACGAATGATTACACACAATTCTTCTAACGAAAATATCGCAATTTTTGGTATAAAAGTCTTCTCTCGCGTAGCGGCCGATAGAGTCCTGTGAGCCATACTGTGCTGTGATCTCTGTCACGCATTCACGACAAGTGCACGCGTACTTTCAAGTCTTGTGGTACACATTTCATACCTCCGAAGAGGTCTTGTTTAATGTATGATGGTACAGAAAGCTTTTTAACATTGGGTTTCTTCGCTGCTCAGCAGCTCAGAATTTGTATCACCATCATAAATATAAAGGAATATCTCTAAGAATTTATACATTTTTGGGCATGTTGCACATTTTTTTTTGACAAGAGTATGAGCTTGAAATGGTTGAAAGAAATTGCACGTTTTTATCTGTTTCCAGTCCTGAGAAAAAACATCAGAGGTGTTATAATTTGAATCCACCTTGTAGGACCATACTTTGCTTGAGACTCCTGTGTGAGTCACTACGTTTGCAATTGAAACTGAGCATGAAACTACAGTGTGCCCTCAATGAATGAAGCTCGTTTATCAAGCCGACCGAAGATGAGCTTTTAGTACTTGAAGTAAACAGAACTGCGCACCTAAAATTTTATGTTTATCAGTGCAGTGTTTATTTACGTTCGTTTGCATTCTAGACGGATGGTAAGTCTTTTGATAAATTTAAAAAAATACACATCTACCTCTTGTAGTGAATTTGAATTTGATCCTTTTTGGGATACAGAAAGGTGAGTTGAAGAGTCTTGAAGTTGAAGTTGAGTCTTGAGACAATTTGTCACTTTTTATGTCAGCCTGAATTTCGTTCTCCAACAACTGAAGTAGGCCGTTCTGTGCACAACTGCAACTCTTTTACGGGGTACCGTGTACGTGCGTCCACATACACAAACAGGCTATGATGCTTTACAAAACTTCAACCCATGCAAGTTTCCAGATAAGGATGAGTGAAAATAATTCAATGTCGGTCTTCTACCGAGAGTATTCACAAGACATCAAGTACAGCTTTATTTTTTTACCAACGATTACCTCTTAAGTCATCACTGAAAAAGCGAAGTTTCATTTGTTTCCCCATGTATATTTAACGTTCATTGCGTGATGTGAATGTTTATGTATACCCGTAGGTACTGCTGTTCTATCATCTATGATAATATGCATAGAATACTTACCACTTAAGGATTTTATGATAAGGCATATTTAAAAACCAATGATGTTACATTTCTTATGTACCAACTTTATTGGAAATATACGTTTTTGTTTTGTTGTTTGTTTTAGGATATAGCAAAATGTGTGAACTCATGCAAAAATATGAGTCCTTTTACGAAGTAGTTGAACTAGAGTTAAGCTTTCAAACCCTGGCCATGACTTCGAGATGCTGAAATTTATATCCAATTCCTAGGTTGTAAGCTCTGCCTTGACAGTCAATTCAACAACGACAGTGTATTAGAAAGTTTATTAGTAAAATCATCTATAAATATGTAGCTACTCACACTTATAATACTGAAAGCCTCCTCACATTTGAACCTCCATTAACTCCCATTGCACTACTATTACTGCGAACTTTACTTTTTGAGGGCACTGGTAATAGATTAAGTTCAACAGATGTAGAAACAAGGCTAAAATTCTTATTGTCCGGAATTAGATTTGATGTGTACCTGGTGTACTACGACCTCAGATCTGATGTGTACCTGGTGTACTACGACCTCAGATCTGATGTGTACCTGGTGTACTACGACCTCTGGTCTGATGTGTACCTGATGTACTACGACCTCAGGTCTGATGTGTACCTGATGTACTACGAAAACGTGAAGGAAAATACGAAACAACAGTGATAGGAAAGCTTGACCAATGAAATAGTTTGAAAAAATTATTTTGCTAATAAAATTGCCACTGTGAGGGGATTACCTTGGAATTACATGTATTTGTAGGGTCTGTACCTTTCTGAGTTTATAAAATTGGAAGATCATCAGAGAAAATGATGGCATATGTAAGAAAACGATTAAAAATCACGACGTTACTATCATTTGTAGAATATCAGATGCAACCTAACTGGAATGTAGTACTATTAAAGCTGTTATTACAGCGTTCCTAATGTAGGCCGTTTTAGGTAGCAATGGTATTACGAGATTTTCTAGCAAAAATATTAATAGTGTTGCATTTTTTACGGTCACTTCTCAACAAAAATTCCGAGGAAATTTTAATCAAAGATAATCTACAATTGCAGTTTAATCTAAATTAACAAATACAGTATTCTCTCGATACTTCGTTGTTCGTTCATTGCGGACTCGCTATTTCGCGTGTTTTCAAAAAATATTCAAAAATATTTATCGCGCTATTTCGCTGTTTCACGGATTTTTGCGGTACTCGTTCTGCCAATACGTAGTACGTGTTGTACAGTAATGGATTGATTGACTGAATATTGCATTAAAATATCGCAAAATGCATAAAAATATATTAAAAATGGTAATTCTAATGCTAAAAGAATATTATAAATCATAAAAAATTGCGATTTACAGTAAATAGCTTGTTTATGATTTTACGAACTTTACGATCGCATGTCAGAAGCCATAAATGAGATGAAAATTGAAACTTTGAATACGTGCTGGAAAAAATTGTGGCCAGAAGTGGTGCACGATTACAAGGGATTCTCTCTTGATAAAATTCATTATTAGGCAGTCAATAAAGCTGTGCGGCTGGCAAAAATATTGGGTGGAGAGGGTTTTAGTGGTATGACTGCCGAAGATGTGAATGATCTGCTTGACGTGGACGGTCAACCATTGACAGACGACGACTTGGCGGAGCTGACCAAGTCAGCAAGTGAAGAAGAGGAGGAGGAAGAAGAACAACGGGCTGAGGTAAAGGAGGAGGTTGGCCTAACGCTTGAACGTCTTGCAACCTTTAACAGAAAGGCTCAAGAACTTCAGCAACTTGCTGGAGATTGGGATACGAATATAGTTCGTTCGTTGCAATTCAGGAATTCCGTTGATAGCTGCATGTCAGCGTACAAAACCATACTAACCCAGACAAAGAAGCAGCGCCAGCAACTCCCCATAACCATGTTCATAACTCGCACGAAAATATCTGTGACGCCAACGCCTTTAGCGGAAGTACCTGTACCTGAAGAAGAAGTTACTATGTATGTCCCATGCCAATGATGCAGGTGCTGCACCACTTGATAGAGTGATATTAAAATAAATATAGCGCTCTTACATCGCAGATTTTCTCTTATCGCAGGTGGCCCTGGACTGTAACACTCGTGATAAGTGAGGGAACACTGCACATTATTGATCAGTCAAAAACAGGGGAAATTATTTCATGCATGTCAATCATAATATCTGTGAATATAATTAGTATGCCTGTAGATAATTATTAGCGAAGCCAAATATTTGATAAACACTATAAATGGAAATGGTCATAATAGCAGAAAAAAGCTGTAGTTTCAAGCTCTAGTTTTCATACGTACAAAGTGGCAGCCGTGTTGAATTCAGCCATAGGAGCAGCTTTGCTCCTATTGGAACTAGACACTAAGTTGGTGCTGTTCAAGCTACCTGCGTCAACACTAGACACTAAGTTAGTGCTGTCCAAGCTACGTGCGTCAACACTAGACACTAAGTTGGTGCTGTCCAAGCTACGTGCGTCAACACAGTACAACTCACGTGCTGGTAGGTGCTGTTCATGCCGAGAGCGGAAGGCATAAGTGACATTTTGTAGTTGGTGTCGTTGCCTGTGCCTGAGTAGACGTGCATGACTTCCCACTCATGTGGTGTAGAGGCGGTCAAGCTGTAGCACAACAGGAACACGCCGATGATCACTTTTTTTGCTCGGCTCGGCGTGCAGAAAACCTGACGATAAGGAACAATGACAATTAACTACACAGATCATATTAATAAGGGTGATAGAGCAGCAATAAAACTTCGTACATAAAATATATCAGAAGTATTGTGCATGTGTTAAAGGAAACTGACGTCTAGTACGAGTATGAATTTAAATTTACTGTGAAACAGAATTTTTTGATGGTCTCTTTAAAATATGGGCGTGAGAATTGGCTATGAATTAAACATATTTAAAAGAGACACCAAAAGTGTTTTACGTACTTTATACGTGAAACATTTTGGGTCTGTTAATAGTGAATAAATAAATGTATCAATTCGACATTAATGAGTGCCAAACAGAAAGTACACCATTAAAAGCGATACTCGTGTGTACGTGCAAATTGTAACATTTATCTCTCTTTCGCATCCTTCGAAAATATAAGCAAAACTAAACCACTTATGAGTTTTTCTAACCCGACACGCTATGGAATCATAAGTTCTGTAAATATTCAAGTTATCTCTGGACAGAAATTAGGTAAGAAAAAGCTATGAATGCACCGTGGAATATGTCATCAGCTCTGCGATGTGTAGCTTCATTAAGTGTTGTCTTCATTGCCACTTTAAACTAGAATTTAAAAAAAAACAAATGTACTAAATGTCTATGTGCTGTGTACTTGATTGGAAATAAAGATTGTTTTTTTTTACTCCCAGAGCGGCCGACTGGTCAGGGTACCCGCCTGCTATGCGGAAGGCCTGGGTTCATTTCCCGAAGCTGTCACGGTTATTTGTGCTTGACCATTGACAGCTAGAAGAACATGTCCAACAGCTGCTGCGTTGGACGCTTAGCATAAGTCACACCTCAAGCACGCTCATCGGTATGCTCCTATGAGCCTCGACTTCAAGATGCAGCACAGAGGACGGAATCTCGATCGTAGCATCATTATTTCTCTGAAGATCTTATTAATAAGCACCGTTACTATTCATAAGATGTTACCATTATGAATTTAAAACCTAATGTATATGCACTGTATACTCTACTGGAAATAAAAGTTCATCATTTTTGATTTCTGAGTGTGGAGTTTTAGCACGAAGAACACACGCATGCACCGTCATCGCTCCTTCGAGAAAATAAACGCTCGTACTAAATAAGTTCCTCATCACAAATGATGTCTCAGTCTTAGAATCGTTCTCGAACGATGGTGCACATTTTCAGAAATATTACACAGCTTCAAGAGCTAGAGCTATATATGGTCCATAGAGGTAATTTCTTTCATCGAGGTTTCATTCATTAGGATGTAGTCAACTTTATTTGTAATTAGAAAAGAATAAGTACCATTAAATGCGTAGGAATATCCATCCAGTTCAAAAGAACACTATTATTACATGGAGCACTATTATTATAATGCTTTATTTTTACTAAATAAAATTTATATTAAATTTTTGAAGGTTGTGCTGACAAATGGTGAACGCAAGAGAGTTTTTTGTTGAGAAAATCCTTGGTGAGAATTTTATAATTGAATTTTGCTGGCAGTCGTACATCATCATCTAAAATTAAGATACGTTGCTATCAGCACCAATTCAGTACGAGTACAGAAGTTAATCATTTACTCAATCGTGAGGCAAAAATGCACCTGCTTCATGTTTAAAAAAAACAGAAACAATCATTCACAGTAGAACTATTTCGTATCGGGTAGAATATTCTCCGAATACCTTGAATCTAAAGATTCAAGAGGCATAAAACTCAGCGATGCACATCTGAGAGAACAACTATCTACATATATAATCGACTATGTATCTCCAACTCTCTCTCTCTCTCTCTCTCTCTCTCTCTCTCTCTCTCTCTCTCTCTCTCTCTCTCTCTCTCTCTCTCTCTCTCTCTCTCTCTATCTGTGTGTGTCCGCCCCATTACTTCCTATCTATTCCTGAAAAAAATTATTCAACTGAAATGGTTGAAACATTGTATTGTGGATAACAAAGGCGCTGAATCACTATAAAACACTCTATTTGTTCCGGTATTATCTTTCTTCTCTTACACAGCTATGTTATCGTTAGGTAAGATAAAAAATAGAAGTTCTGTATATATTCAAGAAAAATATTCAGATTCTGATGGTACCACGGATAGAAGTGAAAAATGCATTTTATTTCATAGACCCTTAATTGTTTCCCTTTTAAACCAAGAAATTTCAACGGGTACTATCTGGGCCTTGTTATGATTAGGTAAAATACAGAAGGGAAATTCTGTATATATTAATGAAAAATATTCCTTTAAAAGACAATAATTTGTGGTAGATCGCGCATTTCGGTAATGCACATTTAAGGTTGCGTATTTTCTATAAAGATAGTGAAATACTTCTGTGAGTGGCATAAATGTGGACATCGATGTGAGAATGTAAAACTTTCAATAAATGGGAAAATTAGTTCTAAAATAGAGTAAAGCCCTACAAACTTCGAAAAATGATTTATTACATTTCATGTGAGCGTAAAAGTCAACTGATATCAGTTGACCTACTAACAAACAATAGATTTACAGGAAATTAGTTTCATGATAAAAAACTAAAGGTTAGTAACTGTACAGTAACACAGAAGCAAAGGTTAATAATTGTACCATAGTAAATTTTAATAACTACTGTACAGTGTACAGAAGGAATTGTAATACCATAGTTAGAGAGCATGATCAAAATGCGAGATGAACGATCGCTAATTACGAGATTAGCGCTGGCAAGTTCCTGTGAATATCTTTTTCTTCCCAAGTTAACGACGAAGGCTAATTCCTGAGCGCAGTCCTTTGTGGGGTTCTGCGCTCGAAATTAGCGATTTTATTAAAAAATACGGAGTCCACTAAATAGCGATCACATCACATCATGATGCATGATATTCGGTGCCAGTTATAATTTTGTCTAAGTTTACTCGAAAGTGCAGTCTTACGAACTGGTTGAAACGTACAAACATGTCATGATCTCATGGATTGTCAGGAACGCACAATTGGTGATAACGACGGGCTGATACTTCGATTTTCCTCTGAATGAAGGTCAAGAAGAATATCCGAAGATACAGGACACTTTTGATGATAGTTGTATAAAACTATTTTTAATGCAACACTAGACTGAATTAAATTAACGAATTTTGAGAGCTCCAGCTCCTAACGTCATAA
Organism: Trinorchestia longiramus; assembly: GCA_006783055.1. Lineage (NCBI taxonomy): Eukaryota > Metazoa > Arthropoda > Malacostraca > Amphipoda > Talitridae > Trinorchestia > Trinorchestia longiramus. The sequence continues at coordinate 106,763 of VCRD01000465.1, forward strand.
TGGGAGCCCAGTTGCCGAGATTTGAACTTGGCAATAAGAGAAACAGGACGTAGAGTGTGACACCATGAGCAAGATAGCATCAAATTATGCTGCAAAAACTATCAGTAGTATTGTATTTTATTCAAACTAGTTCTCGCTGTTAGGCATCCAACCTCGTTATCATAAGGCGCTAGTTCCAATGCTGTCTGCTGCTGTAGAGGTCATTTATTTCTTTTGCACAGTGATTCAAAAATTCTAACTGTGTTACAATTCTATTGTTTTTCATAGATTTACAGTAAAATAACATGAGGAAATTCACTGCATATCAATTCTGATGACCTTCCACGTTTCACATGATATATGAAACTTAAAAATCACCACTAATCTCAAAACAAATTAATGTAAAGTTTGTCGGCAGGAATTTGCGATTGGTAACACTCATAGCATGAGCAGAGGCTGCTGATTGTGCTTCTGAGATTGCAATCAATATACAGGGTGCGGAAACAAACTTTCTTTTTTTAAATGCGTTTTGTGTTAAAAAAAGAAGTTTTGTTACCGCACCCTGTGGCCATTGACCATCCCCTTAGAACAGAGGTTCTCAACCAGGGGTAAATTTACCCCTACGCCCTAGTAAATTTACCCCTGGTTGAGAATCTCTGCCTTAGAGGCTGCAATCGGAATGAGGAAGTTTGGTAGGCACTCATAGTTTACTGTTTTGCAGCGATCGTCACAAGCAGTTGTTAATGAATGGAAATTTTGCAGATGCAATCATTATATTTTCACGGCATCAGACAAAATTGATGCACATTATTTTTGAAATTGTGTTCGTTTTTTTTCGGGTTAGACGATAAATTAAAAAAAACGTCCATTAACATTCCCACTGCTTAATATATTTTAAAAAATACAAGTATTCAAGTTCGAACATGGGCTTCATTACGACCCACAAATCATCTCATATAAAGCGATAAATTCAGCCATTTGAGATACTTCCAAAATTTTATACTTTTCGCCTCAAAAGTTCAATCCTTTTAACATCAGTTGAGCTTGTTTGATGTTTGGTAGGTTTCTTCTGATGAAATCTTGATGTAAGACCATGATGGCTAAAACGCAAAGCTCAGACCATTTGATCCTAAATTATTAATGGGCTTGAGCTTTCCGGTAGAATACTCGGATGTTTCTCCTTTTACTGGGACTTTACAACACATTTTTGTGATTAGAATTTCTTCTCTTCAATCATCAAAGGAAAGACGCGAGAAGGAGAGAATATTCTGTTCAAACGAGTACCCTTTGTTGTCTGTTTTTTTGCGGTAGCTTCTGTTATGTTTAAAGTGCAGATACGTTTACTGGGTAAGAACCACTCAAATTTAAGAATTTCGGTTAAAACTTTTTACGATATAAAACGAAGGAGCAGTTTTTGTAACAGGAAAACTGTGCTTCAACCTACAACATGTCAGTGCCAAAGGGAAAGATAGCTTAAAATAAATGTACAGAAATTGAGAGAAAGGAAAATGAAAACAATTTTTCAACAAGATCCTTCTCAATTAACAAAGTGAAATAAGTAGCGGTGGACTTGGACTTTCTGTAGATTTCATACATGTACTTGAAATAGAGTTTATTTACTGAGTGGTGTCTGCATGTGGTGCCTGATGGTGACGACTGAGACAATTGAGAAACTATCACTTATGCATGTATTAATATCCTTATGATAGCTGCAATAAAATGGGAATTCGCAGTTGTAATGCCGTCTCTGAAGTCATTCTTACATCACCATCAGAGCAAATATACATATACATATAATCGACTATGTATCTCCATCTTACTGTACCTGTGGGTATCTGTCCGATTACTTCCTATCTATTACTGAAGAAAAATTATTGAACTGAAATCAGAACGGGTATGCATGTATTACAAGCATTGTATTGTAGATACCAAAGACACCAGATCATTATAAAAAGAGGCCATCTGTTCCGTTATTAACTTTTTTCTCTTACACGGCCATGTTATCGTTAGGTGAGATAGAAAATGAAAGTTCTGCATACATTCAAGAAAAATATTCTGATTCTGATGGTACCACGAGTTAAAGTGGAAAATGCATCTTATTTCATAGATCCTTAATTTCATCACTTATAAACCAAGAAATTTCAACGGGTACCATCTGAGCCATGTTATCATTAGATAAGATACAGAATGTTAGTTCTGTATGCATTAATAAAAAAATAGTCATTCAAAATACAATAATTCGACCTAAATCTTGAATACGTTCATCTTTAAAATAATTTAAAATTAGTCAGATCTAAATCGTGGAATTTCCACGGGAACTATCCACTGTTTCATAAATTGCTTCAATTAATCATTTCAATGTTACAAATTTACAACAGTTTTTCGTTCACGTAAAATGAGTGTTTTCACTATCATTAGTTTTCCGTCTAATAGCAAAATAGTTTGAACTGTAGGGACAATGACAGTTTTCACGTTAAAAATATTTATGACTTTCTCTCTAAAAAATTAATCAAAGATAATAAAACCCATTTGAGCTACGGATGCCTTAAGATCTTCATCGGGTCTTGGTTCTTCCTAAGGGCAGTTGAAATTTCTGCAAGGTTCTCATATCCTTTAAGCTCAAATTTTACTGAAAGTTGCTATAGAGCTCGTTCAAATAGTCAGAGTGACAGTAGAGAGAACTGAAATATTTTTTATTCATATTTTACTTTTAATTAACACTAGAAAGTTTTAGCGTCTTAAGAGGGTCACCATTGAATTTACAAGCAGAGGGAAGTATCACATGCATATCAAATTGCAAGAAGAAGAAAACTCTGCGAAGCATCGAAAATGCTGTAAATAATTTAGAACTACAAAGCAGGCAGCAGTTAGAAGATCAGATGACACTCACGTTTTTCTGGATGGGGTAGCAGACGGCGATGTATCGCTCCACCGTGAACGTCACCGTCAGCCAAGTAGATGTCGCGCCTGTGAAACACGTCAAATCTATCTTTTACTTTTGTCTTGATTCAAGAAAATTATGAATATAATCAACTATTTATGGATTTAAATTTTACTGAATTACTTTCTGTCAAACATTTCTTCGAACACGATTGGCTGTGTCAGACTAACTGGGGAAAATAAATCATTATTGTACATAAAACCATTATCTTTTCTCAAATGTTTTCAGGAGCATGTTGTGATACGAAATTAATCATGAAACTCAACTATCAAAATGGAGTAACACAAGACTGTTCAACTTCAGATACTAGTTATGTATTGGTATGCATTACAGCAGTTGTCTGCCTACACTCATGACACCTTCGATAAAAGTTATAGGACTCATTTTTGGTCCTTCAAATAATTTCACTTAAGGACAGTATTTGCTGTCTTGCGAAAAACATTGTAATAAAATAGTGAGAGATGTAGACAAGGAAGTTAATTCATTAACGACTGGAAACAGAAAGCAATTGTGTTTCTGAAATAAATCATTTAATATATTATATACAACTGTCTCAGCATACGGACTGCTGTGAGGTACTTGAAGTAATTTCGAAGTGAAAGTATATTGAATAAACTATTTCACTGAAAAAATAATTATAATTCAGTCGATAATAGATTTTTAACATTAAGAAGCAGAAAATTCTACTTCATTTTTATATATGTTTAGCACATTTTTTAATATTGCATTCTGGCGACAAAACTTTAAAAGAGATCTCCCAAATTGCAGCTAAGAGGATTTACATAGCTAGTCAGTTAATTCTTCATGAAGTGAACATCACGAGGACGCTCTCAGTTTCCGACGGAAGCACATCGCTGTGGTGGAGGACCATCAATCTCGGTCCTCGCTCAAAAACAAGCTCAATTTAAAGTCAGTCCCAAAAATTTTCCGTTCGCGCCAACGAAAACTATTGGTTTTGCATGCAGTTCTAGGCCCGTCATTCAAAAGGTGGAAAGTGCATCACAGTTTTACACTTTTAGTTAAAAAGGTCGATATTCTCTGATTAAGTCGGATTGATTATAATCAATGGGGAATTCCCTTATATTTTTAAATAATAGTACACAGTTTGTTGCTTGCTTGCTTGGTCCGTCTCTCTGTCACGCTCCTAAGGATTTAGATAGGTGGAAATTCGGTAGCGTATACACATTTTACATTGTGGATACCAACGCCACATCCTTCAATGTGGAAATTCCTTCGGAAAGCTTGCGTCCACTGGCAAATCAAGCGAAAAATTCAATAGAAAACGCGTGAATTTTCACGTGTGGGTCTACTAGTCTACATATATAATAGACTGCGTATCTCCCTCTAGCAGTCTCTCTCTCTCTCTCTCTCTCTTTCTCTCTCTCTCTCTCTCTCTCTCTCTCTTTCTCTCTTTCTCTCTCTCTGTCTGTTCCATTTCTTCTTATCTATTACTGATAAAAATTATTGAACTGAAATCAGAACTGGTATGCATGCATTACAAGCATATGCATAACAAAGGATAAAGGGATAGGATTTTATAGGGATCTGGATAACAAAGACGCCGGATCCCTATAAAATACTCATTTTTTCTGTTATAAGCTTTTATTTCTTACACGGCCATGTTATCGGTAGATAAAATATATAATGGAAGTTCTGTACATATTGTATTGAGAAATATTCACGGGTAAAACTAAAGAATATATTTTATTTTATGGATTGTTAATTTTAACATTTTTAAACCAAGGAATTTCAACAGGTGCTATCTGGTTCATGTTATTGGTAGATAAGATGCAGAGAGCAAGTTCTGAATAAAATTGATAAAAAGTATTCATTTAAAACACGAGAATTAGTTGTAAATCTTTATAATAATTTGAAATTAGTCATATATAAAACGTGGAACTTCCACGGGAACTGTCTAGTAAGAACTAATATATGACAGACAGATTTTGCAGGAAGACAAATGAAAATTAGGGAAAGTTTTCATGATTTGGTAGCAAAATTTGAGCATAGTTAACGAATAGCTGAACTTAGCCATATGGAATTAATTGACGTACACTTGATTAATTATTCTCTAAGACACATGATGAGATAATTTATCGCATGGAAATGCAAGACAGTAGCTGAAAAATCCATATGACATCAAACAGCAAATCAGTTCTCAGTAATTATACTGAATAATTGTCAAATTTAAATTTACGTAAACTTCAATTCGACGTTTGTATTGAAGGATTGACTCATCTTTCAGGTGTTCAGAAGAGAATTAATTACACACACTAGGAATAGCGTGTGAGTCCGCTGTCTGGGTGCACGAAAAACGCTAATCAATTGGTAGGTCCTGGAGTTGGTGTGCTTTGCATTGTGGTTGTTGTGAGATATATACACATTTGCGTTACTTTTCAGCAAGTGTTGGAAGCACTTGAAGGTGTAAGTGAATAATAACTCTTAGCCTCAAAAAATGAAGGATTCAGCTGGATTAGAATACTGTCGTTAATTTACAATTTCGTCATTGACATCGAAGATGAGGCTGTCATTAACGCGGCAATGGCGTTTAAAACTAAATTAATGAAATCACAGCTGCTCACTACATGATTATAATCAGTAAACAAAGTCGGCATGACATTTTTAAAAACTTTTGTCAACTTTTTGACACTTTTTGCTCTTTTTACAGAAACCAAGAACGACGGAGAACCCAATATCAACATTTGAAGAACGCCAATATCAATAAGGGACATTGGAATGCCATAGCCTAGTTAGATCAATTGCTTTCTATGATTCTAATGATATTCACGCCAGGATAAGGTGCTCCTTGAAATTCTTAATGAATTGAGTTCCCGAGAAAAATTAAATGAATTGCTGAGGAGTTGAAGGCCTTCTTAAGATCAACCATAGGCCTTTGATTCTGAGATCAAAGACCTTCCTTCGTAAATTAATATATTCTGGTAAGTAATAACCGAGATTCAAATGATATAGAATTTTCAGTAATTATAAGTTTGCCCCAACACGTTTTACAAAAAGTAAGGAAACACACATTTCGAGGAACTCAAAACGCCTAGGGAAAAATAATTTTGAAACTATTTTAATAACTACACACAAATAACAAACAGTAAAAACATTATTTACGAGCTCAGCACCAATCACAGAAACAAACTTCGTTCAAACCTTGCAGCCTGTTTTCAGAATAAAGAGATCAGGAGGAATCTTAGCGACAGCACGTGTGCGCAAATCGGAGACAACAGAATGGAAGTTCTCAGAAAACCTGTTAAGAAAACGACTGCCTCAGAAACAGAGGGCAGACGTTCCACTGTTGAACAAAGTTCTGCCTATGCAGTACATGGACCAGGACGAGGCAGTCCTACTCCATTCTCTCATGTAAGGAAAGCAGCAACTTTTTTCAACATCTATTAAATGCACGGCGCTTACTTAATGAGCCTACAAAAAAATGAGGATTTCAAACAACCATGAAATATTCAATTTTCAACTTCAAAGAAATTAATGAGAAAATGAAAAATTAAATTCATTTCTGGCTCGCCAATTTTTTTGCTAGGTACCATTTGGAAAACAAAATCGAAAAACCTGATTAAGGAATGGTGAGAAACAAGTAATTTTCAATCAATATAAATCAAAATTGTTTGCGAATCGGAACAGAGAAAAAGTTGGCAAGAAAAATGAAGCGTAAAAACAAAAAAGAAGCAGAAAACACCTCAGGAATAACATCTCATATTACATGATTTATTTAAGACTACAGTAACTTAAGATGCGATAAAAGTCGGCAGATGATAATGTTGTAGCTTCTGTTGGAACAGATTGAATATTTTTAAATCATATCAACTATAGAGTAGCTTTCTTCTTGTTAATTTTGATGCTAATGAAGAACATAGTTTACTCTAAAAAGAGAGTTTTAAGAGGTGAAAATTTGGCTTCAATGTAAGCTAGGCAATGACAGAGTCAAGAATGGGTAACGAAAAAGAAAACCAACTTCTGAAAATAAATTCAGGCAGGAAATTGCATCGTTGAGAAGAACCTGAGAATTGTCGGGAGATGAAAGCCTTTCTAAGTCGCTCACAACCCACGACCTAAGTAATCTCTCCCAGAATAAATTCATTTTTCAACAAAACGGGGAAAGTCACAGGATGTTGAGGGACAAAATGCCATAGATCATCATCACAAAAGAAAACTTTTTGAATGAGTTGAACATCCAGCACCTCCAACCACACGTGTTATTAATTCGAAGGAGAGTCATTCGGAGGTGCCGTTGGTGAGTGCTCAGTCACTGATGTAAGGAGCTTAAGAATTCTACATATTAATAAGGAACGTCAGATGTTCAAACTACGCCAACAAATCTTCTTTGTTAGCGTGGGCATTGCTGCTCAAACTTTGACTAATGTTATGAAACTCTAATCAATTCTGTATGAAATGATGAGTGTATCTGCACTACAGTATGTCTTTCAATTTCTCCGTTCACGGATATAGAAAAAAACAATGGAGTGTCAAAACATTCTTCAAAATGTTGCAAAGACCTAAAATATGATTGTATTTTAAAGTATTTTATAATTTAGTTGGAATAAAATACTTTTGTTGGAACAAAAAAATTGAGATTATAACTAGTACAGCCGAGAAAATTTTTATTCAGCAGAAGTACTCATGAACAAAGTAATCCACTCTGGAGTATTAGTATAGGGCTTGGGCACAATGGCAAACACTAACAACAGGGAATGCCATTTTTGTGTAACAAACAATTTCTTTTATTCAGAAAATGCAAAACAAGGATAATGATTGCACAATAAATTTGAGCTGCTCCTGGAGACCTTTGAATATGGGTTTCCAATTTCGAGCATTACGAGCGGAATGGACAGAAAAGGAAGAACACCTTTCTTAAGCATTCTAGTGTTCGACAAGACTGGGGAGCCACGTTTAATTCCCGTCATGGTTTCCTTTTCAGAAGCAGATTTGAATTCGCACGTTCCAGCGAGAATATTAGAACAAAACAACACCGTCGTTGCAGTGCCCTGCGAACATTTGAATAGTTCTATGAGATTTGAATAACAGAGACGTCAGTTTCAATTTCCCCTCAAGATTATTGTAGCAAAACTATACTTACCAAATGGCTGTTACTATTAAAGAAGAGCGAAGCATCCCTGTGGTAGCTCAAATAATTTATTGGATTTGTAATCTCCGATCAATGAATCAATGATTATTCAAAACTAGTAGACCCACACCTGAAAACGGACCAAGCAAGCAAGCAATAAACTGAGCATTATTATATGGTGGATAATGTTTGAAAGGGATGTTGAAGCCCGAAAAGCTTATAGGAGCACCTTTAGTTTATAAAGCTACGAGACAGTTCCCGTGGAAATTCCATGATTTAGATTCGACTAATTTGTAATTATTATAAAGATGAATGCATTAAAGTTTAGCGACGAATTATTGTGTTTTAAATGAATGTTTTTCATGGATCTATATATATTATAGACAATGATTTCCATCCCTCTCTCACTCTCTCTGTATCTTTGTGCGTCCGTCCCAGTACTTTTTATCTATTACTGAAGAAAAATTATTGGACTGAAATCAGAACGGGTATGCATATATTACAAGCATTGTATTGTGGATTGCAAAGGCGCCGAATCACTATAAAATACTATATTTTTCCATTATTAACTTTTATTTTTAACATGGCCATGTTATCGGTAGATAAGATACAGAATGGAAGTACTGTATACATTGATGAAAAATATCCACGGATAAAACTGAAAAATGTATTTTATTTCATAGATCCTTAATTTGATCACTTTTAAACCAAGAAATATCAAAGGGTATTATCTAGGCCACGTTATCGGTAAGTAACATGCAGACAGGTAGTTCTGAATGAAATTAATACAAAGTATTCATTACAAATATAATAATTCGTTGTACATCTTTAATGCATTCATCTTTATTTTTTTCTTTAGTTAAATATAAATCGTGGAATTTCCACGGGAACTGTCTAATGTATACATAACTTCCATTCTGTATCTTATCTACCGATAACATGGCCCACAAAGTACCGATTGAAATTCCATGGTTTAACAGTGATAAAATTAACGATCTATGGAATGAAATATATTTTTCAGTTTTACCCATAGTACTATCAGAACTTGAATATTTTCCATGAATAGGTGCAGAACTTCAATTTTGTATCTTATCTACAAATAACATGCCATGTAATAGAAGAAAGCTAATAACAAAAAAATGGCGTATTTTATAGGGATCCAGCGTCTTCGGTATCCACAGTACAATGCTTATATTACATGTATACCCGTCCTGATTTCAGTTCAATAATGTTTTTTTCAGTTATAGATACGAAGTAATGGGACGGACACACACAGAGAGACAGAGAGATGGAGATACACTATTATTAAACTAGTGTACCCAGCCGTCAAAAATGATGGCAAATACTGTTGGAAAGATATTAAATAAAATTACGTATAAGAACGTAATGCAATATACTTCGTTATATATATTAATATATATATATATATATATATATATATTAATAGTTAATTAATACATATATATATTTATATATACATATATATGTATTAATTAACCAGTGAACTGAAACCAAGACCGCCAGTGCTAATTTCTTCCTCTATTCTTAAGAGCATGACACGAAACATAAATAAATAAATATGCAAACACACGACGGTCATTCTTAGTATTAGACGTAGCTTGCAAGACGATTGTCAACACTCAACAGCGTACTATTTTTTTAAGATATCAGTACACAATTCAAATGGAACTCCAATTATTTTACTTTAAAAAAATGCGTAACTATTGATGAAAGTTGTATAATTTACTGAACACTGCTCCAATAGAGCTACTGTTTCAATAAATACTGTTGTTGATGAACGAAGAAATCGTTGATTACTTCTCAGAACATTTACTATTTTGGTATTTGAGATTTGTTGTAGTATATTGCTTCATTCTATCGTATTCTTATACTACTTTAGCCATCTTGGCTCCTCTAGACTGTACCTGTGATACAGGGGAAAATTAAATGGCCACTTGTATGCTGGTGACAATGGGGAAAAGTTACATATACACAAAATGAGTTAAATAAATATCTGATCCTGAAATATAGGTATATGTAGATATATTTCATTAGGGGATTGTAGTGAATTCCTGGAAGAAAGCGAACCATGATACGCTTGTCTTACCATGATACGCTTACGTAACGTTCATACCTTTGATTTGGGCTAGGACAGAAAAATTACAGAACATCGTCCTAAAAACTCTCAAAGTGTTCCAATTAACTTTATTTCAGAGAGGCTGTGATATCAGCGAGGGAATTTTTAGGTTTCAAATTTCTTGGCTTTCGTTCCCACTTCTACTTGAGATTTAAGCTTCTCATCTAGATACTTTATTACCAAGCATAATTCCGTACGGTCGCGCGACGTACATTTCGCAGTAGGGTGTAAACGAGGCCATAAAAAGTGCAAAAAAGTCCCAGATAACGATTGCGTTAGACACCAAACGGTGTACGCAGCCTCAATAAAACTACAAAAAATGTCAATCTTGGCATATTTTGTGGACCTGGATGACGATTCCCAGGTCCAAGCAAAAAACATCAAGCACTTCAGGCCTTGAAAATATCTAATAAGAAAAAGAGGTTCAGCAGCCTCAAACGCTCCCAAAAAATTTTCGTCGAGGTGTGTTTTCCTTGAAAAAATTAGTATTAGATTTGAGTAACTGATACAAATATGTGTGTCAGGAGATTGAGGTGTAGTCCACAAGGGGAAGAACTCTAGTTGAGGGTTACTAGACGACGGAAAAATGTTTCAATTCAATTTGCGGGAACCTGGACGACGGATGACGTCGATGTTTTCCCTTAGGCTGTCAAGAAATGCTGCTGTAATTTGGACGAAACCCATAAAAACGGTCAAATAAAAGTGCACTTTGAAAATGAGGGTCTACGGCCTTCGTTGTTTCTATTATGACCTGGTAATAACATTAAAATATTATATGTCTGTAAATAAAATTCAGTGAATTAAAACATAGCTGCCACTTTCGTATACTTAAATTCAAAGTTAGTGCCATGAAATGTATACATAATGCGAGTTTTTGGCAGAAAATAAGCTATGTTAAACATCAGGAACTAGACATTCAAAAATCATTATGTTATTTGAAAAGCCTGTAAGCTGAAAGCCACAGTTCAGGCTCATAATAGTTCCATAGTCAATAATACACAAAAATTTCAACAAATATTTGTTATAGTGTTAACCATAATGCAAGATAAATGAGAAAAGATTGAGAGCAGGGCAATAAGTGCCGGAAGACACGGGCAAAACTTTGCGGATGAGCGTGACAACTAATTTCAAGACTTTCTTATGGAACTCAAACTGTCTCGAAATAAGTTTAGAAAAAGGAAAAAACAATAATCATACGAGTTATAAACCTAATTAGGCAATTTTTTTTTGTTCTACAGGGCAATAGCCATATTTTGGAGGTTTATGACTTACAGAAAGAAAGGCTTTAAATTTCCTTATGTTTTGAGTTATTCTTGTTAAAACGACGAAGAGAAATATTCATTCGCTTTTAGTACCTCTGTCTCATCGATAAATTGCCCAGCAGGCACAGGTGTTGAACACTGCACTAGGGGAGTCAGTGGGACTGTCGACCTACTGTATGTGCAGTCCTGTAGCTTGATAGGTCAGTGAAAAATCCAGCTTGACGCTGCTACTTGACACAATTGACAGTTTTATCCAGCAATAATTCTGCGCCCTTGCTGAGGTAACATTTATTTGAAGATGAGAGCGGGGGTGAGCAGTGCAAAAGTTTTTGATTATTATTGTACAGCTAAAATTCTACAATATATGTATATTTTATAAACAATTAGTGCTCCAATGAGAGAGTAACTGTAATTGTTGAAGCCGTGCATGAATGAACTCTACTGTTTTCAAAAATTTATCGTAATATTTATGCAAGACAAATATCTAAGAAAATGTGCAATTTTCTGACGAGAGCAGGTAAGTCCACGGTTATCAAAACCAGTATTTAAGTAACTGAGCAGATGTCTTGGTCTTGTGCGTGTGTTCCTACATTGTATTCTGACGTTAGCGGTTAGCATCAAATGGAATTGATTGTTATCTTGAAGTTTAGTTAAAATTTACATTTAGATTTGAAAGTGACAAACCTACATCTGTAAAGGAGTATGGAAATTTACACGCATCAGCATATGTAATTTGTGAATTTGAATCATTGGCGGATATGGTATGATGAGACTTAAGTAAATATCTTGACGTATAGCTATTTACCTGATTCTCACTGTACTGCGTTACAATAATCAATTAAAGATCAAGGGTTTCTCTTGAGCCAGCAAGAAAAATTTCAAAACATCACGTGAATAAAGAAGCATCAGAGGCCTCTATAAACATTTTACACTCAAATAAACAACTGGTAACAGCATGAGGGACCGTTTCAAGTTTAAAAATTAAGAGCACGCTTCTGTTTACTGCCAAGTGCTCCAGTAGACTTTAGAGTTCTTTGCATGATTGAAAGTAGAGCATCACCTTATTAAGCTTCCTAAATGGGCATTGCGTACGTGAAGTTCGACAAAGTGAATAATTTTCATCATCAAGTTTTCAAAGCATGAACAAGTCAACCAAACTTTGTAATTAGAAGCAAGTGTCCCTAATTAGAGAGAAGGACCGAGCCACGACAGTGGGGGCAGCCGATCCATATCAGGCCGAGACAGGCTTAGAGAACTTAGAGTGCACGGCACAAAACTCTACGAAAGCAAAAGTGAACCACGAAGCTTTAAATTCAAAGGAGGAGAGTCATTTTAAAATGACAAAATCAAACGAACTCTTGAAAGACCCTTGAAACTGAGAGCAGCTTCATATGACCCCAATTAAGGTATGAAATCACGAGTATGAAAACAACTCGAACTGATTTGAAGAAATAGATTCAGTTTTTTGACACAGCTCTGGGATTTTTTGCTACAACTCACAAAACGACTGAGAAATAGCAGCTGTGTATGAAGCACCTTGTTTCAAAAGAAGCATGATTTACTTCTTTGCCAGTTCTCTCACTACAATAACAAGGAATAACTCTTATAAATCGATGATTATTTTCGCAAGAGTTAGACGTACAAGTAACATCGAAACATTATAGAATACCTAGAACATTAGCAAATTAAAATAGCCGATGCATTCAAGTCATAACACCTCCGATGTTTTTTCAGGAGTGGAAACAAATAATGAATGTAATTTATTTTAGAATATGCGTGCGCTCATTGTGAATGCGTGACAGAGATGGTGGTACCATACGGTATACAGAACTCGAGCAGTAGCGGGGAGAGTGAGGACTACTTTTTATACTTAACATGGTGACGTTTTCATTACAAGAACAAACAAAAATAATTCATTTTCTCCATTTGAAAGGAGACACTGATTGAAATTCATCGTCAGTTGAGTGACACGACTGGTGATGGTGTCATGGATGTTTCTAATATTCGTTCGTGGGCGCGCCATTTCAAAGAAAGCAGATTATCAGCTTCGCACCAGCCTGTCGAAGCTAGATGATCGAGCGAGTAGAGCAAGTTGTTTTTTTAAGGATCGCCGAATGAGTGTGTTGAACATCCCCTCCATTGATGGTATTTTCGAGGGATCTGTGGACATAATCCTACATGAAGACCTGAAAATGCAAAAAGTGTCCGCCAGGGCGTGAAGGTGAAGAGACACGAAGGCTGACGGTGATCACAAGGCTGTATGCGTGGTATGTCACTAGGCAATGTTGACGCGTGTGGCAGCATGAATAGAACATTTTTCATTGATTGTGACAACGGATGAAACACGGATGGCGTTTTTCAATTCTAAAACGAAACGCCATTCAACTCAACAGTAGCCCAGATACAGACACCATATGGCATTTTAAATATCAAAAATAGTCCTCATTCTCGCCGCTGTCGCTAGAATTCTTTGAGCCCTAGAGTTCCGCCATCTCTATCAAGCATTTACAACGCGTGCACGCATATATTAATATAAACTGTACGTTTGTATTTGTTTCAAGTCCTGAGGAAAAACATTGGATGTGTTATAACTTGAATGCATCTCGTATGATGGTAAAGGTGTTATAAATTCAATAACGAATGAAAATAAAAATGCTTTGATCATATACTGCTGTCTTATCGTCGTAAGTAAAGCAAGAAAAGTAAAATATAGTTTAAAACATTGACATCATTTTTTGCTTTAAAACATTGTTAAAGCAACAAATAAATCGATGTTCCTGTGTAGACATTTAATTGTATCCAAACAAAATTGTAGAAGAAAATAAACTAATTTTTTACGAGTTCAACATGACTCATTAAACTGTACATCAGACGTGACGCAGTGAACTGTACATCAGTCATGACACGGTGAACTGTACATCAGAACTCTATCCCGCTGCCGACATGGTTGACGCGGCTAGAAATACGGCATGGGACTTGGGTAAACAACCGAATAATTATCGAAGTAATTATCCGATCCAAGAAAAGGCCCGAAGGTTCGTTCCTATAGCCTCATTCTATTCTAGACGTGACATGGTGAACTGTACATTAGACATGACACGGTGAACTGTACATCAGACATGATACGGTGAACTGTACATTAGACGTGACACGGTGAACTGTACATCAGACGTGACACGGTGAACTGTACATCAGACGTGACACGGTGAACTGTACATCAGACGTGACACGGTGAACTGTACATCAGACGTGACACAGTGAACTGTACATCAGACGTGACACGGTGAACTGTACATCAGACGTGACACGGTGAACTGTACATCAGACGTGACACGGTGAACTGTACATCACACTTCAAGAATTAAACTAAGCTGTGGAATGGCAAACATTCTTGTTTATGCCTAATACAAAACCAAGGAAGTTTACCCAGAAGGAAAAATTTTGTATTCTGAAAATCATCATTACTACGTACAGCAGGTCAGTTGTAAAACATTCAATCAAGCCACGGTTCGAAGTAAACAAATAATTATTCTCAACAATTTATGAATGAAGGACAAAGTGTAATTCTAGAGAAAGAAGTATCTCAGTCTCTGGTTTTTATTTTAAAATCTAACTATACTAGTAGGTTTATCATGATGGCATTCTCTTGGTTCGCAGCATAATGTAATTGATGGAAGGCGAGGAAGAAATCAATTACAATTCTAAGTCTCTGCTTTCTGACTCCGACTCTAAGCAACGTAATTTAAAAAGAATATATAACATATTAGAAAGGTAAAAACAACCCCCTTCAGCTCAAATCCAAACAAACAACCAAAGAGCTTACTTGGAGAATCGAAAAGCTCCTGAACCAAAAAAATTCAAAAATAATAACACTTTTCTATCATTAGGTTCCTTCTCACAACCTATTTACTTCCTACGGAAACTTGATCACATGAATTCGAAATGACAGCTAAAATTCCCAAAAACTATAAAGAACTTACTTGAAGCATCGACGAACCACCTGGCGAAGCGAGAGAAATGCCAGTACACCCACGTATGAGGCTCGTTCATGCCAGGGTGATGTTGCAGACTCAGAGAAAAGAATAGCAGCAGGTACAACATATCAGACAAGGCCAGAGCCGTCAGGTAAAAGTTCGTAGATGACCTCATGGATTTCCTGGTGAGCACAGCGATGGTGATGATGTTACCACATACGCCGATCACTGTGATGAAAGGTACTAACACGATCTGTACCACAAATCTCATTTCCGCCAACTGGATCTTCATTTGTTCGATCTCCGGATCGTTTTCAGCCATCACGTTCGTAGCGTCCGTGGTGTTGAATAGACTGCCGTCGGCTTCGTCATCCCACAAGCTGCTGTTGCTCGCCATGTTGTCGCTAGTCTGGAAGAGGCAAGGCAGTTTGTTGTATTAATTGATGTTACGCTAATAAATATTTGTGGTTTTATATATTTTCGTGTCAGAATAAGAGAGAGTTAAGGTATTATAAGACGTCACATAAAAACATTTCAATGTTTTAAGGCAAATGATGATGAACATAACGTTGCTTATTAATTAAGTAAAATATTTTGAAAGTGTCTAGGAAATAATAACTCAAAGCTTAGGGAACAATTAGATTTCTTGCAATTTTCAATGAAGTCAATCTATATTATTATAAGAAAAAACTGCATTTTAATTGATACCAGCGAATATTGCTGTTCTAGTAATACTACTTCTTATAATAAACCTGAAAAAGTCTCTTCATGTGTGTTTAAGAAATATTCCGCAAAGCATTTTCACTACATTTTACAAACATTTATTATTCAGCAGCAGGATCAAGTAGATTATCAAACAGTGTACTCCTTTTTAAAATAATGTTGTCCCTAGAAACTCCAATAAGGAGTCAGTCGAGAAACTAACTTACAACTCAGTGAGTGAAAAATACTAGCGTTACCGTAGGTCAATAATTGTAAGAGACCTAATGGTAGAAAACATATGTTGTCATTACGCTATTTTCTAAATTACATTATGAGTAATTTGGTTTGCTGTGCAAGCCACGTACAATTTTTACACTATGTAAATGCATGTAAATGAACTGAAAAAAATGTTCTTATTCGTATTTTGTTTGTGTTGAAATTTGCAAATAATTCTAATTTAGAAATACTTTGTTCACACAACAAACTGAAGTTGTCTCCTTGCTCCACTTACATTCTTCACTCTGTTACTAATATCATGAAAACAATCAGCCTACAAACACAAGCATGAAAAGCGTTCACCGACGCTTTTGTTAATTGTCAGTGATTGCTAGAAACTACTTTTGTGGCAGTAATTGAAGATATAAACTGTGTGATAAAACAACAAAAATTTACACCAAAGTGGGAAAAGGAATGTATGTTCAGACAAAGGTTGTGGTTCTCGCAAAGACTAGGTGGGCGCAATCAGATACGAGGAGCGATAAAAAATGGGGCCCCGTGACAACAAAATCAATAATATTAGGTCGTTAGTTATGATGTATCAGAATTTTAACAAGTCCTTTATTTCACTTAATCTTAAACAAAAAGCTATGCAGTTTACTCAAAGTATGTACCAAAATTATTCACACATTTCTGTCATTTAATCGATAGCTTATTTATATTAGCAGCGAAGAATTCTGGAGAGCAAGAGGTGATAAATTCATGAAAGAATGTTCTGGCTTCTTCTTCACGGGTAAAGTTTTTTTCCTGCAAATTGTTCAGTGCCTGTAAAAGGTAATGGTCATTTGGGACAAGGTCTGGTGAATATGGCGAATGGCAAAACATGGAAGCGGGCCTGCAAGTTGAGTTCCTGAATCGTGGGGGGGCGTTCTCCGTGTAACGTGAGGTCGAGCATTGTCTTGCAAGTGAATTAGTCCATCTCTATTGACCAACATTGTTTGCATAATTGCAAGTTTTCTTATCATTTCAGCCAACTGTTTAATGTATACATCAGCTGTAATTGATATGCCCGGTTTCATGAAGCGTTAGTGGATGACACAACCACTGCACCACCAAACAGACCATATTAGCTTTTTCTGATACAAATTCCTCTTTGGACTGTGCTTTGACACTTTGTCTCTACCAAGCCATCGTGCAGAGCACTTGAGACTGTTGAAAAGAATCTATTTTTCATCACACAGAGAGATACGATGGAAAAACGGCTTGGTTTTCAGACGTGACAGCAGAGAACGGCAAGTTTTAAAGTGACGTGTCGTTTGACTCTGGTTCATGTGGTACCCACTTTCCAGCTTCTTTACCTATCCAATTTGCTTCAGATGATCCAATACAGTAGGAATCAAAACTGCAAACCTCGCTGTTAACTCACGTGTAGTTTGAGATGTATCTGCCTCCACTACAGCTGGCGACTCATCATTGTCCACCTTGGTCGTAAGTCTACCACGAGGTTGATTTTCACGAGTATAATCACAAGACTGAAACTTCACAAACAAATGGCGCACAGTGCATTCATTCGCTACACCTTCTCCAAACACCTCATTAACGTTTCGAACTATCTGTGATGCACTTGCTCCACGACGAAACTCATATTCGTAAACTACACGTATTTTTGATACGTCCATATGTAAAAAAATATTTATATGCGATAAACAATTTACCACGTGATCAGTTGCTATGAATGGCTTATGGACAAGTGATAATGTAACTGTTCAATGTTGAAAAAACTAAAGATAGATTGGTTGAAACATGAATGCTAACGACTTTTAAACGTGATGAATAAGAAAATCGGACATTTCATGCATAGCGACCTATTAACTCGATTTTCACATGCGCAAATGTGAAACATTAACGAATTCTGGTATGTTTCATTAACTCTACTTGAAGTTATTTAACTTATTGTGATTTTAAAATTCATAATGCGATTGAGTTTTGTAGTTCCAAACTTTTGCACTTCGGTGGATCACAAAGTTGATTGCCTCTTCAAGAGGCTCAACAATACGACGGTCAATGACGTTGAAAAACAAGCCTATTATTCATTCGCGTAGATTTTTTATGAGCAAACTTAGCTTTCTAGGGATCCCTTTTTCCCTCATGTACTTGGAGGAACTACCAAGTTTCTCTAAAAAATAATTTCAAAGAAAAATGTGAGTACTGAGTCTACTCGAACTTCGAATAAACTTTGCTGAACATTTTAAAAATAGATGGAAACTCCATTAGCTACATTACCTTTGGATCACTGATCAAGGGAATAAATGGGAAATCTACATAATATCGATGTATATACAACTGTTCAGGCAGAAAATTATTAAAGAGTGAAACACCTATGTATCACGAAAGACAAATAAAAATTTTCCAGCAATCGAGAACTATATGAGTCCAAGTTACAACTGATTATCATTTAGTTGACATGATATAACAAGTATACTATACGTGTCATAATTATCGAAAATTTGTTTTTCATTGCAAATTTCTGAAATACGAGTATACAGTACTGAGCATCCGGGTGCAGAACATTTCTTATAGAATGCAGAATGAACCGTAAAAATCAATACACTTTTATCAATTACTATTTACTTCCCAATGATCTGTTAAAATACAAACTAGTGAATTACAACCTCAATTCACGTTCATAAAAATCTAGTGATAAATTGAGCACCGGAACAAACATTTCTTAACAAGCTCGAAGTCGCAGAGCATGAGTGAATTCACGCCACAGAGGTAACAATACGAAAGCTGCAATTAAACCGCAGAGTTGTTCATAAATTGCATTGAAGCAATTTTTTTCCACAAAATGACTGCAATAAACTTACAATACATTAATGGCGCAAAAGTCGAACACGTTAACGTGCCATGGGTATATTATTTCTATAAAATTAGACTTTGAGCAACTACATGGTGATGAAAATGGTACAGTAGTTTTTTGTCAGCTTAAATGCAGGGTTCAGAGAAACGATCATAAAATATTTTGAGAAATATTGACTGTATTCATTCATTTCAGTTATTCATTCGTTAAACATTTTTGTTTAATATGATTAACGTAACACAAACACTATAAAATGTTTGAGAGTAGTTTTTAGTTTCTGTAATATGTGCTCGAAAGTCGATATAATGCATGCTGAAATAAACTGTTTATCTAATGCTAAGTATTGATTTCTTAATGGGACAAGTATACATGTATTGTATCAGGCTGGAAAGAAAGTAATGTCGTTTTTTATTTGATTACTTTGCCGCCTCTTAAGAGTTTTACAATTAATTATTTCCAACTAAACTAGTGTTTTAATGTCAAAATAAGTCTACCAGGAACAATAATTAGTAATATTAAATCAGTTTTGACTGGCTTAACCCTCAGGAAATGGATATTAATAAGGAACATTTGGGACATTGTTTACTCTATTAGTACAAAAAAGACACTTCATCCGTACAAGCTGCAAAAAACATTCGAACTGTTAGTGGGAGGAACGTGTTGAATGATCGAAAATGCCAACGGTAGGTTGCAAAGTTTTCATCTGGAAATTCTAACCTCAAGGATAGCCCACGTTCTGGAAGACAAAAATCAGTTGATCAAGAAGGCATTAGAGATGCTGTTGAAGTCAATCCAAAGTTAACCAACAGAGAATTGGCCCAAAAATTCGATACAACTCATACCACCATAATTTCATGCTTTCATGCACTAGGAAAGATTTCAAAACTTAAACAATGGGTTCCTCACGATGTGAATAATGCTCAACGAAACCAATGATTAAATGTCTGTTCATCTTTGCTTTCATCTCTACCTCACTTACCTTATTCACCTGATATTGCTATTTTTGATTACATCTTTTCAGGTCTTTGCAGCATCACTTCAGCAATAAAATTTATGAAAGCTAGCAGAAACCCGTGTAGATTACACGATTTCAATAATTAACTCACTTCCAAGCATATAAAGTTAAGTATGAAGGAAATGTATTTTATATAGGAATTCTTTGATATGGAAAGATTCCTGAAACAATTACTGTAATTTGAAATCAAATTTTTATGCAATGTAAAGTTTTCATATAATTCAGTTTACATTAAGGTAAAAATATAATTTTGTTTGAATATTTTATATACAATTTCATTATACACTACACAGTTTTCGACCATTTGCAAATCCTTGAAAACACATTATTATTGGCAACACATCTTGAAACAATATTGAAAACACATGCATTGAAAAAATGCCAAAATATTATTATAGAATTTTCCTATATTAAATTGTTCGTTATTTATTTGAATTGTGTTCAGCCTTCGTTCTTGGTTTCGTGCTCTTATATTTGAATTATGCTCAATTATCTCTTCTCGGCTCATATTCGCTCTTCTTTCCTGGTAACGATTTCTTAAACCGTTCAAATAAACATCTCTTTCCTCTTGAGTCATGCGAGCTCTTCTTTCAGCTGCTCTATTCCTAGTTTCCACCAATTCATGCTCTCTATCCGTGGCATTCATATTTTGTCTTCTTCGTTCCATAAAGTTCCTGTTCATATCTCGAATAGATTGCCTTTCTTCCGTTCTTAGTCTATCTCGAAATCTTCTTTGTCTCTCTCTGGCTAATTCTCTCCTCCGCTCCATTGTGAAGGGCGAACGCAGTGTGAGTAGCTTAATAAATAAGGATGATAATATTTGTTGGTACTTTTCCCAAACTAGTTTACTGATTAGTTACTAATTATTCCTCTTGATCTCTCGCCACAAAGTCAAATAATTATTGTTCTTCTTGATCTCCAGCCACAAGGGCAAATACGACCCTTTACATATAGTATCTTCGTAGACACAATCACGCTAATCACGGCGTCTTCATAATAACGAGGAGCGTTACACACGAACTTAGTTTTAAGCGTATTAATATATAGATGGTGAACGACTAAAAAATAACATTGATTTGTTTATCTCATCGAAATCCATGATATTTTTTGAAGAAGGCATCAAAAAGTTAGTTGATTGTTGGTGAGAAATCATAGAAAATGAGGGACGGTATTGTCAAGACTAGAAATAGCATCTTAAAATTTTTTGAAATAAAATAAACGTGTCGGGAAAAACGACATTACTTTCTTTCCAATCTGATAGATACCAAAGGCACATCCTTCAATGTGGAAATTCTTTCGCAAAGCCCGCGTCCACTATCAAATAAAACGAAAAAATTCAATAAAAACACAACTTTTTCACGTGTGGGTCGACATATATAAGAAACAATGTATCTCCATCTCTCTGTCTTTCTCTCTGCATCTGTGAGAGTCTGTCCCATTTCTTCCTATCATTTACTGAAGAAAAAATTATTGAACTGAAATAAGAACGGGTATGCATGTAGTATTAGCATTGTATTGTGGATACCAAATGCCCCGATCACTATAACACTGTTTTTTCCGTTATTAGTTTTCTTCTCCTACACGGCCATGTTATCGGTAGATAAGATACGGAGTAGAAATTCTTTATATATTCATGGAACATATGCAGATTCTGATAGTCCCACGGGTAAAACTGAAAAATGGATTTATTTCGTAGATCCTTAATTTTGTCATTTTTAACCCTTTCCACTCTGACGGGACTCAGAAGTCCCGCCTCAAATTCGTGATATATTGTACTCAAATGTTTCAAAGGTGTTGAATGTGATGTTACATGCTTTTAGATTAATTAAGTACAGTTACTGAAGGAAATTGTTCTATTCAAATTGTTGTTCCCGAATTTCAGAATTCCAGGAAAATATAAAATAATTGGAGGCTACATCAAGTTATTTCAATGGGTACTATGAGGGCCATATTATCGGTAGATAAGATAAAGAATGGAAGTTCTGTATATATTTATGAAAAGTATTCATTTGAAACACAATAATTCGTCGTAAATCTCTAATATATTTATCTCAATATTAATTTCAAATTACTCATATATAAATCGTGGAATTTCCACAGGAACTGTCTAGCATAGTTATAAAAACAGAGCAATCACGTATAGCTTGACGCGAGTTACATAGTTATGCATAAATTTTGGGAATAGAAAAGCAAAATACAAAGTATCAAAGTTAAATTTTCTATCTACTTATACCGGGTGTCCCGAAAAAATGGATATATTTTTAAAAGACTGTAATTTGAATATTATTGGTATTCATAAGGTGTACATAAGATAGGTAACAACCTATTTTAGATACAAAAAAATTTTTAGATCTAGCTCTTTCGAAAGAGGCATATCCCAGCATCTTAGTACCAGTAGTATTCAAACTTCAGCCTTTTAAAAATGTATACATTTTTGGGGGACACTCTGTAGAAAAGACAGTTCATCTCCATCTCTCTCTCTCTCTCTCTCTCTCTCTCTCTCTCTCTCTCTCTATATATATATATATATATATATATATATATATATATATATATATATATATATATATATATATATATGTGTGTGTGTGTCTGTGTGTCCGTCCTATTACTTCTTATCTATAACTGAAGAAAAATTATTGGACGTAAATTAGAACGGGTATGCATGTATTATAAGAATAGTATTATGGAAAGGCGCTGGATCACTATAATATACACCATTTTTCCCCTAATCAACCTTCTTCTACGGTAGATAAGATACAGAAGGTATCTTATCACATTATCGGTAGATAAGATACAGAATCGCAGTTCTTTATGTATCCATGAATAATATTCAGTTTCTGATAGTACCACAGGTAAAACAGAAAATCGTATTTTATTTCATACATCCTTAATGTATCACTTTTAAATCGTGGAATTTACACGGGTACTATCTACGTCATGTTAACAATAGATAAGATACGGAATCGAAATTCTGTTTTTATGTATTCATGGGATATATTCATTTAAAACATAATAAGTCGCGAATTTTTAATACATTCGTTGTATAATGATTTTAAATTAATCAAATTTAAGCTGTGGGATTTCCGCGCAACTATCTAGTGCTATGGAAATTGAAGAGTAAAAAACCTTGCATATGATTGCATGCGTATCTATGCTACATACAGAATTCAATGAAGATATAATCTACAGTGGCAAGCCGCTTTTTGATATTCCGGAAACGTCTACTTATCAAAGGGACAAAAATTACCCGACTTGAGACTCATTGAATAGTAGGCTACAGCAAGTTCTCTGTACCTTGAAATGGAAACGAATCTGCTTGAAATTTCAACGAAGTATTCTTCAGCTTACGAGCAGCGTTCTGAGGGCGAAATGCTGTGCAAGATCGGGTTAGTCGTTCACCACTAATGGCAGCGAGCCTCAACTGCTCGCATAAACTCGAGACTTGCGTTAAACTTAACAATTTACGACCGCCGCTAAAATTTAAAGCATTTGCAAAGTAAGGAACTTCTCAGCTTTCGATTTTCTGTGCCATAGAGCAGGGCTTTCTCCGATCTAAATTTTTACGACGGTTAGAAGCATAGTGTAGTCCTGTGACTTGAAAAGGTTTTATTTTTGTAGAAACGTTATCATGAATACATTGATTTTCAATGAATTTAATACAACGAAGCTCAAAACTTGAGATTGACCACAACAGTGAGGATGAAGAGTTTGCATAAAACTGAAACTTGAGACTCGAAATTATAAAAAAATATCTAATACAAATTACAATTAATGTGAGCCAACTGAGTGTCTCAGACGAACTTTATTTTTTTCACACAAAAACACAAGTTCTTTAAAAAATTATGCATCAAGATTAAAATCCCATCATAGCCTTACACCAATTTGAAACGAGTGTCGCCAATACAGAATGCTAGTCAAAGTAAAAAAATTGATTCGCTATAACATGATTTTATGTCACCAGTGAACTGAAAGTTTCGCAAGGGCAGGGACAAAGAACGAGCAAGAAGAAGCCGAACCAGAAATGAATCAGTGAATCAAATAGGTAAATACTGGGACTCCAATTCGGTTGCACGCAATGAATCAAAGTAAGTGAATCAATGCAAGTTTATGCGAAAAGAAATAGATCTCAAAATATATTAGGTGAAGTAGAAAATACTATTGGAAAGCAGCATGGAACATGCTTCATAAACAGATAAAGAAATTTAAGTAAAATCTTGTGCAACGAGACTGTAAAAAAGTGACTAGCGGCTGGCAAAGACAAGCAGACTCAGCAGGCACTGGAAAGGCGTAGCGTGTCCAGCAAGTGGTGAGCAAACTCTACTGCAGAGCCAGGCTTGCTATATTTAGAGGCGCTGGAGTGGATCCAGCTTCGGGGAGACGTTAGTGGCCTCCTCTGGTGATCGGCGCTTCCAGCCTTGAAAGCAAGAGTTTCAGCGTATTGCAACACTGAATTTCTATTGAAATGATTTGCTTGAGTCTCTATTACGATAATTTGCAAAGATGTTGTACTGTCATGAAAATTCAGTTCAGTACTTTGTTGTGCTGAGGATTTATGCTCAGAACAGTTGTTAAGGAGTTGGGGTATTCCAGGAGTTTAGAAACAAATTAAACTAGTGTACAATATAGGTAAAGATGAAGAACCCAGTGTTTGTACTAAATTTTAGATGAGTATCTTGAAACAAGTTCCCATTTAAATCCCATTTTAATCCATTCAACTTGAATACTTGTCAAACTGCCATGCTAAGGACAATCCCTTCAGTGCAACAAACTCGAGGAAAAAGACCAGAAGTATTCTATAATACAATACTTTCTGCCCATTGTGTAAGTAAATGGTTACTGCAACAGCAAGAACTCCATCAGAAATGTTTCATAAATCAGTGAAATTTTACCTTCTCTACTTGGTGCGAAAAATAAAATAAAGTATTTCCTTCTGTACGGTGACATGAAGCGCTTAACGAAGATAACCTCAAATGTACAGTCTCTTTAATAGCCCGCAGGGTCTGATGAAGAGCTGGGTGAACGATGTTCCTAATAATCTCAAGAGCACCTTTTGTGTGGCTCCGGCTCTCAGCGGAGCTGAGGCGCCACCAATTTCCCAGTTTCAGCCAGATTACCTTTAAGAGATTTGGCCTCGGTTCTGCTCGTGAAACTGATTACAAGAAATCGGGAAATTCAGGAAAAGTGTATTTTTAGCCTAAAAGAATTCCAGTAATTTAGGTTTAGGTTGTGAGAACCAAACTTTAAAAAGTGTTACTGCACTTTTCAAAGTCTGGTATTAATTTGAAGCATATAACTTTGAAAAACTTATACGCACTTTTTTATACAATGTTATGGCTAAAATATTATACTTTAATGGAACAGAATACATCGAACTAAAGTGAAATAACTTTTAGAAATTTGGCCAAAGACAATTAAACACAGACGATTACAAAAGTACATTACACTCAGAAAGGAGACAATTATTTCTGGATGACTATGTAATATATTATTATTACAAAATGGCTAAGTTCTTGCATAAGAGGAAAAATATAGTTTTTAACATTTTCAAAATGTCATTGACATTTGTGAGATAATTCTTATATTCTAGACTGAATTAATTACCCTGATTCATTATTCGAAACATCGAAGGAAACAAAAATTGCGTTTTATTGGAGTAGTGCTGGGCAGCTGGGAGCTGGAGCCGAAGTGACTCAAGAAAGCAAAAGTATCAAATTCTAATAAAGAAATTACAAAGAAATGGCGATCGTGTATGATACGGACACAATCTAAGCGAATGATAAATTAAAAGGAAAAAGGAAAGCGCAGGAAAAATACCAAGTTCACTGCGCTCCTTTCAGAGGTTAACTCTGAAAGAGACCTAATACAATTGCCGATGGTTTATTCGCCATTTAATTGAAATAGACTGATATTTGGCCGGCCAGAGGAAGCCAAGCTATAGGAGCTATCGAGTTCGACACGCGAGCGCTGGGAGAGATCAACAAAGCGCATCGTCTCATAACGGCGGAGCAAGAACTTCGGTCGTAAAGTTTTGGCTCAGGAAGGTTTAATTGAAACTCAGCCAGTACAAAATACGCTCTTCGATTTCACGCACGTCTCGGATGTAGACCTTTTGCTGCATTGCCAATTGAAAAAGTGTGAGCCAATCACCTGTCATTTCTGACAAAAATTAACTTGACATCTTTATCGCAGAGATCTCTAAGGACGTCGTCGCATCTGGTAGACTTTAATTCATTGATACTTTTGGACAGTGCCTGCACCAGGTTGTGTTTTTCTTCCAAAATTTTATTTTATATACGTATTGAAACAACTTCGAAACCAGCACAGAACTTTTGAAAGCACTAATTAGCCTGACCTTTCAAAATAATGACACTAATTCAAAAATAGTTTAATAAAATAAAGTTGTACCAATAAGTAATGATGCCTGAGAACAGATGGCTAGAGCCAAAAATGAAAAGAAAACAACAGAAAACGCATTTTAACAAGTATTCATTGTAGGAAAAAAGAACAAGACCACTTTTGCTGCAAGAATTGCCCATATACTCTTTCTTGTTGAAACATATTACTTTAAGAACTTAGTCCTGTTCTCGAAGGTGATTTCCAACCAAGTATGGATTCGGTTACCATAACATAATTGGAACACCTAAAAAATGTGAAAGTTAATTTGCTCAACGGTGTGTTCAATAGTGCTCTAGATTTTCCTGTCATGCTATTGTGCTGAAAAACATGCACATGATTTTGACAAATAAAGCGAAATTTTCACCTGAATAGTAATGAAGAAGTATGTACAAGCAGGAAATGTCTTCAAATTCATGAGTATACCCACGGATATATAAAACTGGCATATATATATATATTTTACCATCATAGAAAAGTTCTAAAGAATCTTACAATAACGTGAAAAGTTAGATCTTGCTACCCGTAAACAGATCTACAACCGCGTAACAGCGTCATCAAGACACATTCAGAGCCACAAATTGCACGGCTCAGCATTGTCGCTCTGCTCCTCAGATTCCCAGCCACGGTCATAATTCATCACAGGTATGTTTATAGGAGCAAGTACAATGAAGACTCGTAATACTACACGACTTGTCTTGAGGGAACAATCAATTCTGTGGACTTAAACGTATTACTGCCCCCAAACGATGATGATGCAGCAGCGAATAGAAGATTACATTTGACATCCAGGCACAAATGAGGAAATTCTTTGACTAATGACTAAGATTCATTCTGTCGTCTAAGGAAATATTGAAGATATTAAAAAATGTAATGAAAAAAAGACACGAATAAAATCAAGTTTTCTGAAATTACAAATCCATCTTCTCGGCAAAGAGGAGTGTGAAGAACATTCCCTAACTAAAATCATAACCTACTCTCACAATAAATGTTACTGAATCTGTTATACGAGCAGTTCAAGACACTAAGGAATATAATTCCTGTAGTTAAATCCTTAATATCAAGGAACAAGGTTGGGCAATATGTTTTATTTGGACCCAGAGACCCGCTAGGCAGGCTAACTTCGGCACACACTAGAAGCACACCTTAAAAATGCTACCTCCTGTGAAACACAAAGCCAATAAAGCGCTAAATAATACTGTTTTTCAGCTTATTTTCGAAGTTCAGTACAGGTTTAAATTAAGAGGTTCTTGGGACTAAGTAATAACGGGCCAAAATTGCATTAAACATTTTTAGCTTTTGAGTAAAGTTGATTCGCTTTACAATCTGTCAGGGACCCAATACAAGAAGTTCAATTATGCGAATAAAATAACTGTTAAACTCATTCAATATTCGGAGAATATTCTGCTTCTTATTTTTACATGAGTCGTGTTTTTAAACTTACCTATACTACGGCTCGAAGCTTCATTTTCCAGAACTGGAGAGTGTTTCTGACACCTATCACTGTGCACTAATTCGTGAAGAAGGAATCACGAGTTTCCATCTCAAGTCTATTGCTTAAAGACGAAAATGGTCCCGTTTGTGCGAAGGCTGAAATTTTCTTGCCTGCGAAAGTAAAGTCGGAGGAAAACCCAAGAAATCATGCCCAATCCGATTTTGATAATGGACTTCGTGGTTGAGTTTATTTCTATCGCCATGAGCCTAATTCTACCATCAGTGAAAATTACACATAAATTGAATTTTGAGATAAAAAAATTTATATTCGGTGGTGGCAAGTGATCTCTTAACCCTTTACCGACGAATTTATTTTTCTAGTTTCTACGTTTAAGCTCACAAAGACCGTCTGTACACTGATGCAATGAAGCATGCTGAGAGTCAGGCAGCCAAAAGAACAACGCTGTAACATGCCGAAGCGTTTAAACCTAGTAGCAACCTCATATTGCTCACATATAATATAATTTTAACATAATTAGCATTTTTTCTGATGTTCCCCGTGAGTGCCATACGGCGGTAGAGGGTTAAGCCCTACGAAGTTGAGACTTTCAATTATCTCTTTTCGCTTCTCAGTGCTTATACGTAACTGGAAACCTATGATAAAATATGAGTGTTCAAGTTTTCTAATGCCTGTTGCTCAGTCATAGAAGGATCATCGGGGCTTACAAAGTTTAAAAAAGTTGAAATCCTCATAGCAATAACAAGAGAACAACAGCAGTAACAACAGTAGCTCAGCAGTAACAGGCCCACAGTCATAATCACGCATGTCCTGTACATAGTATATCAACATACCTGACGAACCCCATCTCAAATTTGATTTTCAATCAATTTGCAAGCAAAATAAAGAAAAACTGGAACGATTATAAACACGATAATATGAAAGTTTGTAGCATTTTATTGAGTCTTCAGTCGGTAAACTTGAACAAAGCATAATGTCTGTTAAATTTAATAAAACTGTTTACACTCGTATATGTAACAAATCAGTGGGAATATAATTCTCCATGTAAAGCAGACCAGACTAGGTAACGTCAGAATCAGGTAGTAGAAAATAGCAGCAAGCTGGAATCGGTGCTGGAATAGTAATGCTAATGATTATTGCGTGATTGAAGTTCCAATGTTACATACAGCTACTTAAGAAGCAATAGTTTTACCTCCATAGTATGAACCGAGACTTGGAAACTTTGTCAATCGAGGATCAGAAAAACAGAGTTATAGAGAAAAAAAGGAGGAATCTAAAGCATCGGAGAAATCAGTATAAAAGATCGCTTGTACGACACATCGGCCTGCACCACGAGAGGCACATAGAAGTAGAAAAGAAAACGAAACAGCATAAGTATTCCTGTTTAAATCCCAAATGGGCATGAAAAAACATTACCAATTTTGCACTTATACCTAGGGATACATCAGAAGTGTGTCGAGTCCCTGAAACATATTGACGGGGACGGACACAATCTCTAGAGCCGTACACGAAGAGTCATGAGGGCGGGCATGAAGATCGCTAAGCTCTCCAAGACCATCAACAATGCAATACCCATGGGGAAGCTTTAAAAATGAACTCTTAAACTTTCCGTAAGAATGGCTTACTCATAAAAACTTCAGATGCTGTGTCTTAGAAACTTAATCAATTCAGCCAGTTCAAACTTCTCAAGCCTCGGAAGAAAGTGTTCTTTGAGCTTTATTCTAGAAAAGAAGATAATTGAAGTATTAAGCTCGTAAGCTTGATGTTTCTTCTAATTTTCACGGACGTCAGCAACATGGCAGCTTTAAATGCAGAACAAGCGAATAATTGGCGTGCAAATTAACGCTCAGACGCCTCATTGTAAGGTTGGTTGACTTCACCATCACTCACGGGAGTGTATGCGCGGGTGATGTGAAGTAAGGCCTTCAAGAGTGACTGTAAGGATAGGTTTTCAATGGAAACCACAAAGATCAAAAAATAAACAAGTAAGTTGTACATCAATGACTCATGGAAGTACATGAAGAAACCAATTTTATTTTTCGAACAATCACCATAACTTAACTGCATACATCGGTTTCTTATGTCATTTGAACGCCGAGTCAACATAAATTACAGATCATTTTCGTTAATTACCGGGTACCGCAAGATTGGAAGTAATAGACGGAAATTATCGTTAATCTTATTATTAAGTTAGGCTAGTTGTGGAATGAGACAAGAATTTTCAGTTAATTACAGTTCAGAAAGAGCAGGTATACTGAATGCTGTAATTACGCCAAAGTCACAATGCAAATTTTTTCGAGTGGTCACACGTATCTATGATACACAAAATATGCCAAAACATGCCATAACACGTTCTTGGAACTTCAATGTTATAGATGGGAAAGAAATTGTGGTCGAACACAAAACATTTGAGCAAAATGTTTTGAAAGAATATTATGTTTTTTGTCTCTACAGTTCTGTTTCAGTCCTCTGAAAATGCAACAAATATTACATTAGATTTCAAGTTTTAGCAAATATCACCATCCGAATGTTTGAAACAAGTCAATTTGATGTATTCATAAAAATCTAGTTACCAAATTCTTTTAAGCAATTGAAGTTTGTATTTTTTGACTACTTTTATATGCAGATTTGAATGCAAAAAATCTAAGTTCTTGAATAAATTGTCTATAAATACAAAATGCTTCTAAAACATGCATTATTCAACTAGCACATTTTATTAAATCATATTCAGGTTTTAAACTATGTTCTAAAACTTCTTTTACTTCCGAAAGCATGAAAATAGAAAACTTGAGTAAAAATTTCATAGCAAAAAATCGCAATTGCAGACTCATGAATCATTTGTAGGTTTTACACGGAACATAAATACATTTTAAAAAGTTAAAATTGAATTGACTTCAAGTCAATCTCCCAATTGAACAGTGACAATGTCCGCATTTTTGCCCTTGCCTTTACTGATGCAATATCGACCAAATTACTTCGCATCCCCTAAGACCTGGAGAATTCGGCTACGGAAATGTTGTTACATTTAGAGCTAAGAGAACGAACGTACAATAGGAGCTAAGAGAACGAAGGTACAATAGGAGCTAAGAGCACGAAGGTACAATGGGAGCTAAGAGAACAAACATGCAATGGGAGATAAGAGGACGAAGGTACAATGGGAGCTAAGAGTACGAAGGTACAATGGGAGCTAAGAGAACGAACATACAATGGGAACTAAGAGAACGAACATGCAATGGGAGCTAAGAGAACGAAGGTACAATGGGAGCTAAGAGGACGAAGGTACAATGGGAGCTAAGAGGACGAAGGTACAATGGGAGCTAAGAGGACGAAGGTACAACGGGAGCTAAGAGGACGAAGGTACAATGGGAGCTAAGAGGACGAGGGTACAATGGGAGCTAAGGCAACGAACGTACACTGGGATCTAAGATCATGAGCAACACCACGCAAGAACATGATATAAAAGTTTCCCACATCAGTACCAGCCTATGTCAACAGCTAACATCATTTGCCGGAGCAGGACTTGGGACATCAAAGAGCTATAATAGAGAAGCTGCACGCTGACTAAAAGTTTGATGACTGGAGTGGAACAAAGCTCATGGTCTTGAGTTTGGAGAAAAAGCTAGGTCACTGCTTCGCTTAGTAAATTCGTTCGAATTGAGAATCATGAAACGAGTTAGAAGGAGGAAACAAAATTTTTGTTCAGTAAGAGTGTTCCCTTTCCATGAAATATCTTAGTCGTTGCATTCATTTCCCACTTTGAATCTCTTCACCGAGGTCACTGTAAAATAACAACTCCATTCTATTTTATTATCAGCGCTCGGCTACTTCGATCAAAATTTTGTTGGTGCCTAAATGAACATAACTTGTACATCAGTCATCTAAATTAGTAATGTTCTTTTACCAATTGTATATAGCATAAAATCATTCGACAGCAATAGTCAAAAAGAATTAAATTGAATTCGGATAGCCGGGATTACCAATGGAGATTCCATCGAAAGAAACAAGAAAAATATTAATAATAAATTCATAGTTTCAGAAGTAAGCTCACAACAAACTCGTGCAAAATACATTGATTGTTCTGTGGTGAATAACTATGAACTCCTTCAAGTCTCCTGGATGTCCTCATGACAACAGACATTATTGAGAAGCTCTCTTCGATACAACGTCCTAGTGCAGTGATGAAAAAACTCAACAATTAAATTATCATTGAAAAAAGTTATTATCACAGTATGGGAAATGCCTCTTGGTTTAATATCGAATAAATTCAGAGAAACATATTCGATAACTGTAGCTTTTAAATATAAGCAGTATACACTAGCAGTTTACTACTATAATAGAACAAACTCGTTAACTAATTATATATTCTTGTTTTTCGTGTAAATAATAAAAATAGCGTAACTGACGTTGCTCATGAAATTCGAAAACTTTTTATATGTAATAACATATAAAAAGTTTTCGAATTTCATGAGCTACGTTGGTTACGCTAGTTTTTATTATTTACACGAAAAACAAGAATATATAATTAGTTAACGACTTTGTTCTATTATAGTAGTATTCATGTGCGACTAACCTTATTTCCGGCTGTACAGTACGTACTACTTGGAAACTAAAACTTGCTAAAAATTGGGACATAAATCAGTGGAAGTATATTTCCAAGCGACAAACGTTCATCGCACCACAGTGTAAGCTGTAAGGTATACCGGAACACACTCATGACGAAGATCAGGAATAGATACATAATACTACAAAATCATGAAAGCAAAGTTTTATGACATGACTTAATCATTTAACTCAGTCCCCATGTAGAATTTATGGTGAAATTAGTGGCTGTGATAAAAATAACTAACTGAAAAGTATATCTTGAAAAATGAACTGCGGACTAAAGCTTAAACTCGCTAATTACTGAGGGATAATTTGACACAAAAATGTTGCGCAAAAAACTACCTTCGTGTAAAGTGTTTCGTCTATTTGTGGTAAATTTCTAGCAAATATTAAATAAAGATAGCAGAGATATTTCAAGATGCGCGCCTAGTGAGTGCCTACAAATCTCAGGAGATTGCCTCAAAGGGATCACGAGGAAGTGCTTCAGGAGTGAATTGTCGCACGCTAAAAATAGCCTCGAGTTTTTGCATCGCATGAGGGAAACAGACTACCTTCGCCCTGACTGTAATCAAAGAGCTGCCATTAAAACCGAGGTTGAAGACAGTCTCGATCTTTGCTGCCTTGAAACAAGACTTACTTTTATTCTTCCGATGCTCCCATGGTAGATCTCCCTCTGGAATCTCTCCTCGACATTTTTGTTACAGAAAACCAGAAGGAAATGTCCTCTTCCTGAATACATAAAATATGTAGTCATGTGCCAACTGTTCAAGGCATGACAACTTCGGCACTTCAGTAGTCACATGAAAACACTCGTACAAGCAGAATACCCTCATACATTTGCCGTGAATATCAGAAAACGAATACATTTTTGGAATGAGAGCAGAATTTGAAGATGGCAAGGCAAAAATATCAGTCAATATTTCAAAGTTTGAATGCATAGAAACTTCGAAAAAAAGAAGCGTGGGGGAGACTGCACAAAAGGTATGTCAAAATGTCCGCAAATAGCTTCATATGATGCAGGTTCTATAGGTAATTGAAAATTAAGGACATTTTTTGTGATATCTCTTGTAATAAACATCATTATTTACATCAATTGTTAACTTGGCTTCAACTACTTTAGAACTGAGAAATTTAACCTTTCAATTTAAGAAACACTTGAAATTATCCCACTAACTAGAGCAAGTCTAAGGAAAGGAAAGTTTTTAGTTCATACATTCTGCAGAGCCAATTTGCAGACTTACTGCTGTAAAACTTTTTTTAACAAGAGCTGATGCAGTCAAAACTGGTCTTTTTGTAGGGATTTGTTCGTTGTTTCACTGCAACCTAAAATAGAATTTGTAATAGTTCACTGAAGTCTGCGGGAAATGCTCCATGCATTTGAATAAGTCGATGTATCGTTGTGGGCAGTCGTGCTCAATTTGCGACCGCGGTCCAAATCCGGACCGCCGAATGCTATTGTTTGGATCCCAGTGCCTCCTCTTAAAAGAAAATTGTTATTAAAAGAATATTAGAAAGGGAGTACTATCATAAGGGTATTTTTTCGATAGCTTGAACTCATCATCTGAGAACACAGAAGATTGCGAGGACAACTCATTGAGACCTATAAGCGTCTCAATGGTTTTAATGACGTCACTGTGGAAGAGCTTTTCGACCAAAACGGCAACGTATGAACCAGTAACAAATGACAAAGACAAATAACAAGAAACTTCAAGACATCCTAAGCTCTAAACTTCTTTCCAGTTAAAATTGCCAAAACTTGGAACCAGCTGCTCAAAAACATCGTTTCTGTCGGCACTATGATCACTTTAAAAAATCGTCTCGACAAATGTTTTATGATCTTAACTCGTAGGGCCTTTGTATGATTGCAGTACACATACGTGGCTGAAGTACATATTTGTGCACGAGTGAAGTGCTTGTATATTACTGAAATGGCTTGCATGATTGAGATATACGTTCATGATTGATTCCTTGGCGTTAGACGGAATGAGGTGTTGGGTAGCAACCCAAGAATGGACCGAACGATTCGTTCCTATCATCTTATTCTATTCTATTCTTAACATGTTTCAAATAAATGTGGTTCACAACTGATTTTTTAAATTTTAATTTAAATTGTGTATTCATACCAGCTTCATCTGCCCCCTATTTGGTAAATACTATCGTCCGGACCTTTGACACCTCGGTAATTGTGTTGCTAGATCTTCTGAAACAGTAATTGAGTACCCCTGTTGTAGGGTGTGCACATAGGAATAACGAATGATAAATAGGTTGAAAAAAAAATTAAAATTAAAACTAAATAACGCTGGAAAATTTATCTTAAATTGAAGCACAAAGCTTTATTTCTTGAGCTCTTTCCTAAACTTTAAAGACGAAATTTTTTGCTGATTGATGTCATGACGTAACAAATTTTCCGTTAATTTGAAGATCGTAAAAATAATTGAAATAAAACTTTCAAATTTCTTAATGATACAAACAATACGATAAGGATTATTATTAGTCGTCTAATTTACAAAATAGGAAATAAAGCTACAGCCTGTTTAATTTCTTCCCCATGGTTAATACTCTTGCTGGTCGTCGTCTGTCTGCTCTACACTGACTTGTCTTCTTGACTGACAAGATAACTCATTCATCAGAGAAATGATCTGTATTTTCTTCAATATTGAAGTTATAGTACATCTATGAGTGGTTTGTAGGATAGATTCACCAAACTCTTTGAATTTTATTTCGTGTATCTGGAAATGCTAACGAATAAAATGAAAATGGTTTAAAAAAACATGAGTTTACCAATACATTGAATTAATCCAAGGCTACAGCGCAGAAATCTAACCTTCTGTACCATGGAGCGCTCAATGGGGAGAACCATAATGGCTACGCTAAGTAAAATTTCACGTAATGATGAAAATGAAAACGCAACAACCATTCTTTCTTTGTGCAGTAATACTGAACGAGTTTTTCAAGAGTAAAAGAAGAACAAGTGAACTCAATGTCAACAATTGGTGGATGACAAATGGTAAGGTGGATACTGCCCCTGACTCTCAGTCCAACTCCTGCATTGTCATGCACTACTCGAAATCCGATGCGTGAACCGTAAGCAAACGGTGGCTGCAGTTCATTAAAACGAAGCGAATGACTTTTTGGACTTGTGTCTTCTCATTAAATCGGAGCATTCCTGCTCGACCCAGATACAGGGTTCAATCTGGAGGACAAATCTAACATCTGATGAGCTCTGTAACTTTGTGCTTTAATAATAAATTATAAGCCTACTCTTCAAATTAATGAATGTTAGTAATGTAATTACCATCAGATTGATTTTTATTCAGAGTTTCACATCGTTTACACTTGACAAAGGCGATCAGTACAGTGTATTTCAGTAAAGATTTATGTCAGGCATACCACAGAAGTTAGCTGCTCGGCACATTCGACACTAAAAATCCGCATTCTAAGTAAATAAAATGTGAAATACTAAAAAGAAAAGTACGGAAATTAAATCTCCAGCGCAAAATGTCATTTGCACGGTACACGGAGCTGCATCACGAGAAAAAGAGGGAGAAAGAGAGAGGGAAAGAAATGAAGAGAAAAAGAAAGGAAAAAAGAGACAGAAAGAAAAAGAAGTAGGGAGAAAGAGCGAGAAAAACAGAAAAAGAAACAGAGAGAAAAAAAGAGAGATATATAGAAAAAAGAAAGAGTGAGAGAGAAAAGAGAAGGAGAGAGAGAAAGAAAAAAGAGAGAAAGAGAGAAAAGATGGAAAGCTAGTGAAAGAGAGTGAAAGAATGAAAAAAAGAGAAAAGGAGGGAAAAAGAGAAAAGAGAAGAAAAAGAGACGGGGAAAGAAAGAGATAGCAGAAAGGAAAGATGAACAACGACATTCACATGAGGGATCTGTAAAATACTTTAAATGCTTCGCTGCGAGTAGCCAGCAATACCAATGAGGACCATCAATATTTTGCAGTACACTAACGAGGACAGAAGCTTTAAATTTATTCCTTTAGTTGTAGGTGAGGATAATCTCAAATATATTTCCCGAAAAGTGCTATCAAAATCCACTGGAAGCCCAAATCTCTTCCAATTCACCCCGATGAGGAAAGTGAGCGTTATTATTTTGCTCCACAGTTTGCACCTGCAGCTAAAAACTCGTGTGATGTTATACCTGCAGCGCCCAATATTCCATTTCTAGGCTGATTTATTTTAAATGCCTTTTACTGTTCACAGAAGAATCGAGTTAACAGAAAGACTTAAACAAGAACAATGAAAACTGAACGTTGTTCACCAGTGCCCAGTTTTCTTAAGCAATGCAACAAAGAAAAAATAAAATTTCTGTTGTAAGAATAGTGACTGTTTGTTTCCAGTCTTTCTTTTATGTTTTCTTCACATATCTATCAAAGATGTTCATATGGATTTATTTCCTAGCTATGCTGCAATAAAATTTGCTTAGCTTGGACAAGAAAATAAACATAAAAACCTATGAAAATTGCATCCACCAATGTCGAAAAAATGCATTACTTAGACTACCAGCTACAATTTTGCAAAAAATATGGATAATAGAAATTTTCTGAGCACACGTACGACTATTAAACAGAATCAAAATTTATTGCGTATTTCAAAATACGAAATAAATTTTCTCATATATTTCAAAGCATAAATTAAATAGATCACATCCCTAAAGTTAATAACACTGAGCATAACTTCTGGAACTTCACAGGGTGCGTGCAACACTCGTTATAAATTAAGAAATACCACAATATTTCGCTGAATACAAAATATGACTTCCTGACAATATTGAATGGCTGTATTAAGTCACCCTCAACACACACGTTTTCAACTTGGTCGTCCAGGTTGGCAAGTTACAGTAAAAAATCGAACAATGCACCGAATTTATGGTGTAGAATATAAACATTAAAATCTTTTTGAAACAAGTTCAGCATTATCTCGTAAACAATATTTGAGCTTTGTCTAGACCAGGGGTGAGAAACCTTTCTATGAGTAAAAGCCACATCGGCACCGTTCGCTCCCCTAAAAGACCACAGACAATAAATGTGCAAGTTTCTATATAATAGTTATACTGCAGCTATTGATGACATAATTACATTTATAATTTACATGATAATATAAAGCACATTGAAAGGAAAACAAGAAAATGTATTGTTCACTTACTTTTTAATCATTTAATGACTTCTCTGTGGTTGCTTCTGTTGAACCAGCATTGAGATATTTGGTTCTAATGTGGACGTCTTGAGCTTTTGTTGGTTTTCAAGGTATTCATCTGTTATCGGAGCCCTCAAAGCAGTCTTTATTTTTCTCATGTAGGAGAATGTTGATTCACAGAGATATGTTGTACAGAAGCACGATATCAACTTACGTGCATGTTCACGAAGGCGAGGATACTCTGTTGCTCTCTTCCATACTTTTACGAGATCTTCTTTATTATCGAATTGTGTTTTAACAACATTATCTTCAGATAACTCTATAAGCTCCATTTGAAACTCTTCTGATGCTTCAGAAAAGTCAAGTATGTGTGGTTGGAAAGCCAGCTTTAATGATATTTCATGCTTCTCAAAATCCTTGAATCTACCGTTATATTCCTTGATCAGTGTATCTAAAACTGTCTCGTATCATACAAAAGATTCACCAGTGTCCTCATTCCTTCCATTTATTACCTTTGTTAACTCAGGCAAATAATTTCCCGAAAGATTTGACTTTTCAAGTAGTGATCGAAGAAAAGACAAGTTCTTCCTAAATGCGTGAATTTTTTGCCACATCTCGTAAATAGATTTATTTTTACCCTGCAGCGAGACATTTAGATAGTTCTGCTTTGTCACGATTTCACACAGAAAGGCAGCATCTTGAATGAAATTAGCATCTGATAATTCACAATTTTGATTGTTCTCATGATAGAGTTCAATTACTCTGTCACACAAAGACAAAATTTTCACTAAGACTTGACCTTGGGATAACCAGCGCACTTTTGAACGATAGGGCAAAAACATGCACCGATGATCTCATCATCCAACATAAGCATTTCTCGGAACTGGCGATGTCTCATAGAATTTGTGCAAACATAATTTACTATATCATCAATTTTCTTCAAAGTATCACCGATAATAATAGATTTAGCACAGAGATTTTGCTGATATAAAATACAATGAAAGAAAATAAAAACATTATGATTTACAAGTTCTTTTTTGGGATGTGCAACGAATCCTTCATTTTTATCAGTCATAGATGGTGCATCATCTGTACACACGCTCACTATATTTATGAAATTTAAACTTTTTTCACGAAAATTTTCTTTGAAATCGTTGAAAACATCAATTCCTCGAGTCCTCCCTCTAAGGGTGCAGTGCTACTGAATAATAGGAGGTGTTTTTTTGAATTACGTCTTTTAACTGAGCTGTTATGTTTTAGGCCAATTCATGCTGGCGATCTGTATTGGTTCTTCTTGACAAAGGTATATTTTTATACAGGGTGTCCCACCGAAGTGTGGACTAAATTTCATATTAAATTTAAACACAATTCCCGACTACTGAATTATTTGTATTTATTTCAGATTTATAGTATAATCATCCTAGATTACTAATACTCTATAAATTTTCTGGAAAATTAAAGTTACACTCATGGCAAAGACTTTAAATGAGATCATTGAAACTCTCTGTCATAAGGGGCTATCACCTGCTAAGATTTTCAATGTTTGAAAGAGTTTGTGAATCGTTCTGGTGTATACAAGGCAGTAAAAAGGTTCAGAGAGACTGGTAGTTGCTTAACAAAGGACAGGAGCACCCCAGAAAGGTCTGTAAAAACCAAAAAACTCATTAAGAACATTAGAGAAATGTTGCATCGGAATCCTGGAAGGAGCACCAGAAA
Source organism: Trinorchestia longiramus (assembly GCA_006783055.1). Taxonomy (NCBI): domain Eukaryota; kingdom Metazoa; phylum Arthropoda; class Malacostraca; order Amphipoda; family Talitridae; genus Trinorchestia; species Trinorchestia longiramus. The sequence continues at coordinate 146,240 of VCRD01000465.1, forward strand.
ACGTGCCACGTGTGATCAGGTGATCCCTCGTCTCTGCCAGGTTATCAAGGAGAAAGGAGGATATGTTGAATAATTCTTCGATGTTAGTAAAGACAATATATTTCTCTTCTATTTGATATATGAGTTGTTTTTATTGGCCTTCATACAACTGAAAAAACCTAACTTTTATTTGTCTACACTTCGCTGGGCCACCCTGTATTTGTTAATCTTATCTGGATCGAAGCATCGTACAATTTCAATAATACAGTTCTTTATTAGGTTTGCATCGTTGAACGGTTTTCCTTTTTTTCCAAGTAAATATGCAACTTTGTAACTGGTCTCAGTTGTAGGTTTATCTTGATGTATCCCTTTATGAAAAAATAGTTTTTGTTTTTGCCTTCCTCTTTTAACTTCTTTAATGCAATACTTCGAGACTCACCTTCTAATTGGGCATGGTTGATGTCCTTATGAGTACTATAAAGATTATGCGCATTGTATTTCTTTATTGTTTACATTTATGTTTCATAGAGCAAGCATTGCATTTTACCATTATCTGACACAAAAAATATTGTAACTCCCATTCATCATTAAAGACTCTGTTTTCTTCTTTCAATGTTCTTTCCAATGTTTTAGACATGACAGGAGGTAGAATGAAACTCATTATTCAATTGAAAATGCACTAATAAATTATTTGATGACAACTATTTTCTGAATTAAAACACTATGCTAAATATCAATAACTGTTCAATAACACTACATTTGGTATCGATGCACTACGTATCGCCTTCACAGCACCTTAACACGTTTGTTGCGATGCGACCCACCGGTGGGTCACTTAGGTTAGGTTGTGTAATTTTTTCAGATCCTTCTAGTGACTATGCGTACAAAGTGAAGTTTTACACCAATCAGGCAATCGCAACAAACGTGTTAATGCTTCACACTGCGATACAAAACTATGCTCTGTAACCGACGGGGACGCGGAGCAGTGGACTTTAACAGCAACCAAACGAGAACGTAACGTGGACGAAAAATTGTAAACGGAGCGAGTAGACAAGTTATGCATGTAAAAAATGCTATAAATATTACATTTACTATATGTAACGTAAATTCCATGAAAGCCAAGTTTCAAGCGATAATAGCTAACAAATATTGTGTCTAATTAGACATAACTGACTGAAAAGAAAAGACTAACGTTTACAGAACTGCATTGTATTCGTAATTGCAGCTCTCAGGTGCCAGATGTATGATGCTGAGGTGCAAGTTAAACTTCCCTCCGACGTAGAAACTTCTTCTCAACAAGCCACGGAAGGCCGCACTTTATGGCTAAGAAGCCATGACCTTAAGGCCGCAGGTTCCCCACCTTTGGTCTAGAGTCTAGACTCTAGAGCAGGGGTTCCCAGCCTGAGGTGCTTGCACCCCCTGAGCGTGCGAGACCATATTCCAGGGGATGCGAGGAAAGTCCAGGTAAATAATTGGATATTGGCTATATGTAGACATTTTTATTTTCTTTTACAATGAACTAACTTTGTTTTCATTTTAGAGTTAAGAAATCGGTATTTAGTGACAGTCACATACATAGCTGAAAAGATTCAATCCTACCATACATACATTTAACGCGTTCAGTAGTTCCGGAAGTTTTAGACCTAAACTGAACCTGTTTGTTACCGGGATGAAATAAATTCAGGCGTCAGCTGTTCCTCACTGCCTGTCAATTTTTGTTCTTGTATTTGAAAAAAAATGGAATTTTCCAAGCATATAAGAACTAGTCTTTGTAGTATTTAGTACTATTTTTTACTACTTAGTTATTTGTTCTTTTTCAAGAACGAGATTAATTTTCTGAGGTTTATTCTAATGTTAATTTATTAGATGTTTCAGGGCAACATTTGTAATTTCCTTTACAAATTATATTAAAGAATTAAGTAACAATATTTTTTGATTAAATATTATTCAGGATTCGCATAATTTATCGTTGAGCAAAATATAAATTTCAAGGGCTACGAGGTTCCAATGAAATTCCTTTAGAGGGTGCAGAGCAAAAAAATGGTTGGGAACCCCAGCTCTGGAGACATTAGTAAAATTCGTCATCAATAGTCTATATCATTTGTGTCTTTTTCTATTAATAAATGTCTGGAGTAATTTGTTGAAAATCTGAAATTAAAGAGCAGTTGAATTCACGAGCAATCTTTACAGAAATTTTAAACGCATGTTGAACAGATTTAATTAAACAATTAGATCATGTACAATTCTTTTCCCATGAACCAAAAAGTAATGTTATCCAAGTGTTTAGAATAAGTTTCAGTAAACCGGCAGACAGCTCAGTCCAGCGGCAGATTCATGTTGGTTACAGCGTAAGAGAATAATCTGATGCAGGGAGAAGCTAAAGGCTTTTTCTCACGACAATGATTTGAATTACAGAAAATGAAATCAATTTCTACTGAAGATTAAATTAGGCAGCGATAAATTAACTAATTATTTAGCTTGAGTAACAAAGAGCAATATTTCAGCATTTGGGCACACAGTTTTGACGTCTCATATGACTTGCAATCGCTCACATCATTCCAAAAAATGCGATAGCGCAGTAATTAGTGCCCTCGTTTCATCATAAGTTCCTCCTACGACAAGGCACTCAATCTTATTTCTACCTTCAACTCTCCTGGCCATATGTAAAAATCGGCCAAGTACGAATCTGGTACAATTATTAAATTTATTAGAGTAAGTCATTTTTTTACGATGGTAAAGATGTGATGTATTATAATATGAAGCGGTAGAAATGATGAACAATAGACAAATTGAGGGTGAAACGTATTAAATTTCATTCAGATATGTCCTTTAATTTAACTCTTTCTTACGACTACGTTCCCTTATCCTAGTTAAGAATATCAAACCAATCCACTTTAAAACCTTCACAAACTAAATAGGACCAAATATTTGGCCTGTCATTATCTCAACGCCAATCCACGCCAGTCTCAAGCGAAAAAAACTATGATCTAACCAATAACTTTATCCCCAAGAGCAACTTATCAACTTGCTTCCATTCGTATCCGATATTGCACTGCCTCCTTTAACGAAATCATGATTTCATATTCAGCTCATCGCTACAGCTCGCTCAAGCAATCTTCATGACAGCCATCACTACGTTTCAGCAACCACCTCGAGCCCGCCGACCGCTTTCGAGCCTCCAACCAATCAGCAAGAACGCGACACCAGCAGCAGGCAGCAATGACGAATGGCAGGTGCTCCATGCTAAGGAGACAGCTCTTCATCACGCCCTTGTCAGGTAATAAATCGAGGACAGTGCCCGGCACTGCAGCGAGTCCGACAGTCTCAAATTGCAGCCTCCCGATTAAAACCTTCTCAGACCCTCAAGAAACCGATTGATGTGCTTCGCGAGGAGAAGCATGAGTTTCACTCATATATAAAATTCCAGGATTCAAGTTAACGAGTTTAGTCATCTCTGACTCACTTAAGCTGAATGTTGCAAATACTCATTTAAATTGGAGCCCTCCGTCTACGACATACCTAATTCTGTTTACAAGCGTTTAGTTTACAAATGTACGCATGTTGTTTTCCTAACGCCGTCCATTCTCAAGACTAGATTAGAGAGAATTCCATGATTTTATTGAGATCATGTTGGTGGATATGACCCCTGATCTTACTTAGGATTAAGCAGTTTTCAAGTTCGTATGACATATCACATCCAAAACCACAACAATGGGAGCTAGAATATAAGATTTTTCAGCCGTTTAAGTATATAGCGTCAAAAATGAGATGCTCTATTTTCTTTCTTAACTGAAGGCAGTGTGATTTGCGTTAACCAGCATAGCATCATTTGTACTCTATTATTTCAAGAAGATGGCTCGATGCAAAACAAACATATTATACGTATACTTGAGGATTAATTTCAAGTTATACTTTATTGAAAGGAAACCACAGTGTTGGTCCCGCTCTAGATCCATTGCTAAGTTCATTGTATAACACTATTGAAATATTTCAAAGTTTTCATTCTGAACTCAATCATATTACTACAGCGTAGAATTCTAAGCGTTACATAAAGAAATGAAGCTACCTTTGCAGCGGGGAACCTCACAGTAACGAGATTTCACAATTGTTGCAATTGATATTCCTACTGAACAAGGAGTAACTAAAGATGTATAAACTTAGTTTTAGTTATAAATAGTTGTTAACATGAGTTGAGATATGTTAGCTCGCTACCCCGATTAACAAAACAAAATACTTGATATAATTTGCCCAATAAAACATACTTGATGGAAATACAGCAGCAAAAACTGCCTTGAAGTATAATGAGTTCTCTTCATTCTCAGTTGTTGAACAATTGTTAACGAGATCAGTTGTCGTTTAATTAACCTGCGTTTGCGAGTACAGAAAACATCGACGTACCAACTGTGCTCGCTACAATATTTCCTGTAACACTTTCTTACTTGAACACTGCAACAGCGATCCTGTTTTTGTTGAAGTCGTCCAGTTCAATCGTTATCAACAGCACAAGCAAATCAAACTCGCTAGTGCCAATGTGACTGTGGCAGCTACAGGAGGCCACAATTGTACTAAACTCAGAAGTAGGCCTTCCTTTTTCAGACCTCAACACCTACACTGAAGGGGTGACAAATTTTATTTCACGTCTCCAAGTTTTTATTCAAGCAACGTTGAGTTTAACTGCATGCGAAAAAAGTTTTTGACACTTCAAAAGGCTTTCATCAGCTTACTTAAGCCTTGTAAAAGGATTACTTACAGTCAAGGACTACTATAAACAGCACGTGTACGATCATATAGTTAACTACGCTAGCGGAGGCCAGTTCACTGAGCAGAGTGAGCTCAGTTAGCCACTATCTGTCACAGTGCGAACATTGTCGTAGTTTGTTGCTCGGTTTGAATCGGACATTGTTGTTTGTTTCGAGGCACATTGCTGCATTTCTAAGTGGATACTGTTTGTTTACAAAGTTCATTGGTAATTATATATATTAAAAACGCCGAACATGTGTGGGGTTGTGAACTCTCGGGGTAATTACAATAAAGAGAACAGGCACCGCGTGTTTCGTCTCCCGAAAGAGCAGTCTGAGAGACAGAAGTGGTTTGATGTTCTACCACCTCGTGAAAATTTTGTTGTTAATCCAGACAAGTTTTTCATTTGTGAGATACACTGGGGTGCTGACCCACCTTTGATCAAATTGCGCGGTGGTTCTATGCGACCTGGAATCCCTCCCAGTATCTTCAATGTGCCTGCTTCATGTCTGCCCTCTCCAAAACTTACACCTCACTCGGCGAAAGTGGAAGACTACAACTGAGGTATTTTCTTCAGAAGGATAAGATTACTTCACTTGATGCTTTCAAACCGGAACGTAACCTGCAAAAGCAGTATAAGAACTTGATTATTTCAAGATCGAAAGAAAGGCTCGTGTGTTTGTTCATGACCAACAACTTCAGTGAATACAGCCTGTCTGTGATTGTCGAAAACAAGCCCACTTTGTGTTCCCTACTAATGCTCAGTGCATTCAAGAATGGCATTAGTGTACCACTATTTAAGATACTTCATCCCAACAATGGTTTGAGATCGTATACTCAGTTCGACGAAACTGTGCACTTGGCAATGCACTATGACATCCCGTTTGACAAAACGATCCAAAATGTTGTCACTCTTCTTCAAGCTCACACATCGGCCTGTGTCGACACCGAGAAGGAAAAGAAGTTGGTATTTTTGACACGTCAGTTGGAGCTTTTATTAAAGAAGCAGTTTACCATGAATGATTCTTTTTTTGCTCTTCAATCATACCCAAAGTGTAATTATGAACAGCTCAGAGACTTTTTGGTGCTGCCATGCAAACGCAAGCTGCAGTACATCACATCATCTATTGACAAGGACCAGGTGCTGAGGGAAACATTTGACAAAGTCCAGACACTGCAGCAAAAGAATGTGTTTCTCTTGGTAGATGAAGTACAGATTCGCCCAACTGTTTCATTTTCTGGTGGGGTGCTGAGTGGCATGGCCGAGAACAACCGAGACTGCAAGGCCACTTCTATGCTGTGTGTGCAAAATGTGCAGAATGTTTTGAAGGTTTTCAATGAGAAGGTTATGACTTTATTAAAACTCTAAGGATGCCGTGACACTGCTAAGTTCATCCAAATCATCCTCAACTGGTGGAATATAGTGATTGTATGCATAGGGGCAAGACCAGCGCATGAACGATCCATAACGAGCTGTTCAGGATCCCCAGTCAACCAACCTCCACACTTTCCTGACGATTTTCCAGGAGGTAGCTTCAGGACATGGAGCAAGTCGAATCCAGTGCCTTACCCGCGGCATCAAGAAGGCACTGGTGCAGACTACGCAGGGACAGCTTGCTGTTTGCCAGTCTGCTTGTTCAGAAACGCAGACTTCCCGTATGTTCTGCTGCGTGAGATCCAGAGTGACCGGCTTGAGGGGGAGTTCTCAGTCTATCGTCAATCAACTGGTGCAAAGTCTTTCATGACCACTGGGGATGTGTTCTCCGCTTGCAAGCATCGCCTCATAAGATATGCTGCCACAAACCTCCAGTCCATTGATGTCCAGCTTGAGTCAAAGGAACATACCCGCTTGAGGACTGCCATTGACCTAGAGGATGCAGCCTATATTGAGAGGTCACCACAGATGTGACACTGACTGTAAGAGAAGAGTGTAGTGCGGCCTATGTAGCGGAGTGGCTTGAGATGAAGTGTACAGACGATGTGTCCTTCAGCGCCGAGGAACCTCTTGTGACCAGTAACGTAAAGGACTTTATCGAGACGGTGTCTAGAGGTTCTCTGATGACTTCACATGTGTGCACGTTTGATGTTGTCAGATGTGGGCTGTGTTTCATCAAGGAAGCCCGTCACCGTGCCTGCTGCCAAAAAAGACTATTGCAGATCTTGTCGACACTGGTCAGCTTCAGTGGAATTGACATTGACTGTCCCAAGATGTTCCGTCGTCTGGCAAATGTTCTCTTGAATGGACTTCACAACCTAAAGAAAGACCAGCAGAAGAATGCAGTCCTTCTTCAGACCTATGTAAAGAAGGCCCGGTTGGCTGACTAATCGCTGCAGTTTGGTAGGTTTTTGCTTCTATGTCTGTTTGTTTATATGCGTGAATGTTTAGAATATAATAGAATGAGGCTATAGGAACGAACCTTCTTGCCCATTCTTGGGTCGGAAAATTACTTCGAAATTATTCGGACGTTTACCCAAGTCCCATGCCGTATTTCTAGCCGCGTCAACCATGTCGGCAGCGGGATTCGAACCCGGGTCTTTCCGCTCGCAAGCAGATTCGCTCACCAGTCGACCAAGCTGGTGATAATCGACCAAGCTTGTATGTTTGGTTGTTTGCATTGGAAAAGGTATCACTATAATCAATTTTGTAAAGTCTAAAACTGCAGCAACTCGGCTTTTTATAGAGTGGCTACTAAGCTCATACAATAATACATGTTAATTCCGGCTAAAATTGGTATTTCAAAGCATTACAGGGCTTTAAACCATTTAAAATATTTTGTAAAACCTTATTATTCCTTCTATTGCTTAAAAGAAGTAATTTTTAATCAATTTGTCCGATAGAAAATGTTATGTTACTAAGAATGCAACGGCCTCCGCTAGCGTAGTCAGCTATATGACCGTGCACGTCCTGTTTATAGTAGTCTTTGGTTAGAGTGTATATTTTCATTCAAATAGAACTAATAGAGAATAGTAGGGTACAGTACAATAACAGCTGCATTATCCATAACAAACTGGTGAATAGAATAATACCATCATTTGAAGTAAATTCATATTTTATTCAGGGCTTAGCAGCATCTTTCCCCAAGTTCAGGCAACCCTAACAGTGAAGGGAAAATTGAGTGGTTTTATTCAGTAGCACGACAGAGCCACAACGTTTTTGCCTCTTGGTGATAGCGGAAGTGTGACTTTAAACATCCTAACTGCACGAAAAGCAAAGCGAAAAAACCGATGACATTTGTACAAGAACGGAATGTTGACCTTCCCTCGAGATCGACAGAAAGGTGAAAAATCAAAGATACTGTTGAAGAACAGAACCCAAAGGAAGTTACTGTAATGAACACAGGTAAGGACACTTCTGAAAAATGTAAAGGTGTGCTGATGAGGGCAGATACCATCAGCCTCTCAAAAGGACTTCAAGATTTTCATGGATTAGTTTTAAGCGCAAAGCTTTCAAGATCAGTTGAAGGAAAGCCCCTTACTGCGGACCACTCCAATATTTTAATTAGAGCCATGGAGGAGTATATAGATTTCTTCATGAACACTTCTGTTAAGGCATAACGTTCGCGTCAGTTAATTTAGCAAACAGGCTTCCAAATAACCTGTCTGTTTTGACATAAATAAATGCTGTAAGCAACAGATTAAAAAAATGATTTTAAAGTGCCACATTAACCTTCTGTCGGACGCACGTTTGCATATGCTTAACAAATTAAAGTAACTGCGCCTGTCCAATCAGTCGCGGCCGACGGAAGGTAATCGAAGAGCTCAATGAAAAATGCTTCAATTTGCTCATCATTAACCTAAATATGTATTGCCGCTGCGATCCTTAAAGATAAGAAATTACTGAGATCTTTTATGAACGGCACTACAAAGCCATGAAAATTCATTCATGACCAATATGGAACAGTTAGAATGCATCGAGAATCCGTGTACACTACAGGAAAGAACTTTAACCTTACCCTCGAATAACCATTTCCCACCTACAGTAACATAGCACAATTGAATAATAAGAAAATGAAATATGGTCCTATTATTTGAACAATCACATATATTGCATGGAAACTACACAGTAAACTAAATGGGCGTGGAATATAATGATTCCTTAATTCATACTATTCAACAAACATTAACGACTTTACGGTCAACATAAATTTTATGTATTAGTATTAAACTTGTCGTGAAGTTAGCCTATACGTCGGTCAAAAACTCGGTAACTACATAACTAATGTGATCAGCCCGTCCTTTTTATGTCCTTAATAACATATGAAAAGTTTAGAAGTATACAAACATTTGATTTTAGGAAATTGCTAAAAGTATTGAACATTGGTCAGTGTGCGACTAATTTCATAGCTAATTGTGCATGCTTCACTTTGACTAAAATATTCCAGTTGTGAAATAAGACGTAACGAAACCGTCCAAAAACTTTCGAGAAAGTAAGGGAGTCGAATTGAGTTCACTGTCGATTCTATGAAACTGGAAATATCTCTTAGCATTTAGAGAAGGGCACGAGTGAATGAAACATTTTTATCTTTGTGATTGTTTTCCAAAAAAAACACAGTTTAAGTTTTATTAACTCTATAAATGGCTTCATGGGAATAACATTTTGACTCCCGATTAGAAACCTAAGTTATACGTATTCTGAATGCACGAAAGAAGTGATATTTATACGCAAGGAGAGTCAAATTCGAGGGAAGCCGTTGTGTTTTTGACCAATGTATAGATTGCCGATTGCCAAAACTCACGAGTCACAGCGGGGTGGATTCTCGTTCTGCTTGCCTCTAAAAAGTGGCTACAATACTTGCAATTTTTGAATAGCTAAAATACTTAATGTTACAAAACGTAATGATGTGTACAAAATCCCACGGAATATTTTACATAATATGGAGATTACTCCACAACGCTTATATTTGATAGTACGTTTACCCAAAACATAAGATAATCAGCACGATTAATTTTCAGAAGTATGTACATTGCTTCTCAATGTCGTATTTTCAGTATCATTGGATGAACGAATTAGTCCAACAAGGAAATACAAAAAAGGTACATTTAGTTTAGAATTGTTTTTTCATCTGAGCAAATGATTGTTCATTGGCAATGTACATCAAGTGAAAAAGGATGCTCAATGCAATCAATCCAGTCCAAATGTAGGTCTAATCAATAGATTTGCTAGCGCTTCAGACTAGTATAACGGAAACTTGACAATATAGAGAAGTGCACAGGTGCAGTTGTCGCTTCAACAGAAGAGTTATTCAGTGCAACTAGGAAATTTATGAATTTGGCACCAAGTCTGGCGGAAACAGTAGAAATAAATGGAAGGAAATAAGAAAAGGGACTAAAGAGATGCGCTTAGCTTATTGAACGTAAATACGCGTTAGCTTTACGCGGAGGGCATCTTGAACACACATGCAATCATTTTCATTCATGAAATTATATTACGTGAGTCTTAGTTCATGAAATTTTTCGGGAACAGTGTTTATACAGTACGATAGTTAGATAACATGTTTAAATTCCCACAACAGGTTCGAAGTTCACGTCTGTTGAAGAAATGTTTCTGAATGATAGTATTCCACCCAAGAAGTTCACGGGAAACTAAACTAATATATGACGAAGTATTTTTTTAAATTTATAGTTTAGTTTTAATTGAATAATTCAAGTTTAAATGTATATGTTGAACAAGCCAATTTTAAATAGGAAAAAAGTTTTGATCTTGAAATTCTAGATTTCTGTGGAAACCAAATTAACAGATGAGTTTTCCTTGTACTCCCCAAGTAGACACAATCCTAGCATCTTACAGAAATAACTCCGTTAGCGATTCTTCCGCACCTTCGATATAATTTCTATTTAGTAACGTAACTTTAAAACCACTTACAACTATGAAAAAGAATCTGAAAGAATTTTAAAACATAATAATAAATAACAAGAAAAATTAAGAATGACACAATCATTTCTCTCAAATTCTTCGTACAATCTCCTTCAAATTGGGATAAATGCCGCGCCTATAACTTAATTTGCATGGGATCAAACTAGCTCATGTAATATACCACTCACAAGCAATATGCCCCTCACAAACAATATACCACTCACAAGCAATACCTATATGCCCCTCACAAGCAATATACCACTCACAAGCAATGTACCACTCTAAACACCTCAAGCAATATGCCACGCTCCACAATCGTAGCCATGATTATTGGAGTTACACCTCGCACAATTATTGTCCGTAGAGCAAGCACGTCGGGCAACAGATTCTGAGAGCCAGCCGGGCTCAACAATTGCTCTTCAATGCTAGGCTAGCTGGAATACATCCAATCCAACCCTCTGTCGCATGTAAGAATCTTGATGAAACATACATCCCAAGTTCTTACGCTGAACATCATGCACACTTTAATTTTCAATTTGTGTGTGTGTTTGTTATTTTATAAAGGACGAAGCTGTGTACCTGTTCACATTGTCAAACTCGCACAAATGAGACGCAGCTATTGTTCGTTACAGGCCAAGATGTTATGATGTACAAACGTTGAGTGTTGAATTCATCACTACAAGATGCTACAGGATGTCAACATACGGTACAGGATTTCAGTATAGGAAGAGGATTTCAACATACGGTACAGGATTTCAGTATACGGTTCGTGTTTTAATCGAACTTACCTGATCGTCCAGCTTCTGGCGAGTGATCGAAATTGCTTGAATAAATTGGTTGAAGGAATAACGCGTAAAACCTGCTTCTATTACATGATTTGTTTGTTCCACAGAGTTTAAACCAGCCCACAAACTAACTCAAGAGAAACTTTTTAAGTTTAATGGGTTATATAATCCATGTTTCACGCATCTAAACCACAGGCAGAAAAAACGCAAGGAGTGGCTACTATGAGTAGCATCCTTAACTACCAGGTAATGCCATAAGTAATATCTGATCTTAATTTTTTCCTTGCATTCGTTTTTCCATGCATCCGTTTATCATCAGAAAGGAAACGTTAAACTTGGTCGTCTGATATGGGTACGAGTTAAAATTTTATGCGGTGTTATAAGTTATCTAATTTTTATTAAGTACCATGATTTTGTTTGCCACGAAAAATAAGTTCGGTGTACAAAATCTTCCTCGTAAGAATCTTACCGAAAACAATGGATCCCACAACATTCGTAGATATCCTTCGACGAACATAACGATTACAGGAGGCAGTATAGCTTCAACTTGTCTCGTCTAAAGCTGACAACTCTAGTTCAGTGCAATGACGAAGCTTTCACATGATTACTTTGAGAAGCAATCACATTCTAAATAAGCTTTCGGGAGAATCAAACCAATCTTTATTCCAGCCGGAATCATGATCGATTTTCTCTATGATGTTCTGGTGTCGAATATGATCCACTCAATAATGGCATCCGATTGCAGGAATAGTGGTGAGCTGAAAAGTTGTGCGTCCTTAATAAATTCCATCTGTTAACACATAAGGAAATGCAAGGCATTGATTGAGCATACACTCCCGGTATAGTGAAGGATTTATGTGAAAAGTACTCTCTTACTTACTGCCAGTATACAGGCAAATAATGAACATGAATTAGGACTTTAAGACTTATATATATTAAAAATTGTATTATCTTTTTTCAATCAGAGAAAGCAACAGCGCTCGAATTTCAAAGCGTTGAAAATTTCAAAAGAAGACGAAAAAGTAACAAAAAACGCCCAAGTACGTGTGCTCGTGTGAACAGTAAGCTGTCATCCTAGTACAAAGAGAGAACTAGAAAAGCAAGAGAAATATTGAAGTCTACTTATGAAGATAATACATCAACGCTAACAGTAGGGTCTTAGGTAAACAAATAGTTATCCCTGATACTGCAATGGGTTACACTAATACAACCTCATGAAACACGATAGTCAAAGCGATGATCAAACTGAGAGTACGTTTGTGTCCATAAAATTAAAATCTAGTGAGAATACTCTCTTCCTTTAAACCCATGCGAAGAATGGAGAGAGGCTTCTCAAAATTAGGCCTTTATAATGGGTTCTATACAGTTTATAAATGCTGATGGTGTTTTCAAAAAATCTGACGAGTTCATTGCTACTGTACAGTTCACTTTGATAAAATATGAAAATAATGCACAATAATTACAGGTTCAATGAATTTACCATAACTTGTGTAAAGTGACAAGAGAAAACTGAGCAAAAGAATTTTAATTAACAGCTCATATTGTTTTTTGACTACATATCTTGGAAGACCAAGTGAGTCAGTAGGAGGTACCAACATTTGTTTGAAAGAAATCAACAATTTTTACAATTATTTCATCGTTTGGGCTGGCATTGCCTCCACAGACTTGTGGAGTCGCAGGAAAAGGAACTACAGTTCTAGAAGCAAAACTTTCTCTTTCCTACCAAAAGCTCTCTTGACACAGGAGACTTCTGTACAGAGAGAGAAAATTGGGTTCCGCTGGCTCAGACGTGGCAGACTATTCGAGGTAACACCCCTGGCTTATCTTCTCTTGAGCCCAACATTTAGCTATTTAGCAGTAGTAAAAGCTATCAAGTGTATTTTTTAGATAAATTGTTTCCTATTATGCGACTAGTAGAATGAAATATGTGTTTATAATAATGAGTGCATCTAACAACTAGTGATACCTCGAAAAATTCCCACACAACCGTAGACATTAAAAATATCGGAAATGCAATTCACAGTGAGAATTCCTGCTGTTTTCGAATTGAACAGAACGTAATGCATAACTAAAGCCTTCAAAACAACGTACCATCAAGGCCTGCCGCTCTCATCGTAAGCACGATCAGGGTTCTGCTTGACTGGCAATTCTCTACGTAAAGAAAGTGGCTTCCTCGAGAGCCAAGTCTGCAGCAATAAGTGACGCTGGCTGCGCCCACCACCGCATTTTATGAGCGTTGTCAAAGAAGCTCAGCGAGATAGGAAGGCTTCAGAGTAATTACCCTCGGATGGTCGTTAATTAACACAATGCTGATTATCTTCTTCGGTAATAGATGGGCCGTAAAAGAAAAAAATTTGGTCACGCAGTGCAGGAGGCGACGTTGAGGGGGGTGGGGTGTAATAAAATAGAGACTGGCGGTAGATTATGAAGTAATGGATCATAATTCTTTACGAGGTGCTGTAATAATTACAAGGACAACTAATGGAATTGATTTCAACATAAATTTTCAAAGCATAATAATATTTGTAAATTTGCAGGAGATAATATTATTTGAAATTAAGTATCACCAAGAAGAAATTAAAGAAAAAACTTTTGTGCACATGACAGTTATGCAAGTAACACGAAACAGGGAGAAATTTTGTGTACAGTTCTCCCGGATACATAAAATAAACAAGCAAATTCTATATTTTTTCACATAAAGGCCTCCAAAACAATGGTAATGAAATTAGTATACTGGACATGAGTTAACATCTAAGGGACATAGATTAAATTGAAGACAGTGTTTGAGCTTGAAAGAACGATGAAAACACGTACAATGAGACATAATAAGGAAAATCGGAAGTATCAGTCATGAGTCACGGACTTCAGGGCAGTAGTCCAAAAATTTGAGTCGTGAAGAGCTGGAGCTCAAAACATATTGAAGCTCATGTTGTTGGTCTTGTGACGTGTACAGTAAACAACGGGGAAAAATTGAACTTCCTAACACGGAACAAATTTTCCTAGTTAGTTACCCTCTTCCTAAATGGTAAATACAGTTATTCCATGCAAGCCATGTCGTATCATCAACAATATATTTTTCAATCCACGAAGTACTCCAATACCAGCCAAAAAAACTATCAAAATTTACAAAAATTACAAAAATTTACAGACAATAAAAAAAGGGATGCGATAATAGTTAACACTGTTATAACAGGAGCTGAACTATACACTTGACGAAATAACGATGAACAATTTGTTTGAGCAATAACAGCCAGTTTCAGAGAGGCGGATTTACAGGATATTGCAGTCAAATTGCATGCTATTTACTCTGAAAACTGAAAGACTTACTTCTCAGTAATATAAGCTATCACGTTATCGAAATAAGCAAGTTCTTTCGCTCACTTCAAAGCCACGTCCATAATAATGGCCTCTGAAATTCCTCGCCAACCGTCTCTCATCACTCAACTTATATCACCTCCAGCATAATTTTGAAAACCAATTTGCCTGTTCCTGCTCCATAACGATAGTTCGGGATCATGCACAAGGACGTGAATTGACTGTATTAGAACTTATATAGAAAGTAAAGTCCTAAAATGATGTATATATATTTTCAAACGTTGCACGTTTCTACTCATTCAAATAAAAAAATCTAAAGCGCGTAAAAATTTTGTAGCGGAGTACTCTATTCAGTTTGGATTCTTGGTCAACTTAAAACGTCAAAGTACAAAACATTAAACTCGTCTGTCAAGAACAGTTTAATCCAATGAGATAGAACAGAGGTGAAGATGCTTGTTGCTAAAAAACATAGACTTTATAATTCATTTACGTGTGGACTGAAAAGCCACCATTCATACATAGCCGTAAGAAATATTTTAAATTCCATCGTATGGAAAATCAGGAAAATATTTTTCTAAACATTCCAGAAACACTGATACTTTATCTGTTTGTGAAACTGCAATCGTTTCTTCAGAAGTTTCACGAACTCGTAACGAATATTTCCCTTCTGCAGCTCAGAGAAGTACCAGCAATGAAATGCACTCGTGTGATGAAAGAGACTCCAGCGCCGGTGTTCTCTCATCTATCCCCGACTCATCCCTAGAAACTTCGCAGAGTTTTACTATCTGCAGCAAGTAACTCCAACCACAGATATGAAATTCAGAAACCATATCTGCTGGCTATTGTTGGACCCCAATTTTATATTTTGGATCACGCTTTCAATAATTGCATAGCAGATAGAGTTCATTTCAGGTTTTGAACTGTGAATCTGTGAAAGAACTGTATTGATTTATAAATCTTGTGCTGACAATTAATTATCGACCAATTTTCCCCTCTACTTATTCCTAACAAACTGTTTGAAAAAATATTAATAGAAGACTATCAGGATTTGTTTGAAATCATTTGACCATATCGCCATTCCAATTTGAACTTCGAGCAATTAAAACACTGCGTCAGAGATACTCGTATTTTACTTAGTTACTAACATACTAGCATTATTACCTGTTTTACATCAGAAAATATCATTTTCAGTCGAAGTCTACCGAGCTCGCATAAATGTCATGCATTGCGAAGTTTAAGATCACAGATTTTTTTAACTCGGAGTATAGAAATTTTTTTGGAGCGTATCGTCACTGAGATTTGAAGTTAAGTTTAGTGGCATTTGTATCAACTAAATTCGAATTGGAAAGCACATATTTCGTTACAGATTAAATAGATTTCACACCAGGCTTGAGTTTTGGCTGTTAGGTCTCAGAAAATCAACTAGAAGACCAGACAGCCGTCCATTCCGAGTTGTACTCGAGAGGAAATCCCGACTATGTCGCGGGGGCAATAAATCAAGTGCGCCCAACGAAGCCAAATTCAGTCGAAAATTCCTTTGAGCCCAACCTTTCAAAAGCAAATAAAACGCAGGTCAGTGTCCACCATTGCGCGAGTTCAAAAGAAAAATTCCCAGGCAATTGTACAGCTATATTGATCAAATTATTCATTCTATGAAATATCTATCAAACCCCATCGTTGCAAATCTATTTGCAACGATATCAAAACAGTTGCAGTGCTTTTAAAGCGTGCGGAGTGGAACTTGATTCAACAATACGTTTGTACGAACTAAATTATCTAATAAAAAATAAGGAAAAGAAGACTGGAACTGCATCAATTGTACTCCTGCAGAAAACTGACAGTTGCTGCACTTTTTCACTACCAGTTCTGTCAAATCTGCAACAGAAACGTAAGGTCAACTTCAAGTAGGACAAAACTATAGCAGCGAGATGAGGGGAGACTGTATGTGAGCTGACAACTTCAAACAGAGCACAGGAATACTTCCTAAGCTCTCTAATGAACGATTTTCTCTAGTACTCTGCTCTATTAGGTGAAATCTAGCGGAGTCATCTGACGTCATGTTAAGTAGAAAAGTTGGGGAAATGCATTTTTAGGAGAAAATTCTGGCGCACAATCTTATGAAAGTTCATTTTTTACAATTTCCGAAGCAACCTGTTGCTGTATAGAAGCCCCAGGGTAAGCAAACATGTAAGCCAACGTACTTAGTGATAATTCTGAGTAGACTTTAAAAGGCAACAAAAGAAAGCGAAAATATAACAACTAAAGTGGTGGAAATGATGATAAGGCACTCCACGCTTTTGCTTATAACTGTATAAATATTGATCGATATACAATAAATTTTTGACTGTGGGTATGGAATAAAACAAGAAATAAGTGTACGTTCAAATTTTATATTACGGTTTAGTTTTTTACAGTTATTACAAGAATACTTTTCAGAGGAACAAAATTTGATGAAAATAAAGATAAGACACTGTGCCCTAAATAATATTTCCATTGAAACTATGAATATTGCAGACAAAAATAATCAAAATGACTAGTATTTACAAGTATTTCGTTTCCCTTGCAAAACATCTAGCCAATGATCATTCATTGATTTCACTAAATTCCTAAGAATTTCTTGAAAAATTTTCTCCAGCTATCCTGGACGAGAGGCCAAAGGTCCTGTTTGTTTTCAAATCGTCTGCCATCGGTGTACACTTGTCTAGCCAGTATACCCCATCGATTTTCTATAGGATTTAGATCTGGCAACTTAGCTGGCCAACTCAAACTGCGGATATTGTGACCATTAAGCCACTCTTTTGTGAGGGTTTGAAGTGTGGATGGCTGCATTGCCTTGCTGAAATACGGCAGTATTCTCGTGAAAATTATCTAAAAATGGTACAAGACTTTTTGCAATACTTCAGTGTACTTCACTGAATTTTGTTTTCCCTCCATCTGTACTAGACTCGCCTTACCTTCTGCTGAAAAAGCTCCCCAAATCATCAGTGATTCTGCTCCGAATGGCCTTCTGCTGAAGATCTGCTCATCCTTCCTCAAATCATGCCAATAATATTGAAAACCATCAGGCCCGTCTAAATTGAACTTCTTTTCGTCTGAGAAGACAATTTTTGCTCAATTGTCAGCATTCCATTGTACTTTTTCCCTCACCCACTCTTCTCGTCATTTCTTGTGTATCTTCTTCAGCTCTGGTTTTGTTTTCCTCTTCCTAAATAAAAAAATTCTGAAGCATTGAAATTTGCTTAACTCTTCTGGGAGATGCATTCAACTTTAGACACGTTCGAAGATTTTTGGAACGCTTTCCTGTAGATGAAGCCTCACGTAGCATTCGGCACCGATTGGCTGGAGTAAACATGGGTGGACGTCCAGGGGATTTATTATATTTGATCCGTACGCTTCAGGATTTTGCAAACAAATCAAATTACCTGTTTTTGACCTCTTAATCTGCTTCGAAATTGAATTATAGGAGCATCCTTAACTATTTAGAGCTATTATATGACCTTTTTCAAATTCCGAGAGAGAACTTTCTGTGCCCATGCTGTAAAATATAGATTTTTCACAATTTACACCTGATTATAAGATATTACAATGTCTACTTGCAGTGCAGGGGAGCATCAGTGTGTTGTTTTGATTCTATTCTTAGCTGTCAAAGGTGAAGTATTTCAAATAGACGTAATTTTTTACACAGTGTCTTATCTTATTTCCATCAAATTTTGATCCTCTGAAAAGTATTTTTGTAATAACTGTACAAAAACTACATTGTATTATAAAATTTGAATGTATACTTAATTCTTGTTTTATTCCTTACCTATGGTGAAAAATTTATTCTATTTCAATCAATATTTATAAAGATATAAGCAAAAATGTAGAGTGTCTTATCATTATTTCCACCACTTTAGATCTAAATCCATACCTAGGACAATATTTATTCGGTTGGTCAAATTTTTGTTGGCCCAAAATTGCGGTTCGCAACTGAACGAACTCTTCAGTCAACTGAATACTTGTTTGATTATTTTTATTATTTACTTGAGCTCCTGTAATGTTAATACAAAATAATAATATTCGAATTTTAATTAACAAGCAAACACGTGCGATAAATTAATAACCGCTCGAAATCGTAAACAAAATGCTCAGCACCATCTAGTTTTAAATGTAAAGTTAGACTGTCAGTTGGAAAAAAAAACGACTGCGAGGCTTCAGTATCACTAAATACCCGAATTATTCATCCATCTTCATATATCAGGCCGGAAAGAAAGTAATGTCGTTTTTCCCGACACATTTATTTTATTTAAAAAAATTTTAAGATGCTATTTCCAGTCTTTACAATACCGTCCCTCATTTTCTCTGACTTCTCACCAGCGATCAACTAGCTTTTTGATGCCTTCTTCAAAAAAGTTCATGGATTTCGATGAGATAAACAAATCGATGTCATTTTTTAGTCGTTCACCATTTTCATAAATTTCATTGCTTAAGTGAGGTAGAGATGAAAGCAAAGATGAACAGACATTTAATCATTGGTTTCGTTGAGCATCGTACAAATCGTGAGGAACCCATTGTCTAAGTTTTGAAATCTTTCCTAGTGCATGAAAGCATGAAATTATGGTGGTATGAGTTGTATCGAATTTTTGGGCCAATTCTCTGTTGGTTAAATTTGGATTGACATCAACAGCATCTCTAATGGCTTCTTGATCAATTGATTTTTGTCTTCCAGAACGTGGGCTATCCTTGAGGTTAGAATTTCCAGATGAAAACTTTGCAACCCACCGTTGGCATTTTCGATCATTCAACACGTTCCTCCCATAAACAGCTCGAATGTTTTTTGCAGCTTGTACAGATGAAGTGTCTTTTTTGTACTCATAGAGTATACAATGTCCCAGATGCTATTCATTAATATCTATTTCCTGAGTGTTAAGCCAGTCAAAATTGATTAAATATTACTAATTATTGTTCCGGATAGACTTATTTAGACATTAGAACACCAATTCAGATGGAAATAATTAATTGTATAACTCTTAAGAGGCGGTAAAGTAATCAAATAAAAAACGACATCACTTTCTTTCCAACCTGATACTTTATCATCAGGAGGTAGGACGAACAGAAGTTGTAAACAGTGTACATGCTGCAGTACATGACCCTCTGGTAGATTCTCCTCGAAATGCACTTCAATGCGTTGGACCCATACGCTTGTACAACCTGTCATATGGTAAACAAACGCAAGGTGAGCTTTTCAAGCGCAATTTTTTTTACTTTTTCTTGCAGCAGAGAGTACTGCAGCGCGAATACATTTTGCAGTCACGCTTCATTGCAAATGTCGTGGCAAGCGCCATCATTTGGTCAGAGCTGAGTATAGTAGAAGTTCAATTGGTCACGCATGTTACTACAAAAGGAAAGGCTTCTGAGTTCTCTCACTTTTGAGATCCTGGTGCTATTACGATAGAAACAAAAGATTTGTACATTTCTTATGGATAAATTTGTAAGTCGAGTGGTGCGGAATCAAAATCTCCACCTACGAGATATTGACCTCATCGTCAGTATGCTGACATCTCTATCCACTCGGTCACCAGGAAGGCCGTCATTGATAGCATTTATTATTAAGTTTATTTGTCGCAATATTGAGACTACTGATTTCCAATATAAAAGTCTGCATAGATTTGAAAATGTTTTCTCTGCAAACAGGCAAAATATTTTTAATTTTATAATACCTTATGACACGCAGACGTCGTAAATATTTTCATAAAGAATGCATGAATAAAATTATCTAATAGACGCAGTCCACTTCAAATATTGGGGTAAAAAATCGTTGCATTAATTATTTAGTAATAAATTTTCTGTTATATCCTATTACCTACTTTAATTCAAAAGTAGCTCATTCTAGAGACATATTTGTAAATAACAATATTAGCCTAATGTTGGCACAATGAAATTTTATAGCACGTTTATTCAGGGAAAAACAAATCTAAAGTCATCGGCTACATCTGCGATGTATGCTAAGTCAAATGAGAATGAAAACTCCCAAGATAATCTCAGCATCTGGTAATAAAAGGGGTCACAACAAATTATCTCAGCCCTAGGTAATAGGAGGTCCTAACACATAAACTCAGACCTAGGTAATAGGGGTCCTAACACATAATCTCAGCCCCAGGTAATGGAGGAGGTCACAACACATAATTTCAGCCCCAGGTAATGGAGGGAGTCCTAACATCAGCCCTAGGTAATAGGGGACCCAACACATAATCTTAGCCGCCAGTAACGAACTGGGTCGTAACATTCAATTTAAAATCCCGGATGGGAGGGGGTCCCAGTATATCACATGTCTCAGTATATCGCATGTCTCAGTATATCGCATGTGCCGGTATATGGCATGTGCCAGTATATTGCATGTGCCAGTATAAAGCAGGTCCCTGTGTATGGCATGTTCCAGTATAGAGGTCTCGATACCACCGTCGCTGTAAATTTTGATTTGACAGAGCATGACTTTTAACTCCGCACTATGAAAGTTTTTAGAACGTCAGAGTTATGGTAAAAAATATAAATGGCTCGTTATATAAGTTTGAATTTCCAAACGTGAGAGTCTACTGTATGTACTCATATTACAATTTAAAATGAAGTTTTTATGATTTCAAGAAGTGGGGACTCGCCATTATTTTTGGGGATAGTAAATATCAATGAATTGCACAGATTTCTCGAATTTGTGAAGAAACTTCAGCTATCTTCAGCATAAGGGATCTTTCTGCAATCGAGCTTCTCTAGCAGACGGAAGTCCTGAAAAAGATGGATCCTACTATTCGTATGCTGCTGCGAGCAATTTGTTAGGAACTAAAGACAAACATTTTTCTTAGTCAAGAATTAGCATTTCAAGAAACCAGGAAAGTCCCAACATTCAATTTTTCTTAACGCTTGACTGGAGCAATAACCTGAAGCCAGGGACAAATATTTACTCTAATGAATAAATTATGCATATGCTCCTTGATTACCTCCTATCTGATGGTAGAATTTCATTTTGAAATACAAACCGAAAGCTATTTTTTTCAAATTTCCGATGGAATTTCAGTGCTTAAGTTGGTTTAAGTGGTGTATTAAGATTATTTTAATCGTCTGGATAGTTTAACTATCATTTTAGATCTATTAAAGCTTTCATCACAACGAACTCTGAAAAAAATAATCAGAGGGCACCTCATGGCAACAAACTTTGATTGCATTGCCTCCTACATCAGCCTCCTACAGACTGTATTCAGCGGCAGCGTAGCATTTCATCATAACGAAGAAATGTTTCCAGGGAAAAAATACAAGTGAAAAGAAAAGAAGAAAGAAAAAAAACAAAAGAGAAAAGATTCGCACCAATATTTGTTGGTTCGGTACTCTGGCCATCACCTTGACAAACACGAGAAAGTAGGAGAGACAGGAGTAGGCTGAATAATTAAGCATATTAGCACTTAACGATATTACCGAATTAGATTAAGTCTACTAAATCAGGTCATAACCACGGTTCACTGTCTTTAAATTACTTCTGTAAACTTTTCATTTATAAAAAATGTCTTGATAAAATGCTTATGCTTTGCGCTAGCCTAATACGTAAACGTTGACAATCTTCCATTGTTTCGTTGACACGTGTGAAATTCAAATTAACGGAAACCGTTAGCGTGTCTTCACTGTCGAATATATTTTACAAAAACATGAAAGTATCGACGAAACAATTTCTCATCACCTGTCGGTTCGAACGTCGCAACAACTAGCTGGTTCTACTGGAAACTTTCTATGGTAAATTCTGTTTTTTTTATCTCCAGTCCAGTTTCCGACAAATACAAATAATCTACAAAAATTTCTACGTGCTGGACCAGTTGAATGAAGATGATACTTCAGTTTGATCACAATGTTAGATCCTCTGCATTGCACACTAAACAAACGCTCGCAAAAACATGGGCTGTCTCAGTACACCACTCATGGCTATGCACTCATAGTGTTAGTAATTATTATCGTTTGATGCACTTGTTCAATTGAGTATTTGGTATTTTCTTCGGCTCATACAATGAATGTTTTAAAATATAAAAAATTTACGGCACGTTGGTCTTCCTCGCTGGAGGAGAGAGAAGAAGAAACAAAGTATAAGGCCTACCTAACAACAAAACTAAACTCAAAACAACCTTCTGCACATACCATAGCAGCTACTGCCTATAGCTGCTGCGGGGCTGCTAAAACTGATTCAGAGACACAGAGGGGCCTTATGTTTACAAGACATATTGACGAGGACTAGTACTATTCAGTACGCATTCTGTAGCGGAGCTTAGCGTGTGATATTTTCAAATTAAAGACAACTTTTCAAAGGGAAGCTAAGTTTGAGTTTTACTACGCTTCAGCAACCAGCATTAGCCGGAAAAGAAAACCTATTGTAGTTGAGGCAGTAGTTACATTTCCCGTGGAGTAACTATGTCCTCGTAACGAAGAAAACTCCTCAGCTCGGTAAGATCATATCGTGATAACTGGTCGTGATCTGCGGTGTATCACACCTACAGCCACAGCGTCAGGTGGGCGCGCGAGGGCGTGAGTTGGGCAAAGGCGACTCAGGCGTGCACACCTGAGCAAATACGCGCAGGTGGTACCCAGAGGCAGCAGCAGCCGCTAGACGCTCCAGCTCACCATGGCTTGCTTCCGCAGCTGTGGCTTAACTACCGAGCAGGAATTTCCAAGGTCTTCTTTGGACTTTCCAATCTCTCTAAGAAGGTTACAAGTCGTGAGCGCCTCTTATAATTCTGTGAACAGCTCAATTTACGACCTTTTTGTTCTTCTCAATGTCTCGAAGTAACGGATGGTGTAACTTTTGGCTGAAGAGTTCCAAGTCCATTGATTTTTTATACATTTAGAAGACATTAATTCCAAAGATGTTGAGTTATATTTTACAACAGAACTTTAATCAACAATTATAGAAGTGTCCTGGTCAGTGCCTTTCCTATTCTTCAGATTGAAAAACTACACAGGCTGAATATTTAAATTACCATAAAAAAAAAATTTTTAAGTGTGATATATTAAAATGAGCTTTTCGGACTCCACTTCCGCAAAACATAGCAATTTTAAGATTTTATATTAATGAATAATTAACAGGAAATTAGAGGGATTCACTGTCAAATAGTTCTTCACTATTATGAAAAATTTCGTTCATAAGCATGAATGCTATGCATATTGAGAAGAAGTTTAGATTTTTAACGAATAAACATTATTACAAATGCAAACAAAATATTACTGTACGAACAGTTTATGATCATTTCTTAGAATATAAAGCGAAAATTGTGTAATAAACATACCGATTTTTGTACAGTTGGAAAGATTTAATTATTCACTCTCTGTGAAGTTGGAAAACGAGTATTTTTTAGTGCTACGTAATATGATAACACAAATGTATGATAAAGCTGCTCTGTAACGTTTACCGGTATAGAAACAATCCAATATATAATATTTTGCTCCTGTTATGGTAATAAAACTTTCTTATACGTCAGCTGGTTTTCCGCTCTTTTATAAAAAACACTCATTTGTACATACTATGTTTCAACAAATGCATCATAATTTTGGAAGAAAATTTTTTTGTCGCTTGAAAAATAAATTGGGTAATAGAAAAATTACAACGTCATAACTACATAAGAACTTCCACTACATACCGGCTGCAAATACCATGAGTAAAATAGGTATGAAGGTGTAAACCAATAAACTATTAAAATATGAGGAAGATTATGATGATGGATGTGACGGTAAAAAGAGTAGGACCTTATATTAATGACCAATAAATTGCAGTGACATGCTTCATTAGTAACTATAAACCCGAGCATCAGGTATTGATAGATTATAATAATTGATCAATTTCTAATTGCTATTGACAGAAGAACAACTCAGCGATTATGTCTCACAATTGCCTTAAAGGATATCAAAAAGAACCTCATCCTCATTGGGGGCATCCCTACCTAAAAATTCGTTCAGCGAACGCTAAGATATATCGTACAAAGGGGAATAAAGAAGTTGCAGTTACAGTACAAACAAGAATTAAATCGAAGAGCTTTACAAATTCGTAGATGACTGACGACTCGAAAGAGACCTGGACTACTGATCGACTTTAATAGCTCAACTCAAACGGACAATAAAAGAAAAACAAAATTTAAAATACATACTTTACTTCAGTGTTCACTTGCCAAGACTCAAATGAAAATCCACAACTTTTCGCCTGAAATGCATAGGGAATCTGAACAGATGGCATAATCGAGGTAAAAGAGGTACGAAACTAGTTTAGCCTTCTAAAACAATAGGTAAAAAAAGAAATATAATAATAATAATGATGATAATAATAATTAGTCTAAAACCATATAAATCAACCGGACCCGATGGCCTTGCCCCTTCTTTCCGAATACTCAAAAAACGACCGAAGTAATGAGCGAACCCTTGCCAAACATCTTCAAACGATTGCTCGTAAATAGGATTGCTCCGGAGAATTGGAAGCTGGCAAGTGGCACTCCTATTTTCAAAAAAGGGAACATACAAGAGCTCAATGACCATCGACCAATCAGTCTAACATCTGCCATCAGTAAAACAGCATAAAGACTACTCAAAGTCTACAATAAAACACCTCCAAGTCCAAAACATCATTACTGACACCCAGGACGGATTCATACACCACTGTAATAAATCCGTAGATCTTGTATACCTCGACTTTCAAAAAGCCTTCGATAAAGTTCCCTCGAAAGGCTAATGGCCAAAGTGGAAACTTATCGTATACAAGGCAACTACTCTCGATGGATACGAAAGTGACTCAATGGTCGCACTCAACGAGTGATGATTCACGATCAGGCTAGAGATTTAACGCACGTAACATCAGGAGTCTCGCGCTTGAGGCCAGCTCCTCTTTATTATTTACATCATCTACCTTAACGTTAGACTCATCAGTACAATAAACCAATTCGCTGACGACACGAAACTCTGTCACAAAGCGTTCACCAAATGAGACTGTCATTATTCAGTCAGACCTCAATCGTAAGAAAAACCTGGCAAATGAGAATCAACATGATAAATGTTCAGTCATGCTCATTTGTGTTAATAATTGACAGTTCTAATAAACAATGAATGACACACCTATTGAAGCAGTACAGAAACAAAGGAATCTTAGTATCATTATCACTGAAAATCTCAAGCATGACAAAGAAGTGGGGAAAAATACACCAAAACACGGGCAGGATCTTCGGTTTCATTGCAAAAAAATATTAATACAAGTCAAAGAACATAATATTAACGCTCTATAAAGCGTTAGGGCGACCACATCTAGAATATGCAGTGCAACTGTGGTCTCTTACCTGCGAAGAGGTATTAACCAGATGGAAAAAATCAGCGCAAAACAACGAAAATGATTCCTAATTTTCGGAATCATTGGTACGCGAAGTGTCTTTAACAGCTTGAAGTCATTTTCCTAAAACAAACAAGACTGATGACAACTCATCGTGACCTAAAAATATTTCAACGTCATTATCGATGTTACTTTAGAAGGGCTTTCGATAGAAACGATAGCATGAGAACCAGAAATAACGGTGAAAAAACAATAACAGATAATTTTAAGACATCTTAGAATCTAAGCTGCTTTTCTTTCGAAATTACCTGAATCTGGAACCACATGCCCGGGAATATCGTTTCTGCTGGCATTGTGAAGCCATTCCAAAACTATCTCGACAAACATTGGAGGAGGGACCTCTAGGATTATAACGTACTAATTCTATATCCTTTTCGGTTATTGAGGACTGTGTATGATTGCAGTGCACATGCATGACTGAAATGTCTGTGTGTGATGAAGGTGTATGCATGCAACTGAAATATCTGAACATGATTGAGGTGCGTGTGCGTGATTGACGGCATAGAACTTGGGTAGCAGCCATAAAAAAGACCAAACAGCCTTGATTTTCTTCTATTTAACGGCTGTATTCTTATTTTAACAGCCTTATTTCTTTAGTCTTATTCTATTCTAAATGCAAGATTCATCAGCACATGTCACGATTTTACAGAGGTCAATTATTAGTAACCCATGTCATAACTCATCTTCAAAATTTGGAAGTAAATGTGACCCACTTAAAACAGTCTCAAACAAAATATGTGTTAGTCGATGTATTATTTTATCATAAGAGAAGTCAATGAATTCATTCCACACAAACTGAAAACTTCTTCAGGTTAATTGAAAAACGTGAAAACTGGTTAACGAAAACAATTCCTGTTGTAAAAAATAGAAAACTATTTACTACATTGCTTCCTACACTGCAAAGAAATGTATAATTTAATGTAGACTACGTCTGTGTAGCTCTAGACAAATGCACGAACTCGCGAACACAAGTGCATGTATGTATGTGTCATCTCTTGTCGTAGGAGTGACATAACGCACAGAGGAGTTCAGAGGAAGCAGTGCTTCCTTCTAGTAATCAAAAGAAACTAGAAATTGTCACTTTCGTCAAGTTCAATCAACAGTCATCCATCAAGTTACACAATTTAAAATTTAAAATGAAGTGTTTCAACCGTACCTGAGTTTTTGTTATACTACGTTTTAACAGCTAGTATCAGTCGAAAAAAACATAACGTAAATTCATCTTAGTTAGGTGTCTTAATCGACCTGGTGACGTTGTTAAACATTGACATTGAACACTAGTGTCATTATCATATACTTTCCATCGACTTGTGTTTTCTTCCTCAGTGCAGAGGAGTTTACTCTTACTTTTCTAAACTTGCTAGTTATTGGATATAATTTCAAAACACTCACAGGGTGTATGTTGATCCTCGTATACTAAGCCTTGTGTCTCTAAATACTTGGCTAAAAACCTTTTAGGAACAACCTAACCATCACAGAGTACTAGCATGACAAATTCAATCATTAATATGGTGCAATTTCTGACATGTACACCTAAAATACTTTCAAGATGTGTTTTTGCAGGTTGCCTTAGTTATTAAGGATCTTAAATGGGTCACAATCTCTCTTCTTCTAGAGCAACTACTTCTCAAGTCATTACGAATTACCTATCACGTCAAGGCCATTTTATGAATTAATAAAAAGAGCTTTAAAAGTACACAATAGGGCCGTATTATTTTACAGAAACTTAACAAATTTACCTTGAAATGAATTTTTATAGTTTCACTAGACTTGGGTCCTGAGACCTGCGTGTGCAGAATACTCTACACACGATTACAGTATATAAAAATTGTCGTCCTTTATAAGAAGCAAAATCAGACACAAGAACGAGTCAAAGTTGGTTACCTGCACCGTTTTTAATAAGCGTTTTCATTACTCTGAGTTTAATAACAGAAACTATTTTGCTGGCAGACATCATGAGGATGTGAGGTGAGCTGACGTCCTTCACAACTGACGGCAGCTTGTAAGCATCTCGTCATGTGAGAGTAGAGAGAAAAACCATGGGTGGCTACTAGTGTATGAAATATTATATGCATAAAATATGATTGAAAATGACCTAACTCATCCATATTTAAAATCCACATTTAAAACAAACAGAATAACGAAATTAAACCAAACAATAACAGAAAAGAATAGGGTCATTCCAAATTTGCAATTTTCTATTGAGGTAATTTACCTGTGAAATACGAGTTCACAATGAAACCTTTAAAAATCAAAACAAAAATTAAACGAAACCAAAGTTTTAGAAATATAACACCATGATTTTTCCTCAAAAGATGAGTTTTCTCGACCGAAAAAACGAACATAGGCTTCGTTTCACTGTCACATGTTTTATTTTTAAACTTGTTCCATAACGATTTACATGTATGTATTATACTCACCAACAATTAGATTCAATGATCTTGTATACTAAGAAAGCTAGTGAGTTAGCTTCGATTAAACAATTTCGTTTGGATGCATTATGTAATACATTGTTAAAAGATGTCGCACGTAGAGCCGAAGAAACTTAAACACAGTCAACACTACTTAGAGAAAAGCGTCACCAGTGAACTTCCATAAGCCGTGAAGACCTAAGCCTGAAGATTCACGAGTTTTACGCAAAATGACGTGAATGAGAAGTTAAGTGTAACATTCTGGCACGTTGCGGAAGACCGTCGTTTGAGTGAGACAGACCTGGACGTTACTGAAGAGTTTGGGAAACTGAAGCTGCCACAGGTGCTGCTGTGGTGATAGCACAGCGCGAGAAGGGTGTGCGTAGTGAGCAGCAGGTTCCGAGAATGAACGAAAAAACTAGAAGAAGAAATAGTGAGACATGGACAGCGAGCTGAGAGACGGTACAGATATTATTACGCATCACAATTTTCATAAGTTTCTCTGACCTGGCAAAAAGCAAACTGTACCATAACCGTACAGTGCTGAGTTATTTATTTTTGAACTAGCCAACATTTTTTAAAAAGCCCATGGAAACAGTTCACGATAAGAAATGTTATGAATAGAATTCATAAGTCGTGTTGTGTATACAAGTGGAGTCCAAGCACTGTTATCGTATATGCGCACAGAAAGCTACGCTATTGCAAAAAATATTTTTGCTGCATGCATTGAAAATGTGTTCCATTTAGAATTTTCTGCTGATGAAAGTTAATTTAAAGAATAAATAACAGCAGAACTCGTACGATGGAGCGAAGCCCATGTCTTCAGTCTCAATTGACATTTTTAATACTTAGTTACGGGGAAAATCCGATACGCTGGTGAGTGCCCTTCACTCAAGTAATTGGGTATCTGAGTATCAGCAGCCTAAACAACGTCGGACCTTAACTGAGGAAGTCGTCATACCCATCTGATAGGTACCTCGAACGGCTGAACACTTGTGCGTTTGAAATCATCGAGTGGAATTCATCATCACTGTTAACACGTTGCCTCCGATTGCCTGGCCGGTGTAAATCTTCACTTTGTACTCATAGTCACTAGCAGGACCTGAAAAAATTACAGAACCTAACCTAAGTGGTCCACATACGTACCACTTCGGAGTCAACGTGTTAACTGGTGTGCCCCAAAATTTATTTTGGAAGACACCAACCCAGCAATGAGTCACAAGACACCCTGCAGCACTAGTGCCCACAATTGGCCGTCCCTTTACTGCAGCAAGGGAAATTTCCCTTTGAAAATATAGAGCAGTAGGTCAGCGTTACCACTTTACAAGTCGCGCTAGCCATCAATAATTTTTCTTTTGAGCCCCATCAAAGTACGCTTACGTCTGCTAAAAAAAATAGTATAGCGTCTAGTAATTTCAGGTGTAGATCAGATCGGTGTAACTGGGAGTACGAGTACTGTATATCGGATCGATGAGACTGGACAGTACTGTAGATCAGATCGGTGGGGTAAGTAGCTCCTTAAACCTTCTGTGTTATGTTTCTTATATAAAAGCCTAAGAAATTTTATTACTTACACTTAATTCTAAATTATTAATATTTTTTGAACGTTAACGAAGGGCGCCAGAGCTTGTGTCAAGAGCCTACACAACATATAAGTCGATAAGTCCTAAAGCAGTTTTATTGGTTGAACTATGTAAGTTTCAAAGATGATATTCCCATTCACTTTCCAGGATTCCAAGATACAAAACATTATTTTAGTATTGGGATACAATAATCCCCAATCTAATGATTTTTCGTTGGCATGTACAAATGCTCCGTTAAGGAACAATTAGAAACATTTACATCCTTTCTCATCAAATTAACTGACATATCACAATTTCCCATAAAGGTTTGCAGTGCGCATAAATTTCATTTCTAGAAAATAAAAATCGTTTAAATTAATTAGACTTAATCATAGTAATTCTAGTATGAAGTATGACAGAAAGGGAAAAGCTGGAAGAAAGATTGTTACCATTCATTGTATGGAGCATGACACATTTGTTGCATACAATGTTCATGTTCTCTAGGGGTTCAAGTAGGCATTGACTAACGTGCCATTTATTATTTATACGGTTCTATTTTCAACCAATATCTCTACACAATGTTAAGTTCATCGAGAGAAGAACTTCATGAGAGCTACAGTTCATTCATCTTGGAGGTGATTCGGTGAAAAGCAGTAGCCAGTGAACGACTTCGACTCCCAGATTTAGAGCAGCTCCACCGCGCGCTATGTGGAGACAGTAACGACCAGTTCTTTTTAGGAAGATGCACGATCCCCTGCATTCCCGATACAATTTCTAGTAGTGGATTGTAAATCTTCAATAGGAATTACGTTCAAAACAAGAACAGGACTCACGAAATCGATTATTGAGATACGAATAGTCTGCATGAAATACAGTCTAGACCAGGGGTGGGGAACGTTTCTTGGAATAAAGGCCGCATCAACAATGTCCACTCAAGAAAACCTTAAATAATAGATTTGCTAGGACCTATGTTGCAGATATTTTACATTTAATGTGACATAATTACATTTATAATTTGCATGAATATGTAATACACACCACATAGAAAACATGATAAAACGGAGCAAATACATATATTCTAAACAATTTCATTTTTATTTAACATTTTTTTAACAGGCCACAGAAGGCCGCACTTAATGACTTAAAAGGCCGCAGGTTCCCCACCCCTGGTCTAAACTTTTTAATTGTTAGCGATCATTGAGGACGTGATAGAAGAGTAATTAAATATTTTCAGCATCCATTTGAAAACAAATGTTCTGAGTTGGAATCAAAAAGTTATGAGAATCAAGAATTACAAATAAAACCTTTAACAATCTGCATAACGTTAAGCATGATCTCAGTTTCCGCTCAGTCGAAGTCGTGAACAAACACACGTATGGAAAAGGGGATCAAGCTATGTGAAATGTGAGATAAAAACACTGTTACAAAACGAACAAATTCCACTAATTTTAGATGGATGCGTCATCTCACTAACTGTAGAATATTAGGTTGTTACAAAAATAATGGCCGATTTCAGGAGCCTTCCAGACCTTCGAGCAGCCATTATTTGTGTAACAACCTAATACAAGTGAACCAAATTTTGAACGTGTAAAAATTTTCAACAAAATCCACGACATCAAGCTGGAATCGGACATTACACTACACGAAACAGTGCGCACCCCACAAAAGCCTTGTGACGCACATACCAGGCACCAGCCGCTCAGCTGACTACCAACACAACGCTGACCTTTCTTTATCATGAGAGGTTACAATGTGAAACAACGTTGCCTTCGCTATGCTAGCCGTTAATCATCAGCACTCTTTGAAAAACAATTAAGCAAAAATTAAAAACTAGGTAAGCTTAGAATGGAACTGCTAGCAGGGCGCTCGGAAACACTTGAAAAAAATCACAAACAAATACTGTAACTTCAGTGTTTGGGGGAGCACCGCGACAAGCAGGGACGAATCAATAACCAGCCTGAACTTGTTGAAATTATCAATAACCAAACTCAAATCAATGATAACCAGGTCGAAATTATACGCTGTGATCCTCCCAAAGTTTGCTCGGCTCTCTCACTTGTAGAACCACAAAAGCCTCACCGCCAGCTCAACAGAGAACAGCGTGGAACATGAAACTATAACTAATAAAGAATATGGAAAGAGACTTTGGTCACTGCACAGTAACAAAGTTTCTCTAGTAACCTGTGAAGAGACAGAAGAAAATATGAACCAGCGGCAGGATGTACGGTAACAAATAAAGAAGACGACACCGCACATCAAGAAGTTGTCTAAAAGAGGTATGCACGATAGACGCAATAGGAACACCATCAACAACTGATCGCTAAAAAATATCAATACAGCCTCTTAAACAGAAGGATGGAAAACTCTACGGACAAGAAGAGTCCAAAATAACTGGTCCGTGTGAACTCCTGATCACCTTTGTCTGATAGACCAAACTTTTGTTCTGGTACCATTCACCATTTCAATACATTGAGAGATGAACTGGAGGACAAAATGAAAACAACAAAAAGTATTGTACGAACATCTAACAAACAAAAACACAGCAGTCTCATCTTCAATTTACTCGAGAGTACAAACCTTTACGAAGTTTGATCAAAATTACGAGCAAAGAAATGTGAAGTTTAAGAGAAATTACGAAGAATAAAGAAACAAAAATCAAAAGAAACCTCGAATGTTTCGCATTGGTGATGACACCATTAAGAGGCAGAAACCTGAATTCCAGCGAGGATTAGCAGAACGTAATGGACTCTGCGTCGCACGTGACTGAAGCTGCCCGCTTACTGTATGCCTTCGGATGCACGCAAGATGACGTAGTCATAGTCCATTATGCAACAAACGAAGTAGAAAATCAACACCCAGAGGATGAGTTTCAGTTACATTTTAGATCCGTTATCTGTCAAGTCTGAAATAAATCCAAAATGGCTATCATAAAAAGCATTATCCAATGAATAAAATACACAAATCAAAATTCTCCGGTGCGATTTTGTATACAATGAAGCAGTGAACAATATGCGTTCAATACAAGATGTCTTCTACTTAGACCTTACGTCCCAATACTTCGGATACTATGATCACCAGTCATATGATGTACCACGAGTCACTTAACTATTGTGTTCATAAATTCATGTAATTACTGTGTAATGTGAGTCAGGTGATCATTACGTAAAAATTGATGACTGAGAGTATGACTGTTACTCCTCCCTCCATCCTTCTCCACTTCTGGGATCTATATGCGTGACTGAGGTGCTAGTACGTGATAGATGCCTTACCTTTAAACAGCATGGGACTTTGGTAGCAGGCCAAGAATGGACCAAACGGCTTTTTTCCTATTATCATATTTTATACTGCTCTTAAACACGAATTGCAATACTGCCGAAGATTACTATGCCGATTTGAATTGGCCAACGAAAGAAAAATGACTACTTCTCTTACTTTCCTGCTTAGCTTGAATTCACGAGAAATAGCATGTAGAGTGTAAAAGCCTTCTTATATAACTGACTAGACTCCGTACAATCGAACAAACTTTTTCAGCGAGGGATGACAGCGACACATCCACAATGTCATCTTATACGCTGAAGTCGGACATTGACATGTAGTCAACAAAAGTAATTCATAAGTTAGATCGTTTTTTTTAATTCGGAAGAAAACATTGGGTCGTAGTTCAAATTTGCAAGGGTGACAATACACTAAATCTGTCGGGCAGAGTTTCAATGATTGTTCGTCATGCTGGTTTTAATGTATTTATAAAGTGCATTAATAATTTCCGGGAATTTGTAGAATAACTAGGAACTACTAGTATGTGTGTCCAAGAAAATTTTATTAATTGCGAGAGGAATAGAATTTTATTTGAATGTACAGAATTCATGCACGTGTGAACTCACACGGTTGAAGAGTTACGTCTGTTCATTTAGGT
The DNA here is from genome assembly GCA_006783055.1 of Trinorchestia longiramus. Lineage (NCBI taxonomy): Eukaryota > Metazoa > Arthropoda > Malacostraca > Amphipoda > Talitridae > Trinorchestia > Trinorchestia longiramus. Next base: position 180,170 of record VCRD01000465.1, read on the forward strand.
TTGTTGCATTCGGGTGCATGTATCTTGAGCTATACGAGCTCTTCATAAACTTCTAGTCTGAATTTCATTCATTTGGAAATCACAGTACAATATTTCTTTGCACAACTTCTTTAAGAAGGTGTGAAATTTTAAACAGTAGTAGTTAAGTACATAAGTGATAAGACGATAAAACTAAATGTATTAGTAATAACTAGCAGGACTTGCGAATAATTCGCGGTTAGTTCAGTAGCATGATTTTACAGGTAGTGAATAAATTAACAATCATTGATTATATGATTCAACAACTTTGATGCCATTCTAGAAAATTAAATGAAACCATCCTCTGCACCGTCGGCATCAAAGAGTAATCTGAAATTTTCGGGGTATTCTTGTAGGGGAAGCAGTGAAACTTTTCCATTATGACAACAATTTCGTTGTTCTCTTTGGAATCTTAAAGCTCCGTGAAATTGACATCGGACATCCATGGCTCCAGTGTAATGTATCTGGTGTTCCATATTATTATTATTTCTTCTTTCATGGTCTCTGTTTCTCCTGTTTCCTAGAAATTGCTGTCTCTCCACCTCGTTCATATCATTTCGTTTTTCTTGGTCTCTGTTTCTCATGTTCTCTAGAAAGTGCTGTCTCTCCACATCATTCATTTCATTTCGACTTTCTTGATCTCTATTTCTCATGATTTGAAGATGCAATTTTCGCTCCTCCTGACTCATATTCATCCTTCGCTGTCGCATTCGTAGTCTGCTTCTATCACGAGTTGCTTGCCATTCGTCTTCTCGCAAGCGCTGTCGGCTCCTTCTCTGTCGCTCTCTTGCAGATTCTCTTTGTTCTCTTATTTTCTGCTCCATTGTTTTAGATCAGGGATGGGCAAACTTTTCAGTGCAAGGGCCACGTTCAAAAATTCGCAATTTCATGGGGCCGCATAGTACAGGTTCGCACCTAAGTAAGGTATTGTCGGTATCACTGATACGCTAGCAGCACTTTTAAAATTTAAAAAAAATCAAAAATTTAAAACAATTCAAAAAATTCAAAAAATTTCAAAAATTCAAATAACCGACATAATATCAAAAATTTCAAAAATTTCGAAAATTCAACAAATTCAAAAAATTCAACAACTAAAAAAAGTAAAAAATTTAAGCAATTTAAAAATTAAAACAAAATCAAAAATAAAAACGACTAAAATATTCAAAAAACTAAAAAAAATTCGAAAAATTAAAAAAATTAAACAACTTGAAAATTTACAAAATTAAAAACATTAAAAAGTAATTTAAAAATACATGAAAATTTAAACCATTTAAAAAATTAAAAAAAGGGAAAAAATTCTAAAACCAAAACATTCATAAAATTCCCAATCCAAAGTAACATAATGTAACGTGACCCGACCCCAACCGTATAATAGATACCGCAATGAACGGTGTGACGCACAGGTACGATAGTCGTAAGCGTATTAATATATAGATATTTATTCACTTTAAAAGCAGTATGTAATTTTAACATTTCAAACAATTGCTGATCATCTACAATGAAAATCGAAATTTATCTTTAAAAATACAAATCGATCAAATGAATTGAAAATAGTAAACTATAATAACTACCTATTAAGTATACAAACTGATAAAGGCTATGAGATGATTGTTTAAATAGGTCTATTACCCTACACCTGAATTAAACTGTGGATCAGTTTAAAAAATGTTCAAGTATTTTTCTGCGTCATGTGAAAAATGTTTTAAAGTTATTTATGTCGAACTTTTTGAACCCCATGTTTTAACATGAATAACTTTTCCCTTTTTTATTTCAGCCAAAATTCAGCCACTTTCATAATAGCATTGTCATTAGTTGCTATAGATTATCTTTGTAATCTGAATACTTGGGTCATCAGTTAGGAGAAACGTGGGAAGATTTCTTAGCACTTACTGTCCAATAATTTCGTGTTACAAATCGTGTAATTACCAAAACTAACGTTTTCATTTAGATTCGGGGTCTCAATCTAAAGATGAACTTCCCATAGCAATGAAAGCCTTCCTAATTTGAATTTTTTGACAATGATGTGTATCGCAGCATTTCATGATATCCTCTACTCTCAAAGCATCCTCTACTCTATGTAGGTTGTAGTGCGGGCGCCCGAGTCATCAAATTAGAAAAATTTTAACTGGTCCTTTCAATGAGCGACCGCAGATTGTACTAATTAGCACAACACTACATTTATCATCTATTTTAAAGCGAAAAGCCAATGATTATCATCGCTGTTTACAAATTTGAGAGATGCGGGTTCCAACTTCTGATGTACATCTAATTACAATGTTATAAGGTAGGAGTATTTGTATAATACGTGATGTTATAATTTCGAATATGGACGAGAAGAAAAACAGAGGCTAGGTCTGTCATGCAAGTAATTTTTCGATGTACTAGGTCAACTACTGTACTATGATCAAATCTATTGTACATTAATAGACTTACTAGATCAAGGCCCCTGTCCAAATAAGACCGCTAAAACAGCCTTTACAATAGTTACTTAGCTTCGAGTTAGAAGCTGATATTTGATGGGAAACCATTTGGAAACAAGGATCGAAGGAAGTGTGTTGGAAATCAAAAATGAAGCTGCCAAAGAAACGCGACGTGTATCAAGAGGCTGTCAAAACCAGGGTCTCAAAGTTGCTGAGGCACAACACAAAAGGAGATGATTGATGTCCCTCACCCGACCAGAAGGTAGGCAAAACAAAGACTAATGATACTGGCGCAACTCTGCGATATCGTCTTTTGCACAGAGACAGTATATCGCCTAGAGGGGTGCGCTCGAGAAAACAGTGAATTCTCAAGAAAATTAAGATGCACTACCGGAATGTACTATTTAGATAATTATGCGCATTTAAGTGTCCTGTCGGCTAAATCAAAACGAAAACATTGACATTTTGATTGGAGTTTCACGTTTTTTTTGTCCTTCATATGTACCTGTGATCTAAATAAATAAACCCAATATACATATCAAAATACCTCTTACTTTAAATGGAGTTAGTGAGAAATATAAGCACCAGATTGAATGAACTATTTTTATGTTATGTAAGAACAATTGCAATTTGAGCTCGTAAATTTATTCGCAAAATCTGAGGTCTTACATTCAATAAAATCTAAGGTTTTAAACTTCTGCCCCAACACAGATTACTCATCACACAATTCAGGAAGGCACCGAGCAGATGAATAAAAGTCAGCATTGGTTTCACACGCATAGTACTAAAAAAGACAAGTTTGTTAGTCTTATCCCAACAAATGGTAAGTCTCCGCTACATCATAGGATGTAGGTAGCGGGGAAAAATTGTATGTGAATCCACGTCCATTAGCGCAGTAATAAATTCTAGATCTAAGCCAAGTTGGATCAGAGGCAATAGGGGTGGGATCCTCCGAGGTGCATGTGATCAAGGTAGTTGCCACCGATAATTCGTATTCAATTGGAACGCCACCAACGCTGGCTTACAGTGACGGATTAATCGATTGCAGTGGGAGCGACTGAAAGTCTGCTGTTTGTGGTAGGCTTTGATATTTAAAAATCCATTTCATATTCTTGTTTGAAATATGGAAAGATAATTTAGTCATGTGCTCTTAGCATGCACAACAAATGCAAAAGTTTAGACTAAATTTTTGAATTTGTAGTTTGAAAAACAGATCCTCCGCCGATTACAACTGAATGCAGAACCTCTGTGAAAAGGACAGTTTCGTTTGGCAGCAATCACGGCAGGATAAGCCTGTTGAAGCTCGATAACCCCATTATCCAATTTTGTACTTGCATGACGACACCTGGTACTCGTGGCAGCAAGTTTTGCGTCAGGTTTCAGTGCATAAAACTTCGAGCAGCGCTGGTGCCTCCAGCAGAGCACCACAAGCCTCCCGACCAGGGTTGTGGAGCCGGAGTCGAAGAGTCGGGCGAAAATTACTGCTCAAGAGTAGGTGTCAAAGTCACACTTTCTAAAAATTCAAAAGTCGGGCAGGAAGGATTGAACTTACAGCTCCACAGGCTTGCTCTCTACGACACACGTAACATCAGATAAACTTAAATTCGTCGTAACATTCAGAAATTCAGCAATTTCTTTCCGACAATAGAAATACATTTCAAACACAGAATCTGAAGAAGCGAAAATAACTATGAAAACATTCAAAAATCGAAAAGGTGTGAAACGTTACTTTGTTATCGTATTGAACTGAAGCCGAGCGAAACAGCGAAAAAGGCGATTGAATAATATATTTTTGATATACGAGTACATACGTGATACAATGCATGTACGACAAAAATATGAGATAAATTGAAATACAAAAGATAAAGCAATATCTTCAAGATTCAGAATACATTTCGAAAATAATTTTAGTTGCATTTTTCCTGATAGAATAATGGAGAACCCTTCATTCAATATTGGCTGAACAGTAGCAGTGAAAGCATTGTCCAGGCTTGATGGGAATGTGTTTGAATAAAAAAAATGCCCTCGTCACAGTATTCTGTGTCTGCAGCGAAGGAAGGGATGCATATTCCTCATTATCAATATCTGCGTCAGCTGTCCTCACGAGGAAAGAGACTGGACAAAGAACGGCCATGCGCTAACTTTCCTCCATTTTTCAGGGTGTTTAACCACCAACAATCGAGAACTGGAGAGCATGGTTGTACTCTGCTGTATTCTTGAGCAGGACTTATTTTTACGATTAACACAAATGCTCCTGTTTTGATGAATGTCAGTCTCCGACGACCGTCACTGTCAACTACTGATTGTGGTACCTCGGTCTATCTCAGGCTGTTACATCGTAGCTCATTTAAATCGATGTTAAATTTTAGTTTACACGTTAAGATTCCATACTTTATTTATTACCCATTTGGAAAAACTTCATTCAAGGAGAAATGGTCCGAATGGACCTTCCTACATAGACAACTCATTTCGTGACTCATTCTTACGATTCGTTCTATGACCCGTTGTTACGACTCATTCTATGACTCATTGTGAGACTTATTTTAAAACTCACTCCCCCTACTCATTGATGTGGCTCATTTCGTCCTGTACTTGCATGTACTAGTAATGTGCAGTTTGTGCAGAAAATATGTGCAGCGTTAACGGAACTTATTGAATCCTGACACAACTATCCGAGTTTGAACTTCAAGCAAGTTACTATCGAAAACTTATCTTCGTTGTATTCACAAACAGAGACATTCATGGCACACTCGTAAGTTGATTACGGAACAAGTTAATATTATATTTGCTTCTCTCCATTTTAACTATACTCTATTTCAGTATAGAAAACCCAGACTATTCCTGGAAGTAAGTCCTTATTACTAATCTTAGTTTTCCAACTGAAAACACAGTATCAAAACAGCGTAAAAAGGAATTATTAGCTAAAATACTGTCGTAATATTTTACTTGCTCATTTCCCTCTTTACCTTGTGCGACACTAATCATATTTCCCAAACATCTCAGTATCAACACGTTTAGTCTGTGAAGTTGTAATATCCATCTTCTAGTCTTCCCATCATACTCAGCAGTTGGCACAATGGCGTATTAGGTCCTCGTCGCACTTGAACATCATCCTCATTATTTCAATACCCTTTTTCAAGTGCCCATTTCCAACCCACTCGACCCTGATCCTTGCATTAGCAGCAAAACAATCGCCCACGTCTCACGTCTTGCATCATCTCCTACTCCTACCTCAGATTCATTTCCAGGAAAGTACATCACCGTTCTATTATTACACTTCATACCTGAGAATGCCTTTCTATATTAAGACCAAACTCGGCTACCCTTCCTCTGAATGAGGCATTATGACTATATTATAGCATTTAGGAGTTGATACAGTTCACGAGCACCGCCATTTACACCAACGAGTTTAAAGTTTTAATAATACGTAATTTTTATATTCATTTCTCTCGTAAAACGTGATAGCAACAAAAATTGTGAGCGTAAAATTGGATTGTAGGAAATTGAAATACATTTTTCGTGCAAAAATCGCTTAAGAACTAATATTACAATTTTGTGGCTAAAAGTTCATTTATACATTGAAAAACAATATTATTAAAATTCATTTTTACTATTGTAAAACAAGACTGCATAAAAGTTATTAAAACTCTTAAACTCTCTTTCAGGCTGAATGTTCCTTCACTTAAGGTCAGCAAAATATTTCTTGTGAGCAAAGTAAATGCTTGAATGCAGATAATATAGGAGTGCAGCGTATCATATTATCCGTACCGGGAGGGCCGTGCCAACTGACAGCAACCTGATCAGAGCTGCTCTCATTTAATTATTTACGAGATCACTGTTGGATGTACAGCGAGCTCTGCAGAGTGTCTGTGAGCTGATGATGCTGATGAGGAGGAAGGGCGAGTGATCACATGAGACTTGACTGCAGCATTCAGCGTTTACTTCGTCATGGTCCACAGATGCCCCAACCAAGGTAGTCGAGGTATTCCATGTTGTTATTCTGGTTTTTCTTTTAAATTTCTGGATAATTTTACAGTTCTCCTGATAGTGTTAATAATGTATTAGGAAAATCAACATTGTTATGATCATTAAAAGGAGAGCTTCATAAGTGTTAACCTGAAATTAGTTGATTTTCTCTTTGAAACTCTGCAAGCATTTAATGATAGTGCCACCTCACCTCTCAGCGTCTCGTTTGGCACAACCCACTACAACCAGCAAACTAAGTTATGTACACATGTCAAAGTGAAGACGAAAAGAAATCAGAAAAAGATACTTACAGAAACGACAACACTCGTGCAGGAAATCGGTGGTGCGGTACGCCGTCCTCCACCGAGACGGAAACTGTAAAGACGAGAAGAAAAAAAATAATGAGGCCTGAGAACTAAGCCATGCACGTTAGAGTCGACAACATGTATTGCTAATTTCCGTATACGTCGCTAGTGCAACTAGGACTACTAGTAATTGGGGCTACTAGGACTACTAGTACTTGTGGCTACTAGGATTACTAGTAATTGGGGCTACTAGGACTACTAGTAATTAAGGCTACTAGAACTACTGTTAGCTGGTGCAACTAGGACTACTGGAAGTGTGACTAGGACTACTGGTAGCTAAGACAACTAGGGCTACTAGTAGTTAATGCAACTAGGACTACTGGAAGTGTGACTAGGACTACTGGTAGCTAAGACAACTAGGGCTACTAGTAGCTAGGACTACTTAGGCTGCTAGTAGCTAGGAATATCAACAGCAGAGTTACTCACGATACTTCTTTCTCTCAAAATAGCTTAGGAATCACACACATCAGCGAGCAGCGCTCAGCTCTCTCTCATCGTCCTCAAGGCCACTTCTTTGTCAGGTTTCTTTCCTTATTTTTTTTCCTCACATGAAAGGAATTCACTTGGACTTTCATCATAATTCAGAAGTTGAACTCATAAACATGGTTTCAAAGCAATGCACACTTGCAATTCTTACCAGGAAATGAAATGAACGGGATAATTGAATTCTAACGACACAAAACTACTCATTTATTCGAACTCTAACGCACATCAGATCATAAAATATTACTGGATCTAATGTTCCTTTTTTATCAACAGAGGAGAGTTATGTACACGCGTTACTTTAGTTGAAATGAATAAATGCTGAAACATATGAGTGAGGAAGTAAAATATACTACGCATGGAAATATTTGTTGAAAACTATTTTTCAAGTAAATAATTTCTTATATTGTTCTACATATCCATGATGCTTGAGAAAGACGAGATATATTCAAAACTACAGTGCTTACGAACACACTGGTATCTGTTCGTAAAGACAGATCACCACACCCGCCAGATTGGTCAACTGGTGAGCGTACCCGCTTGCAATGAGGGAAGACCAATTAAAGCACGAGACCCGTAGCCACTGTTGTCTGTTTGAGCTTGGCTACCGGCGGCTAGAAATATGCCCGGTAGCTACGACGCTCGGCACTCTTGTAATAATACATCTTCACCACGTTCATCAAAACGCCGTACAAGCCTCTAGTTCAAGTTGCAGCACAGAAGACGGGGATTTCGCTTGAAGCATCACTACTACTCGTAAAATCCTATCGATAAGTATCATCACTACTCTTAAGAAGTTAACATTAGGAATTTTAAAATCCAATATATCTGTACGGCATAATCTAATAGAAATAAAGTTTGTTTATTTTTTTTACAGCTCAACTCGTCTCGCCACTCCGCTGTAACTCGTCTCATCAGTCCGCTGTAACTCGTCTCATCAGTCTGCTGTAACTCGTCTCATCAGTCCGCTGTAACTCGTCTATCAGTCCACTG